>JACEFZ010020080.1:330000-752500 GCA_014155875.1 Cepaea nemoralis
ACAGTTAGCTCAAACTAGAGCTTCAAGACAACTGACAACACAGTGTGACAACAGTTAGCTCAAACTAGAGTTTCAAGACAACAAACAGTGTAACAACAGTCAGCTCAAACTAGAGTTTCAAGACAACAAACAGTGTAACAACAGTTAGCTCAAACTAGAGCTTCAAGACAACTGACAACACAGTGTGACATCAGTTAGCTCAAACTAGAGTTTCAAGACAACAGTGTAACAACAGTCAGCTCAAACTAGAGTTTCAAGACAACAAACAGTGTAACAACAGTTAGCTCAAACTAGAGCTTCAAGACAACTGACAACAAAGTGTGACAACAGTTAGCTCAAACTAGAGTTTCAAGACAACAAACAGTGTAACAACAGTTAGCTCAAACTAGAGTTTCAAGACAACTGACAACAAGCAGTGTAACAAACAGTCAGCTCAAACTAGAGTTTCAAGACAACAAACAGTGTAACAACAGTTAGCTCAAACTAGAGTTTCAAGACAACAAACAGTGTAACAACAGTTAGCTCAAACTAGAGTTTCAAGACAACTGACAACAAGCAGTGTAACAAACAGTCAGCTCAAACTAGAGTTTCAAGACAACAAACAGTTTAGCAACAGTTAGCTCAAACTAGAGTTTCAAGACAACTGACAACAAGCAGTGTAACAAACAGTCAGCTCAAACTAGAGTTTCAAGACAACAAACAGTGTAACTAACAATCAGCTCAAAATAGAGTTTCAAGATAACAAACAGTGTAACAACAGTTAGCTCAAACTAGAGTTTCAAGACAACAAACAGTGTAACAACAGTTAGCTCAAACTAGAGCTTCAAGACAACTGACAACACAGTGTGACAACAGTTAGCTCAAACTAGAGTTTCAAGACAACAAACAGTGTAACAACAGTTAGCTCAAACTAGAGTTTCAAGACAACTGACAACAAGCAGTGTAACAAACAGTCAGCTCAAACTAGAGTTTCAAGACAACAAACAGTGTAACAACAGTTAGCTCAAACTAGAGTTTCAAGACAACAAACAGTGTAACAACAGTTAGCTCAAACTAGAGTTTCAAGACAACTGACAACAAGCAGTGTAACAAACAGTCAGCTCAAACTAGAGTTTCAAGACAACAAACAGTTTGCAACAGTTAGCTCAAACTAGAGTTTCAAGACAACTGACAACAAGCAGTGTAACAAACAGTCAGCTCAAACTAGAGTTTCAAGACAACAAACAGTGTAACTAACAATCAGCTCAAAATAGAGTTTCAAGATAACAAACAGTGTAACAACAGTTAGCTCAAACTAGAGTTTCAAGACAACTGACAACAAGCAGTGTAACAAACAGTCAGCTCAAACTAGAGTTTCAAGACAACAAACAGTGTAACAACAGTTAGCTCAAACTAGAGTTTCAAGACAACAAACAGTGTAACAACAGTTAGCTCAAACTAGAGTTTCAAGACAACTGACAACAAGCAGTGTAACAAACAGTCAGCTCAAACTAGAGTTTCAAGACAACAAACAGTGTAACAACAGTTAGCTCAAACTAGAGTTTCAAGACAACAAACAGTGTAACAACAGTTAGCTCAAACTAGAGTTTCAAGACAACTGACAACAAGCAGTGTAACAAACAGTCAGCTCAAACTAGAGTTTCAAGACAACAAACAGTTTAGCAACAGTTAGCTCAAACTAGAGTTTCAAGACAACTGACAACAAGCAGTGTAACAACAGTTAGCTCAAACTAGAGTTTCAAGACAACAAACAGTGTAACAACAGCAAGCTCAAACTAGAGTTTCAAGACAACTGACAACATAAACAGGTGCATCAACAGTCAACATAAACAAGAAATCAGACAACTATCACTATATACAATCATAACAATAGTCACCATAAACAACAGTTTCAAAACAAGTGACAATAAAAACAGTTTCAGCAACAATCCACATAAACAAGACCAAGACCACTGGCAACCAAAGCTATAAATCACAACAGACACCATTATGAGACAAGAGAAGAGAGTAGGCTGAGAGCTGCAGGACACAAACTGTGGAGACTGACTACATGTCCTGGTGCTGGGCCTGGCCAAACTTGTACACCATGTCCAGCAACATGAGACAAGAGAAGAGAGTAAGCTGAGAGCTGCATGACACAAACTGTGGACACTAACTACCTGTCCTGGTGCTGGGCCTGGCCAAACTTGCACACCATGTCCAGCAACAACTTGGCCTCCTTGGGCCTCTCCAGCTCAGACTTGTCCATGGCCAAATATCTGGAGGACTCCAACTCATAGCAAGATAAGGCTGGACTTTTCAGTTGCTGTTGACATAAAAACAACAATATATGCACACAATCCACAAGTTCATGATACATACAACACAAGATCACAATAAATATAATATATGCACGCAAAGTTCATGATGCAAACAACACAAGATCACAATAAACACAACAATGTATGCACACAATCCACAAGTTCATGATACATACAACACAAGATCACGATAAATGCAACAGAAGATACGGACTACAACACAAGATATAGATCCACAACACAAGGTACAATGCAAGATACAAGGACAACACAAGATACAAGGTATAATGCAAGATTCAAGGACAACACAAGATACAAGGACAACACAAGATATTAGCCACAACACAAGGTACAACACAAGATATCAGCCACAACACAAGGTAGAACACAAGATACAAGGACAACACAAGATACAAGGACAACACAAGATACAAGGACAACACAAGATACAAGGACAAAACAAGATATCAGCCACAACACAAGGTACAACACAAGATACAAGGACAACACAAGATATCAGCCACAACACAAGGTACAACACAAGATACAAGGACAACACAAGATACAAGGACAACACAAGATATCAGTCACAACACAAGGTACAACACAAGATACAAGGACAACACAAGATACAAGGACAACACAAGATATCAGCCACAACACAAGGACAACACAAGATAATAGCCACAACACAAGGTACAACACAAGATACAAGGACAACACAAGATATCAGCCACAACACAAGGTAGAACACAAGATACAAGGATAACACAAGATACAAGGACAACACAAGATATCAGCCACAACACAAGATATCAGCCACAACACAAGGTACAACACAAGATGTAAGGACAACACAAAGTACAAGGACAACACAAGGTACAAAGACAACACACAATACAAGGACAACACACGATACAAGGACAGCACAAGATATAAAGACAACACAAGATACAAGGACAACACAAGATACAAGGACAACACAGACACATGTAAGGAATGGATACACACAGACACAGAAACTGACCAGCATTGGTGCCAGGTAAAAATCAAATGGATTGAAAACCTGCGGACCTTCCCAGTGTTCCTCTTCCAACTCATACATGTCAAGGACCTGTAGGCAACAGCAACAGATCAGTTCTGTCTTGTCATATATATTAGGGGAGATAACAGATCAGTTATGTCTTGTCATATATATTAGGGGAGATAACAGATCAGTTATGTCTTGTCATATATATTAGGGGAGATAACAGATCAGTTATGTCTTGTCAGATATATTAGGGGAGATAACAGATCAACTATGTCTTGTCATATATATTAGGGGAGATATCAGATCAGTTATGTCTTGTCAGATATATTAGGGGAGATAACAGATCAGTTATGACATGTCAGATACTTTAGGGGAGATAACAACAGATCAGTTATGTCATGTCAGAAACATTAGGGGAGATAACAACATATCAATTATGACATGTCAGATACAGTAGGGGAGATAATAACAGATCAGTTATGGCATACCAGATATGTTATGGGAGATAACAGATCAGTTACAACATGTCAGATACGTTTGAGGAGATTTCCACAGATCAGTTATGGCACATCAAATAAGTATGAGGCGATAACAATAGATCAGTTATGGCATGTCAGATATGTTTGGTGAGATAAAAACAGATCAGTTATGTTATGTCAGATACGTTTGAGGAGATAACAACAGATCAGTTATGGCATGTCAGATATGTTTGAAAAGATAACAATAGACCAGTTATGGCATGTCAGATACATTAGGGAGATAACAACAGATCAGTTATAACATGTCAGATATGTTTCAGGAGATTTCCACAGATCAGTTATGGCATGTCAGATATGTTTGAGGAGATAACAACAGATCAGTTATGTCATGTCAGATACGTCTGAGGAGATAACAACAGATCAGTTATGTCATGTCAGATATATTAGGGGAGATAACAGATCAGTTATGTCATGTCAGATATATTAGGGGAGATAACAACAGATCAGTTATGTCATGTCAGATACATTAGGGGAGGTAACAACAGATCAGTTATTGCATGTCATAAACATTTGAGGAGACAACTACAGATCAGTTATGTCATGTCAGATACATTAGGGGAGGTAACAACAGATCAGTTATTGCATGTCATGTACATTTGAGGAGATAACAACAGAACAGTTATGGCATGTCAGATACATTAGGGGAGATAACAGATCAGTTATGGCATGTCAGATACATTAGGAGAGATAACAGATCAGTTATGGCATGTCAGATACATTACGGGAGATAACAGATCAGTTATGGCATGTCAGATACATTAGGGGAGATAACAACAGATCAGTTATGGCATGTTAGAAACATTAGGGGAGATAACAGATCAGTTATGGCATGTCAGATACATTAGGGGAGATAACACACTCAGCTATTTCCAGATTGCTGTCCCCACATTTATCTCCACTCATGACCCCACATTTATCTCCACACTCATGTCCCCACATTTATCTCCACAGTGCTGTTCCCACATTTATCTCCAAACTGCTGTCCCCACATTTATCTCCAAACTGCTGTCCCCACATTTAACTTCATACTGCTGTCCCCACATTTATCTCCACACTGCTGTCCTCACATTTATCTCCACACTCATGTCCCCACATTTAACTCCACACTGCTGTCCCCACATTTATCTCCACCCTGCTGTCCCCACATTTATCTCCACACTGCTGTCTCCACATTGTGTCACTAATATCATCTTCTTCTTCAGCATTCCGAGCCATTGAGGTTCTTTGCTGCAGATACAAGCCAACTCCATTCGTCTCTCTGGTTGACCTTCTCTTGCCAGTTGCTAATTCCAAGTGCTTGTAGGTCTGTATGTATATTATCTCTCCACCGTCTTCTTGGTCTACCTCGGGGTCTACGGTCATTTATTTCTTGAGTGTAAGCAAGTTTTGTTTCCCTATTATCTTCCATTCTTTCTATATGCCCCAGCCATTGCAGTCTATTAGCCTTCATGATACCAGTGATTAGCGGGGACTTAAACAGATCATAAATGTCTTTGTTGCTTCTTCTTTTCCACTCTCCACTTTGTGTATCCCTAATGGGCCCAAAGATGCGTCTTAAGACTTTGTTCTCAAAGGTTGGTAACAAGGCTTCGTCTCCTTTAGTTGTACTCCTGGTTTCAGAGCCATACAGCACAACTGGTCTAATCAGTGTTTTGTATATTGTGATCTTGGTGTTACGAGATAGCGCATTTGATTTTAGCAGATGTTGTAGTGCATAGTATATCTTATATCCAGAGTTGATTCTAGCTTGTATTTCTTCCCTTATTATGTTGGAGCAGTTGAAGATTGTACCCAGGTATTTGTATGTTTCCATTCTTTTAATGGTCATATTATCTATTTGTATGTGGCCAGAGTTTTTAGCCGTTCCTTCTCTTGAAATTACCATATATTCTGTCTTATCTTGGTTGATAACTATCCCCATTTGTTGAGCTTTTTCCTTTAAGTGAGTCACTAATATACTGTCATACAACAAGTTTAACAATCAGTTACTAATGTTTTTGTCACACTTGGTACAAGTAACAAATGTGTGTTATATTTCTGACATAGACTGTCAGTCAAAATAACAAGTCTACATTACATGTTTCTCTGAGACACCATCATCATCTTCATGGGCCTTAGTGACTGGCATGGGTGATCATATTCTGAAACTTGCAATTTCCAACTGCAAATCAATTCATATGCTGACACATTTCTGTGCCATGACACAACGCTGCCAAGCATGTTCTATAGTTGTCTTCCTCTATCTTTCTTTCCACACATCTTTTCAGTTCCACATGTTCCACTTTTTGTTTTCTCATAATGTAGCCAAGAATTATAACTGTCTCTTCCTGATGTTTGTGATCAGTTGTGTTTGTCTTAGCCGCTTTCAAAACATTTAGATGACTCACTCAGGCTGTCCAAGAAATGTGCGACGTTTTGCTGTAAAACTGCATCCCTGATGCTTCTAGGGATATTTTTTGGCTTGTTATGGATTCACAGCCATACATCAATACATAACTCACCTGCATCATATTGGGATCTTCCATCGTTCCAATCTCATCATCTGAGGAAATGTCCTCATATCCCTCCTCTACTTCCTGCAATCACAATATACATCATTATACTTACTTCAATCTCTCTCTTTCACACACACACACACTATATATATATATATATATATATATATATATATATATATATACTTGTACTCCATAACCCTCTACCACTTCCTGCAATCAGACACACACTATACATCTCCCCTATACTTCCTACAGTCAAAGGGAGGAAGACAGAGAGACACAGAAAGAAAGAGATAGGGAGACACACACTAACATCTTTCAAATTACAGCCACACACTACAATGAGTTCACACAAGTTACAGCCACACACACGTATCATCCTGTAATGAGGATGGTTACAGGAGGTAATGTGATGAGGCTGGTTACAGGAGGTGATGTGATGAGGCTGGTTAAGTAACAGGAGGTAATGTGATGAGGCTGGTTAGGTTACAGGAGGTAATGTGATGAGGCTGGTTAAGTAACAGGAGGTAATGTGATGAGGCTGGTTAGGTTATAGGAGGTAATGTGATGAGGCTGGTTAGGTTATAGGAGGCAATGTGATGAGGCTGGTTAGGTTACGGGAGGTAATGTGATGAGGCTGGTTAGGTTACAGGAGGTAAACTGATGAGGCTGGTTAGTTAACAGGATGCAATGTGATGAGGCTGGTTAGTTAACAGAAGGCAATGTGATGAGGCCGGTTAGGTTACAGGAGGTAATGTGATGAGGCTGGTTACAGGAGGTAATCTGATGAGGCTGGTTAGGTTACAGGAGGTAATGTGATGAGGCTGGTTACAGGAGGTAATCTGATGAGGCTGGTTAGGTTACAGGAGGTAATGTGATGAGGCTGGTTACAGGAGGTAATGTGACAAGGCAGTGATCACCTGGGCATCAGCATCATAGTCAGTTCTGCGCTGCCTCCTAGAGGGTGCTCGAGCTGATATGCTATCATAGATTTCTTGCTCTTCCATTTCTTCTTCCTCCTCAACTTGCTCTTCTTCTGCCTCCTCCTCCTCACCTGCAAATAAGTGAATTAAGCCTGAAACGAAGCACATTCAATGATGGTGAATGAGAGAAAAGATGTGTGCAGGAAAGACATGTTCACCTGCAAGAGACAGCGCTGACGGACAGAAATAATGCTCTCCCTCTCAGTCTTCTCTTCCTGTCAGTCTCATTTGTTCATCTCCCTGTCGGTCTCATTTCCTCTCAGTTTCATACCTCTCTGTATCATCTACATCTCAGTGAGCTCTCTTGGTCTTGTCTGCCTTCCAATTGTTTCTCCCTTACAGTTTTGTCATATTCTGTCTTGTGTCCCTTTCAATCGTGTCTCACTTTCAATCATGTCTCATGTTTAGTCTTGTCTCCTTTTCAATGATTCTCCCTTTCAGTCTAGTCCCTATCTCTTGCAGGTGTGGATGTCAATCAAGCATTGTTCAAGACAAAGTGTTAGAGAACTATGTCCTCCTGACCTGCCATGTGACTCTGCTGACTGACACTTTAGTAAAACTTTCTTAATTGCTTTTAAATTATGAAACCTGCATAGTTGGATACCTCGTCAAGTCAGTAGGTCAATTCTAAGCTGAGCTATTAATGTTTGTGTGTCGGTTTATCATTTAATATGAACAAATAGCAAAATAAGATTTTGACCCTTTGACAAAGTGAGACCTACCTACACATTCATACAACTGTTGGTAACACAGACACAAAGGGAGATTAAAACTGCCTATGTTTAACTAAAGGAAAGATAACTGCTGCCAGTTTATACACACACACACACACGCACGCAGATATATATACGTCTCCACGTCATGCTGTGACGACATCAGACGGCGCATGCTGTCTCCTCGCACACTCTGTCAGCGACAGGCCACCAGCGTCGATCCATTTTGACCACTGAAGTCCCGCTGGAAAGTTGCAAAATTATCAACGATGTGGTCCGTGTAGAGCAGAGATTCCCAAACTACTTGTGGCCTTCAATCTGTCAATGAGTGGCACGCGAGGCCTCGTTATTTAATATATTTCAGTAATTTCAAAAATGCACTCGGAGCGCCCCGTCAGCGTTTTGCAAAAAAATGTTATGAAGTTCCCATTTCCCAGCCTTGTCGACCAATCAGAGTGCGCAAGACGCCATGTTGTCCTCTGTTACAACTGTTTAGCAGAGTCAGTAGTATTGTGTTGAAATTTACTGTTAAAGCCTATAAACATGAGTGTGGAAAATCTAAAATCAAACAATGGTAAAAAGCAAAAATGTGAAGACGCTTGTCATGAAATCAACGAAGATTGGATGGAGAAATTTATGTTTATGTCTAGCTGTAGTGGTAAACCAGTTTGCTTAATTTGTGGATTTTGTGTTTCTGTTACAAACAAATTTAATCTGGAACGACACTTCACCACCACACATTCAGACACAAATGCTCAATATCCGACAAATTCGGAGTTAAGAAAAGATTTCATAGCTAAAAAAGAAAGTTCTCTGACAAGGCAGCAGTCATTTTTCACCAAGTCTAACAGAGCAAGAGTGCTCTTGTTGCGTCATATGAAGTCGCTCTTCTGTTGGCTCACAAAACGAAGCCGTTCACCGATGCAGAAGAAATAATTAAGCCTTCCCTTAATATTGCTGCTAGAATGCTTGGTGGTAAAAAGCGTGAAAGAAAATTTGATCAGATTCCTTTGTCTAATAATACTATGGCCAAGGGAGTTGAAGAATTAGCAAACGATGTTCATCGTTAAGTAGCAGCATATATCAAACATTGTAAATTTTTTAAAATTGGCAATGGATGAATCCACTGATATTTCTGACACAGCTCAGGTCACAATTTTTGTTCGAGCAATGGGCGATAATTTTGAAGTCATTGAAGAACTTCTAGGACTTGAATCGATGCATGCAACTACCAAAGAGACTGATCTGTTTGAAACTCTGACGTTGTGTGTAGAGAAAAACAACATAGCATGGTCTAAATTGGACAGTATATGCACCAACGGTTCTCTGGCTTTGACAGGTAAAAAGTCTGGATGTCTAACATTACTGGAACAGTTTCTTGGCCACACTATATTAAAATATCATTGTATCATTCACCAAGAAGCTGTGTGTGGAAAGACATTAAATCTGAAACATGTCATGGATGTTGTTCTGAGATGTGTGAACAAAATTTGAAGTAAGGCGCTGAACAGGCATGAGTTCAGACAGTTTTTTCAGACCTGAATGAAGAATATGGAGAGCTACTGTTACACTGTGATGTTAGATGGCTATCTAAAGGGAAAGTTCTGTCACGTTTCTGGGCACTGACTGGCTTAATCACCTGGCATTTTTGGTGGACATCACGTCTCATTTAAACTCTTTAAATGCGAGGATAAGGGAAAAAACAAACTATTCACAAATTTGTGCGATGACATTTCTTCATTTAAAATAAGACTATGACTGTTTATCAGACAGCTGACTGAATGGACTTCCAACTCTGAAGATGCTTGTGGTGGAAAAGAAATGTGACTTTTACAAAGTAAAAGTTGAAAGTCTTCTGGATATCTTTCAGTCAAGATTTCAAGAGTTCACAATAGAGGAGGATAATGTTGCCCTCTTCATAAATCTGTTCGTATTTCCTGATGCCAAGCTCTGTCAATTACAGCAAAACCTTCAGCACGAAGTAATTGATTTGAAATGCAATTCTGCACTGAGATGTAAATTTCTGGAGTTGCCTGTTTCACCTTCAGTTGATCATATGATTTAATTATGGCGATTATTGCCTGTCGAACAATTTGAACACTTGCGTTCATTCGCCCAGATACATTTGTCGTTTTGGTTCGACTTACACATGCGAGCAGTCATTTTCCGCAATGACCGTTAAAAAAAACAAGCAACGTTCCAGACTCACCGATAGTAACCTAGCTGTGCTTATGACTTTGGGCACGACAGATTTGTGCCCAGACATTGATAAACTGGCATCTGAACTTAAGTAACTGGTTATGAAGAACAGTTACAATTGTAAATTAATTACATTAATAGCGATTTTTGAAAGTGATTAAAAATTTATTGTTAACCCTTTACCGGGTGGAACGCCCATTTCCGTCCGATCGCTTAAACAAGCAGACCGCCCTAACGCGCCCGATACTATTATGCATTGTAAAAACGTGATCTCTCGGCTTTCCAATACTTCCGACGGCTACTTTCGCCGATAGCTTGACAACGTGGCCACCATTTGCAAGCGCCTACTATGAATTTGAACAGATTTTTTGGATAGTTTTCAGGGTTTTTACGCTTAGTTTTTCAAAATGGATTTCGGCGATTCTTCAAGTGATAGCCGAGATTTCGCTAGGTTCAATTTAAGTGACATTAAAGGGCACAAAGTTGACTACTAATCGGAGCTAGATATCAGTGAAAAGCATTACTTTGCATTAGCAGTCGTGAGTCGGACTTTAAAGAAAGTGATTATGATTCTGAAAATTTGTTTGTAAATTGCCATTTAGATGACTGAAAATCACAAATAACTGTATATCGTAAATATTTGTGTTCATATATGAATAACCAGCAACAATCACATGAGTAACATATTCTGCATGCTTTTCCCTTCATTGTGTTGTTTATTTAACTAAAATCGGTTGACTAACACCTTATTTGTGATATTTTTATTAACGCAACCCGAAATTTTACCGAACCTAAAAAAATCTTGCCGTTCAGGGCTAAAAAGCGGACAAGCCCGGTAAAGGGTTAAATGAACTTTTGATTTTAAACCAAAAAATGACCGCAGTGTAGTTATGACACTGACTGCCTTTAAAGTTTTAGAATTTTGTTGACGAAAGTTAAGAATGATATTGCAAAAATTTTATAATTTTATAACGTTGTGGCCTGCTTAACTACGGAAAATAGTAGATATGGCCCTCTGCTTGAAAAGCTTGGGAACTACTGGTGTAGAGTGATTAAAAATTACACATAAATACTGTAATGGGTGTTGAATGCAAACATGCAAACACTGGCCATTGCAACTGCTATAAATATTCCATACCAATATTAAATGTTCACCGCTGGAGAATGACAATGAAAACTACTATGTCCAGCCATTGAAATACCCCATTACATCATGCCATCTTTATAATTTCAGTTTGAGATGGGATTGTCAACTCTAATAGACGAAAACTACAAATTATAGGTAAAAATGGATGCTAAGTTGAATAATACATACTATAACAATGCAGAAAGTCTAGTTAAAATGGAATTTACAGATATACTTATATCTTATAAAATAACTGTCTGTACTTCCATCCAGGAAACAAACTTGAGAAGACAAGAGGTATAGATTCGTAGCGCGTGGAGGGAAAAACAATATCCAGCAAATGGTGTCTGTTTTAACTCGATCTTGAAATAATCGGGGAATTTAAGATCATGAGTACTCTACGGTCTACAAGGTGTGGACTGCACATGGCCCTGCAGCCAGCAGGGTTAGGATCGGCTAGCCTCTTCCAGGAGGGATGAAAAATGAAAATTAGTAGCCTGCCAATGACCCACAGACTACACAAGTCAACCCCACCTCCACGTGGTGTAGACTGGGAAACCATGACCACAAGGTCATGGGCTAACACGGCTGTGGTTCACCATAGGGAATGGACTCCCTATGGTCAGATTTTTGTCCTAAACCTGCGACTGGCCTAGCAAGCTAGCAGGGGATCTTCATACTGCTCGTAGAAAAACTAAAAAGTATAAATGGACTGACCCAAATGGATATACACCCGGTAATGTTAATGGACTACAAGACAGATCAGCGATTAAAACAAAAGACACAATGAATGTCTGCGGTTTTAATAGTAAAGAAGATGAACTAATAGAAATGATGGAAGAGAGGAAAATTGGACTGATGGGAGGAGGGAAGCAGAGGAAGAGACTGACCACATAAACGATGGACACAGGAAATAACAGAGTCCATGGAAATATCGATACATGCCCATAAGTGGGCACTCTCCCGCTGTTTATACTTCACTTCGACACCACAAGGTACAAGAGGGACATGATGAGATGAGATGAGATGATGAGTACTCTAAATCTCCTCCGATCGGAGACACAAAAAATAGTTGCGGAACATAACAAAAAATATGTTTCCGATGAAATTTGGCGAATCTGAATGGTAGTGGCTAGTTATGTAATGAACAAAGTTTAACACACAATACTATAAGGTATATACACTAAACAAAGTTTAACACACAATATTATCATCATCAAGTGTCGTGCCGACTGGCATAGGTGTTCATGTCTCTCCACAGATCTCGGTCTTTGGTTTTCTGGATCAACTCTGCTATTTATATTCCTACATGCCACCGTCGCAATCCATCCAGCATCATTTCTCATGGTCTGTCTCTGCCTCTCTTCCCCTCGATCTTTTCAGTTGTCATGATGTTCTCCAGAGCCTCTCTTCTCATCACATGACCATAAAAAGCTGTTTGTCTCTTTCTTATTGTTGTATATAATGTCCTAGTTTCGTTAGCCTCTTTAAGGCATTCGTTGTTAGTTATTTTGGCAGTCCAAGGAATTCGCAACATTCATCTAAGGAACCACATCTCTGTTGCTTCCAATCTCTTCCTAATTTGTTCATTTATATTCCAAGATATTATAAGGTAGTTATATACTAAACATTGTTTAAGACACAATACTATCAGGTAGTTATGTATTAAACAAAGTTTAACACACGACACTAAACAAAGTGTATTCAACAATCAATAAGCAATTAGAGAACACTTACTTAAAGGAGGTTCGGGAGGACGCTCAACCTCTGGGGAGCGAGACCTGGAACGAATTTTGGGCGTGGTCCTTGGCTTGGACCTTGACCTGGATCTGTGACGTGACCTGGAAACTCTTCTGCTTCTAGAGTTGGACCTGGACCGTGAGCCTCCCAGGTGGCTTTGTACTGGGGGAGTTTGAGTCCGAGATGGCCATTCATGATCAAATCTGTCTTTGGTACGCATCTCTTTATCCCTCTCTCTTTCCTTCTCTAACTCTCGTTCTTTTTCCCTCTCTTTTTCTTTCTCAAACTCTCTTTCTTTCTCCTTCTCTTTTTCTCTCTTTTTCTCCAGTTCCTTCTCCTTGAGCTCCTTTTCTCTTTCTCTTTCTTTCTCTAACTCCTTTTCCCGTTCCTTCTCTCTTTGTTCTCTCTCTCTAGCTTCTTTTTCTTTTTGAATTTCTCTCTCTTTTTCTCGCTCCCTCTGTAACTCTTTCTCTTGTTCTCTTTCTTTCATCTCTCGCTCTTTCATTTCTCGCTCAAGTATTTCTTGTTCCCTCTTTTCTTTTTCTTTTGCTTCTTTTTCTTTCTGTTCTTTTTCCCTTTCTTGAAGTTCTTTAATTCTCTCCTTTTCCCTCTCTATCTCTCTCTCTCGCTCTCTGTGATATTCCTCTCTGCTGGACTCCCTGCTAGGACTGTCTCCTTGGTGTTCCCTGGGTTCCCGGGATCCCTCCCTGGACAGTCTGCTGTCCCTGCCATCACTGTCTCGTGACTCATGGTGCCCCATCCTATCCCGTCTAAGTGCATATTCTCTGTCCCTTTCCTGCTCTCTGGACCTTGGTCGATCTTCGTCTCGAACATTCCTTGCAGCAAAATCGCCGTCATGATTTCGAGATCTTGGGCAAAAATCATCATTTTGGCCATCTTTGTCTCTCACATCATACGGTTCTTTTGGCTCTGGTGGGAAATCATAGCCTACTGACCTGTCATGTGACTCTTGATCTCTGTTAACTTCATATGTGTCTCTGCCTCTGCCGACGTCAAATGTGTCTCTGTCTCGGCCGGTATCAAATGTGTCTCTGTCTCGGTTGGCATCAAATGTGTCTCTGTCTCGGCTGGCATCAAATGTGTCTCTTTCCCTGCCAGCATCATATGAGTCTCTGGCTCTGGGTGGATCATATGCGTCATGACTTGGCCCACGCTCTCGATTGGATCCAAGGTCTCGATCCCTACTAGAAGCCCTGTCTCGACTGGACCCAAGGTCCCGATCTCTACTAGAAGCCCTGTCTCGATTGGACCCAGAGTCCCGATCCCTACTAGAAGCCCTGTCTCGACTGGATGAAAGGTCCCGATCCCTGCTAGAAGCCCTGTCGCGACTGGAGCCAAGATCCTGATCCCTACTAGAAGCCCTATCTCGATTTGATCCAAGGTCTCGATCCCTACTAGAAGCTCTGTCTCGACTGGATCCTCTATCTCTATCTCTACGGGGTGATGGTTTCCTCAGCACCTCTACAAAAGAATCCTCGAGTGCAGGAGGTTTGTGTGGATCCCTGGTCAAAGACTGCACAGAGGAAGACGATGCTGAGGGTAGAGCAGAGGAGTAGTGTTGGTGCTGCAGCTTCTGCACCTGTTCATTGATGTAGTCAAGCGGGTGCTGTTGCTGTGTCACAGGCTTGTGAGTATCTTCATCACCAAGCTCTAAACCTGCAAGCACAAACAGACAAGTGTCTAAACTTACCCACACAAACAGACAAGTGTCTAAACCTGCAAGCACAAAGAGACAAGTGTCTAAACCTACCCACACAAACAGACAAGTGTCTAAACCTGTAAGCACAAACAGACAAGTGTCTAAACCTATCCCCACAAACAGACAAGTGTCTAAACCTGCAAGCACAAACAGACAAGTGTCTAAACCTGCAAGCACAAACAGACAAATGTCTAAACCTACCCACACAAACAGACAAGTGTCTAAACCTGCAAGCACAAACAGACAAGTGTCTAAACCCACCCACAAAAACAGACAAGTGTCTAATCCTGCAAGCACAAACAGACAAGTGTCTAAATCTACCTACACAAACAGACAAGTGTCTAAACCCACCCAAACAAACAGACAAGTGTCTAAACCTACCCACAAAAACATTCAAGTGTTTAAACCTGCAAGCACAAACACACAAGTGTCTAAACCAGCAAGAACAAACATACATGTGTCTAAACCTGCAAGCACAAACAGACATGTGTCTAAACCTACCCACACAAACAGACAGGTGCCTAAACCTGCAAGCATAAACAGACATGTGTCTAAACCTACCAACACAAACAGACAAATGTCTAAACCTACCCACACAAACAGACAAGTGTCTAAACCTACCCACACAAACAGACAAGTGTTTAAACCTACCCACATAAACAGACAAGTGTTTAAACCTACCCACATAAACAGACAAGTGTTTAAACCTACCCACACAAACAGATAAGTGTTTAAACCTATCCACACAAACAGACAAGTGTTTAAACCTACCCACACAAACAGACAAATGTCTAAACCTATCCACACAAACAGACAAGTGTTTAACCCTTTACAAGGCATAGCGTCCGTTACTGGCCGATCTCTAAATACGAGCGTAGCGTCCGATTCCGGCAGATACTATTATGCATTGTAAAAACGCGATCTCTCGGCTTTCCGACACTTCCGACCGCTACTTTCACTTTTGCCGATAGCTTGACAAAGTGGCCGCCATTTGTAAACGCGCTACAATGACTTTGAACAGACTTTTACGGACTTGTTTTGATAGTTTTCGGGAGTTTTACGCTGTTTTTCAAAATGGATTCTGGCGATTCTTAAGTGATAGCCGAGATTTCGCTCTGTTCAATTTAAATGACATTAAAGGGCACGAAGTTGATTATTAATCGGAGCTAGATATCAGTGCAAAGCGTTACTTTGCATTAGCAGTCGTGAGTCGGACTTTAAAGAAAGTGATTATGATTCTGAAAATGTGTTTGTAAATTGCCGTATAGATGACGGAAAATCACAAACAACATGCCGTATTTCGTAAATATTTGTGTTCATATATGGATTACCGGCAACAATCACGTGAGTAACATATTCTGCATGCTTTTCCCTTCATTGTGTTGTTTATTTAACTAAAATCGGTTGACTAACACCGTATTTGTGATGTTTTTACTAACGCGACCCGAAATTTTTACAGAACCTGAAAAAATCTTGCCCGTTCAGGGCTACAAAACGGACAAGCGTCTGCCCTGTAAAGGGTTAAACCTACCCACATAAACAGACAAGTGATTAAACCTAACCACACAAACAGACAAGTGTTTAAACCTACCCACACAAACAGATAAGTGTTTAAACCTACCCACACAAACAGACAAATGTCTAAACCTATCCATACAAACAGACAAGTGTCAACTGTCAGTGCTCACCAAAAGATCATACAAGAAACATTGACAGTGTCTAAGATGTGGACATATCTGAGACAATTAGAGTGCCTATGATGTGTTAATATATGAAACACTGACAGTGTCTGTGATGTATTAATATATGAATGCCTGCATAATAATTAATATATGAATGCCTCTTGCCTGCATGATGGCATGCAGGCAAGAGTACAGGAAAATGGTGAACTGTCTGAACCCTTTCCTGTCACCAATGGAGTGAAGCAAGGATGTGTCCTGGCACCAACACTGTTCAGCCTCATGTTTTCAGCCATGCTGATGAATGCCTTCGAGAACGACGACATTGGAATAGACATCAACTACCGTATGGATAGAAAGTTATTCAATCTCAGAAGGCTGAAAGCTAAAACCAAAATTAACAGCGACACCGTCAGAGAGCTCCTGTTTGCTGATGATTGCGCTCTGTACGCCAACTCAGAGGCGGACAAGCAACATAATATTTCAGCTTTCTCACATGCCTGTGCCAACTTTGGGCTCAATATCAATTTGGAGAAGACTGTAGTTATATACCAGCCAGCTCCAGGGAATAATCACACTGTGCCGAATATCAAAGTGAATGATCATAGACTAAGTGTTGTGGACAAATTCACCTATCTTGGCAGCACTGTGTCACAAGCTGCCACAATTGATGACGAAGTGAATGCAAGAATCTCCAAGGCCAGTGCGGCCTTTGGCAGACTGTACAAGAATGTATGGGACAGAACTGGAATAAGCCTGCAAACAAAGCTAAAAGTCTACAAAGCAGTTGTATTATCCACACTGCTATATGCTGTAGCAGTAAGTGTATATGGGGTGGGCAAAACTATAGCACGCTTGAGCATCAGGGTAGAATGGGAAGAAAGATGCTCAAGTCGTGACGTAGTTTGTGGTTACGGATGAGTGAACATCGGGGACTAAGAGGAGATGGCTTGATTCTGAATAAAATATCTTGAAGTTGGAATTGTATTGGAGTTGTTGATAGTCCATCGTCCCTTTGCTGTACTGGTACAGTACAGAATTGTTGCCCAGACCAGGACAAATAATTCAATTGTCGCGGTACCGCTATGTACTAGGCCACTATACTTGATGCAGCTACTAATTCATACAGCGTTTGTGGGGAAAATGTGCCTTTGAAACATTAGCACGTTATCAGATTGTTGCTGAACGGACTTCAGGAGGTTTTCCAAAATGCCCGACCTAGACTGGCACCGGAACAGATCAACCTTTAATGTCTTCATGCGGTGGTGAAGTCCGCTCTCAGATTGTTTTCGAGCTTTACTGGTGGTGAAGCCCAGGCCGTTCTCAGATTGTTTTCGAGCGTTACTGGTGGTGAAGTCCAGGCCGTTCTCAGATCGTTTTCGAGCCAATCGAGCCGTTGTCAAGTCATCTCCGGACTCTGTTGTGTGAGAGAGCCGCTTTGTCAAATCAGTCAGCCGCTGCTCTACACTGTCGGTTGTTTTAAGAAGCTGACTCGTTCATTGCTGATTTCAGAGGGCTAGCCAGTGCTGTCCTCTGATCACAATCGTTCCTTGCTGTGATTCAAGAGCCCTTCCCTGGGTGGCTGATACATAAAATCGTTCCTTGCTGTGATTCAAGAGCCCGTCCCTGGGTGGCTGATACGTTCAATCGTTTTTCACTGTCTTATAGTCGAGCCTATCGAGCTTAGTCGAGCCTATCGAGCTTAGTCGAGCCTATCGAGCCCAGTCGAGCATTTTTGATCCTTACTGAAGCCGCTTTGTCGATCTTGGTTCAAGTACTCGAATACCAGATACCATGCTTCTCAATCTCGGCATACAAGGGAAGAGACGTCAAGGACTTCAATTGCGATTGGAAAAATAAGTTCAACAAGAACAGGGGTAATATAATTAAATTTTTCTATTAGATAGAAAATTATTGAGTTTCAGGAGGAAGATAACATCCTTTGATTAATTTAAGACTGGATATTAATAAGAATTGATTGTTTTTTTTGCTTGAATAACTGTAAATATTTCAGCATAGCAGACCCATCACAGCACAGTGGAGAAACAGGCATAATTTCTGCTGAGTTCAAGACGAGTTTTTTTTTTTTTCAGGTACCAAGGAATATGCAGAAGAAGAAGTAGAAATATTGTTTCAAGCCTGATAGAAATTACAAAGAAGTTAATTTGAATTACTTATATGTAGAATTACAACGTATTAGTACATGGTTGGGGGAATTAAAAGAGGCAGTTAGTGAAGTAGAGTATTTTGTAGAAACATTGAAGAACAGAACGACTAGACAGGACCCTTATAGATTTAAGGTAGACTATAATAGAGTAGGAAAGAATAACAGGAGACAGCCACTGCTTGATAAAGACAGAAGACAATATAGTTATGACAAACCAAGGCCTAATGGTTATAGGGTAAAAGACGGTGAGAACAGACGTAATGGTGAAAGCTCAGACTGGTATAGCTGTTATAGATACAAGAATGGTCCTGAGAGAGACTTTTCCAAGAAATTATGGAAATGGCCATCCTATAGCAAGAATGCTAGGAAAAAACGTGACGACTGGTTTGAACAAAGACGGAGACAGTATTTGAAGTCAGGGTCAAAGAACAAAGTGGAAAACGTAAGTGAAAATTCAACTATTCCTAAGGTGATTGCCAATATGACTGTTAGACAGGAAAAGAAAACGACGGTGTTAGTAAAGAAAATAAACCGAGAGACACAGACGCAGGCAGGTAATACGATAGAAAATAGTACGCAGACTCAGGTAGATACAGTAGAGAAAAAGGTCCAGGTACAACCAGCCAGCAAGATAACAAAGGGAAGTCAAACTGACTTAATAGAGACTCAGTCAAAACCAACTCACTTGACTAAGGGAGACAAGGTTGAAATTGGGAAAGAGAAACAGACGAGAATCAAAGATGAAAGGAAACCAAAGAAGAAAAGTATTGAAGAAAGAAATAGTAGTATGATAGTTAATAGAGGTACTGCCATGTCAAGTTCCTCAGGTATAGACATTAAATTAATCCCCAAATGGTGTAGAAATATTAGGTGTGAGAGCTCAGGTTACGGAGAAGATATTTCTACCGCCGCATATTATAGTAAATACCGTGATGCTGAGACAACTGTGAATACTGATGATTCGGAGAATGAGAGAATTGCACTACGAGCAGATCCTGACTTGAAGAGTGATGTTCCCTCATACGGTGTAGTTCCTGGTGGACAAACGGACAGAGTTTTGGTTGGTGACTCTTTAGAACTAGATACCAGTTTATATGACAGGAAAGTAGGGAAGGCTAAGAGACGAATACCAAGAAAGAGAAAGAAAGTCAGACGTTCTAAAGGCGACTATGGGAATAGGATCGACGTGGCTGCAGTGAACTACTACTATGAATCTGATGAGGGAACTATTATCAGTGTGTCATCTGAAGACGAGATGGGGAAGTGCAAACGTTACGTAAGGTATACAGGAAACAGTGAGCAGACCGACGCAAATAAAGGAAATAGAAAGAAATCATTTAAGAAGAAGAATAATAGTAGACAGATAGCGGGAATTTACTCAACGACAGAAAGTGACTTAAGAAAAATAGAAGACCTTATGACCTTAAGACCTGAGTACTTTAACACAGGTTAACAACAGATAGTGAAGATGACATAATTAGAGAAAGACGTACTAATGTATTGAGAGACAATGAAATATTTAACTTGGACACACTCTATAACTGTTAAAATTCCTTCGGGTGACGAAGGACATATGGAATAGTTTTGGCTTATGAGAAGAATTGCGGTTTGAGCATATAGATATATGGCTTGTCTAAAATAGGCAGATGAATTTTTTTGGTGTAGCATCACATGGTACAGGGTAGGCGATAGTGTTGTTGAGGATAGAGAGTTACGGCAAATGATATTCTACGTGGATACGTAATACAGGATATCTTGTGTTTGGTTACGATGTAGGGAGAGTAAACAAGGTAAAAATACTCTTTTGTCCGGAATGGATAGATACAGAGAGTTAATCACGTCGAGTGATGTATAACTGGTGTGATTAAAGTAGAGTAGATTCAGCACAGAATTAGTAGAGGGTGAGAGATAAACTAAGTATGAATGTTCGTACTAGAAATGGTTCGACTCAGAGCTATGACGTGATGTCTGAGATAGTTTTGCTTGTTGGTTTGAGAAGAAAGTATAGTATTGTTGACAGGTGAACCGAGAGTGTCTGGTGAGGAGATATAGATTGAGGAGGAATTGAGTATCCTGTGTGTAAAATAGCCAGTTGAACGCGAGAATATTAAGAGTAAAAGACTGTAGAAGTTTATGCTTGAAGAATACGAGTTACGTCGTGCTTGTGGAGAAAGAAGAGCTGATTAAGTCTGAGAAAGTTGTTGTGTGGAGAAGTATAGAATGATAGTTACGAGGTTAGTGGCTCAGCGGAATGAGGTTTGTTTTGAGAGATAGTTGATAGTGCTGTAAAAGAGATATAAGTTGCGAGAGATAATATATAGATTCTGATCTTTGAAAACGAGTGAATGATTGAAAAAAGTAGAAATAAGACAAACATATGTGCGTCGAGAATGGATAGGCTGATGGCAAGTGATAAGTACAGCATGCATGTACGAGGCGTTTAGTTAGTACGTGAGTATAATTCTAGACAAACAGGTATTCGTCGCGGTGAGTGAAGAAGGAGTGAGGTTTGAAGACGTCGCCTAAGTGAAGTACATAGATAAAATGTAATAGTGGCGCTGATATATCTTGTGTCAATGTGTGTAGAGGAGGTCGATACGCTTAGATTGTGGTGAGTGATTGCTGGAATGTTGAATTGGCGTCTAAATTGTTTTTTTTTTTGAAGTAATAGTATAGACACGTTAGGTTGTCGAGATGCGAGAGTAGTCGTGAGATGAGAGCGAGGTTGTGTATCACTGTCCGTGTGAATATGCGAAGAGTGGTTGATAAGTGACGTTGATAAAACGTGGAACATAGAGGATGCGAAAAAGTAGAGATAAAAAGAACATGATTAGAGAATGGTGATGTCTTTTCGTTAGAATATCTGACGTTGGAAGGAAATTATGGAAGTTGTATGACAGGTTGACGGAAAGAGAGTTAACATTCTGAATGACGTTTCATAAAACATGTTTAGTATTGTTGACAGAGACATGTCGAAGCAGGAATGCCTAATACTGAGAAACGAGAAAAGTGAGGTCTGCTGTCAGTTATAAGTGGCGTGGGTTGCTGTTCTGAAAGAATCCCGATAAATAAGAAGAGGAGTGAAAGATACGGAGGTAAACAAGGTTAGTTAAATGAATGTTGGAGAACGTGTTCCGATAAGTGTGACTGGTTTGAATTATCGTCACGATGCAAGAGTGCTAGGAGAGACTTGAGGATAGCTTAGAGTAGTTGTGGTGAGATGTTGGAAAGTAATGATACGTTAGATAATTGCGTCGGGTAGACGAGAAACTTAAAAGTAGAATTAGTTATTGGTACAGTAGGTAGATGTATTGGTGAGAGGTCTATAGTAAATAGACAAATTTTTGCTGGTCGTAGTAGAGTGGAGATACCGTAGTTAACGGTAATGATTAAGAAGTTGTAGTGATGTTTGGTACAAATCCAAGGGAAACAATTGGTGTGCCGAGCCACAGGTTGATTAGTAGATAGATGACGGCTGGTACATTGAGATGACATTGGGATAATCGACACATTAGTAATAGATAAAATGAGTTGACCTGTAGTTTACAGTGCTTGCTTAAGATGATATTCCAGATATTATGATGTGTTAGGAGTTAGTTTTGTAAAAGATAGAAAATTGTGAGGGGAGAGAATCAATGATAGTACGGTCATTGTTGATTAATGATTTTTTGTGTGGGGAGAACAGATATTGTTCTAAGTTAAGAAATTGGTCTGTAGTTAACAGATATACATACGTGGCAGTGAAGTGTTTTGTTTTCTCGGTTATAGAAATAGTGGAATGACTTGTATGAATAGATAGGTGTTACATTAGTTCGTATAGGAGGCCAATGTTGATGGGCCACTGTACGTAGTTAATTTTATGTGAATTATTTTTTTGAAAACCTTCTCTTTAGTGAGAAGACAGTTGTTTTATTGAATCTGAGTTTTAATGCCTCATATATAATATGTTTTTTTTTGCTTGATTTGGTCCTGTAAAATGATTGTTATTATTTTAGAATAGGATTATTGTGTTCTTAGACTTTTGCGTACAAACTATTGGTCCGTAAAAGAGACCAATAGTATTAGGTAACAATAGATTAGGATGTATGTTGTATTATTTTAATATATGTTTTTCTTTGAATGACTTAATACCTTTAATTGATATGAGGGGAAACATAAATGATGTTATAAAAACTTGGGGGGGTATGATATCCTGTTGTGATTTTATTTCGCTGTTTTGTATGTTAAATAGTAGTTAATTAAGTTATGTTTAATTTACATGGTTTTGTCTAGAATAAAGACAATACATGGGGCTTTAATTAGGACCCTTCGTTCAGAAAATAGTAATAAACTACTGTGGACTAGTAGAGAGACACATCATCTTTGTGAATAATGTGTTCATGGGTATATTATATTGCTGTGATAATCAGCATAATGAGGTTGATATGGTTATGAAGTAGTGGAAACATATACCGGGGATGGTTATGGGAAAGTTTAGAGTTACACTAAAGTCAGCATTGATTGGAAATACATGGATTGGAAGCCATATAGAGGAAGAAAAGATTAATGAATATAGCAGTGGGGTAAATGAGGGGAAAGTTTTGAACATAGTTTCCATGGGGTCAGAAAAGCCATGATATACACGGGATTGCTGGTTTGTAGAATAAGAAGATTACCCCAGACAAATAGTAAACATGAATTGAATCCATGTTTGAGTAGACACTGTGGATAGCAGTACAATAGTAAAGGGTTGTAAGTGTGAGAAATGAACATAGTGGAGACATAATGACATGGGGTTTTTGAGGGTCCGTGATATATGGACTGAGATAAAGTTGATTGCAAGCAGTCACAGACAGGAGTTAGGGGTAGTATATTGTTGCTGTTGATAACGGCATAAGTGGAGGTTTTAATAGATATGCCCATAATAAATGGACAGTAAGGGGTCGCTGAAATTTTCGGCGAGAGAATTCTGAGTGAGGTATAGGAGAAGATTAGTTATGTGAGGTGATGTGTATAATGTTGGAGGAGGTCTTAAGGGATAATAGACCTTTTTAATTGTGTCCTCGGGATATGTTTTGTGGTTGACATTACAATGAGAGGTTGAAGTAAGGTTCAGAGCCATAAAAGTAGTAGTGTCTGTAATATATAGACAATTCGGAAGTGAATAATATTTTTGATGGTTGGTATTTGATGCTGTAGATAGCAGCGTAAACGGTTACCATAATGAGTGGTACTATAGGAGATATAATTATTTTAGACTTTATTACATAAAGTCTCAAATGACATAGGGGGGTAAAGGAGTGTGTGATTTAGCTGAGTGTGGTTTTTGTCTGGAAGAGTTCTACTTCTTCTTTAAATCTCCGGTGCGCACCGATTCTTTGTCTTTCTATCGTGTGAGAGTGATTTCAGGTTGATTAAAAGTGGAGAATTAGTGGGGTTGGTGATGACAATAGGGAGTTGGTATCAGAAGAGTACAGCGTTTGAAATTTTAAGCGGATTGCTTATGAAGAGAAGAAGAAGTATTTAAGAAGACGTGTTATGATGTATTGTATAAAGTTGAGATTTAAATGTTATTAAGGATATGTAAATATGTTATGTTTTTTGAAGGCCAGAAACGAAGAAGAAGTGGGTTGATATATGGCAGGGGAAAGAGTTACGAATAGATTGTTTTACTTTAAAATAAAGTTGGTTTGGGGAAGATTAGAGGAGCTGTGGGAGGTAAGGAAAGAGAGGGAATAGAGTAGGGGGATTGGGAGTAAAGACTTTTTAAGGGAAAAAGTCTTTAGAAAACATAGGAAGGTGTAGCAGTAAGTGTATATGGGGTGGGCAAAACTATAGCACGCTTGAGCATCAGGGTAGAATGGGAAGAAAGATGCTCAAGTCGTGACGTAGTTTGTGGTTACGGATCAGTTAACATCGGGGACTAGAGAAGAGATGGACGTATGATTTAACTGAGCAACATCTGGCTTGATTCTTAATAAAGTAACATGGAGCTGGAACCGTCTTTGAGTTGTTGATAGTCCATCGTCCCTTCGCTGTACTGTTACAATGCTTGTGAAACCTGGACTGTTTATCAGCGACACGCTAGGAAATTAAACCACTTCCACACAGTCTGCCTAAGGAAGCTACTGAAGATTAAATGGCAAGACAAGATTCCAGACACTGAAGTCCTAGAAAGAGCATCCATGCCCAGTATTCACACTCTACTGATGAAGAATCAGATTCGCTGGGCTGGTCACTTGACTCGCATGCCAGATCACAGGCTCCCTAAATGAACTTTTTACAGCGAACTGTGTTGTGGTAAATGCTCCCAAGGTGGCCAGAGGAAACGCTTTAAAGACACTCTGAAAATCTCATTGAATGCTTTTGGAATTCATCATGACACATGGGAGGCTGCAGCCAGAGACCGAAATTCATGGCGTGCATCATTACGCAAGGGTGCAGTCATATGTGAGGCAACCAGGACTGCAAGAGCTGTGAAGAAAAGGCAGGACAGAAAAACCACTGCAGGAAATCCTCCTCCAGAAATGTCAAGCATTCCTTGCCCACATTGTCAAAGAACATTTCGAGCCAAAATAGGCCTTATCAGCCATCTTAGAACCCACGGCTCCATACCTTCAACCCCACAGGATGAAATGAATGGTCATCATCATTCTTGATGGACAAACAACATTAATATATGAAACACTGAAAGTGTCTATGATGTGTTAATATATGAAACACTGAAAGTGTCTATGATGTGTTAATATATGAAACACTGAAAGTGTCAATGTGTTAATATATGAAACACTGAAAGTGTCTATATATGTCTATGATGTGTTAATATATGAAACACTGACTGTCTATGATGTGGACATATATGAGACAATTAGAGTGCCTATGATGCGTTAATATATGAAACACTGACAGTGTCTGTGTGTTGAGTTGAGTTAAGAACCGACATCACTGCACTCAGGACATTCCCATACATGCTCCGTCCCCTCGTTCAACAGCCAGCAAAGAGTCATACTACTAATCGTTCACACTGCTATCTGATTAAACGTTCTCCTGGTCTTCCCTCTCTGTTTTGAGATTCTTCCAGAACCCCTGCAATCTCATTCTTCCCACATATGGGTTCTCAATCTGTTCCTCCGCCTTCTCCACCTGGTCCCACAAGCGCATGACCACCTCCCCCTTGTCCATAGGCAAACTACCACCAAGAAGTGCATTCCCTGCTAGCCTATCAGCCTGTTCATTCCCCCGTACCCTCACATGGCCAGGGCAAAATATCCATATAATTCTCACAATCTGCGACCTCTGAAGCGACGAGAGCCATTCCACACGAAACATTCCTTTCTCCACCTTACTAAGCATACTCTTTGAATATGTAATGAATACAATGTGTGTTGCAGTAGTCTCCTCTAGCCACCGGAATGCCGCTGTTACTGCCTCCACCTCCATTCTCATGCTGGAGGTTTAGCCTCATATGCCAGACTCTCCTTTATCAAGACTCATCCATTAGCCTTTGCAATAAAGCCCCAGCCACTACGTCTGACAGTGTCTATGATGTGTTAATGTATGAAACACTGACAGTGTCTATGATGTGCTAATATATGAAACATTGACAGTGTCTATGATGTGCTAATATATGAAACACTGACAGTGTCTATGATGTGTTAATATATGAAACACTGACAGTGTCTATGATGTGTTAATATATGAAACACTGACAGTGTCTATGATGTGTTAATATATGAAACACTGACAGTGTCTATGATGTGTTAATGTATGAAACACTGACAGTGTCTATGATGTGTTAATGTATGAAACACTGACAGTGTCTATGATGTGCTAATATATGAAACATTGACAGTGTCTATGATGTGTTAATATATGAAACACTGACAGTGTCTATGATGTGTTAATGTATGAAAAAAAAGTCGCTTTAAAGTCGACAGGGTCGACTTCATTGCATCGGGTTTTATCCCATATAGCTCGGTCTATTTCCGCAGTACGGAAAGCGTCGCACAAAGCACGAACTCCGTAGCTTTTAGCGACGACCCACAGGAGTCTCCGAAACATTTAACTCGTAAACCGAAGTACCCGGCCCGGAATCGAACCGACAACCTCCGGAGCACGAGTCAAATATATGAAACACTGACAGTGTCTATGATGTGTTAATGTATGAAACACTGACAGTGTCTATGATGTGCTAATATATGAAACACTGACAGTGTCTATGATGTGTTAATATATGAAACACTGACAGTGTCTATGATGTGCTAATATATGAAACACTGACAGTGTCTATGATGTGGACATATATGAGACAATTAGAGTGCCTATGATGTGTTAATATATGAAACATGGACAGTGTCTATTCATTCATTCAATAATTCAGTAGCATGTCCTTTGCAGATCCTAGCTCCCATAACAACCTTTTGGAAAACTTCTCGATCACAAGCAAGATGTCCCACGTCCGATACACCCATCTGGAGATCATCCGCCACATCCTGCACCCATCTTCTCTTTGGCCTTCCTCTTCCTCTCTTCCCAGGCAAATACCCCTCCATTATTGTTCTCTCCAAACTCTAATGGCGTTTCAAGTGACCAAAATATATCAATTTTCTTTGTTTTATCATCTTTAATAGCCAACCCTCTTCAAAATTCAGCTCTTGAAGTATGGACACATTTGTTCTTTTCTTCACCCAAGATATTCTTAGAACCTGTCTATAACATTTATATTCAAAGGAATATATGTGCTTTTCAGCTTGTTTAGTAAGTGTCCAGGTCTCACAAACGTGTGGGAAAGATGCATGCTCTTAAAAATCGAATTTTTGTAGTTCTATCTGTCCCACTCCATAATTTATTCAGTTCTTTTAGTCTTTGAAGAGCGATTGATAGTCGTCGTTTAATTTCTTTCACTGTGTTACCATTGTTGGTAATCAACAACCAAAGATATTCAAAATGTCCCACCACATCCAATCTTTCCTCATTAACATATATTTCTTTCTCCACAGTAGTTTTATCTGTATGCATTATCTTTGTTTTTGCTATGTTAAGATATAAGTTGTGATTTTCACTATTTCTTTGGGTTGAGGTTATTAGATTTTCTATACCATTCTGTGATGCAGATAGTAATACTATATCATCAGCATATCGAATCTCTGGTATTTCATGACCACCGATATTTAGGGCATCATATTTCCCCCAGTTTATAATCTTTGACATTTCTCATTATATTTATATTTCTGGCGGGGGGGGGGGGGGGGGGGGGGGGGGGGGGGGGGGGGGGGCTTCTGACTTACGCCAAGATACCAACAACACTAGCTGTGGTGACAACGGAGGGAAGTGAGATGCCTGTCAAAGTGACGATGGACAAGAAACAACAACAGCCTGAATACTTTATAAAGAGAATTACAAATGCTCTCAGTGCCATAAGGCTGGCCACAGTAGAACAATGTGTCGCAGGAAGACAGACATTTGTCGATACTGAGTCTTTGGTGAATATCCGCTGGTCAAACAGGACAAGGACTTACGAAAGCCCAATGATAATAGACAATGTGCCAAGTGCCTTGGCAAGCACGTAGCAAGATACCTGGGCTGCCCGTACCTCCAATGACACAGACACCATAAAAATCGCAACAACAACAAACATACCATTCAAGGAAGCACAGCGGAGGTGCGAGACAGCCACAGGCGTTTCACAAGATGACAAACCCCAGTTTCAAGGCCAAATAGCTCATCTGAAGAAACAAATCAACAAACTTCTGACACAGAAGCCAACCAATGTAAACCAAAAACAAGACACCACAGCAACGCAAGATTTTGTAAAGAAATTAAGAAATTCAGCGCAGCATCCAGCAAGAGGTGAAATGCATGGCTCAGATAAAGAAAGAAAACAAAGAAATACAACAAGCGATTTAAACAGAAAGAGAACTAAGAATTGAAAGGGAGCTAGCCCAAAAAAAGCCAGCAGAAGCCATGCCATAGACAACTGAGAAACCTCAAGCTAAAGCCACACCAAAGACAACTGAGAAACCTCAAACTGAAGCCATACCAAAGACAACTGAGACACCTCAAGCTGAAGCCACACCAAACACAGCTGATAAACCTCAAGCTAAAGCCAGTAACCCGTTTACAAAGACCAACAAATTCAAGGGGAAACCAATTTTCACTCAGAAAGGTAACAAATGTCTAGACAACCTAGAGGAGAAAACCGACAGAGATATTTGATTGGTCCAAGAAATTCAGCAAATTACCAGAAGAGCAATGGCAAACTACTGAACGTTAACTTGCCAAGAAGTCACAAACAGCCAAAACATGCTAGGGTTGACTGCAACATCCTGTAAATGATATGCAACTAACTTTTTTTTTCTACCCAAAGAGGAGGCAGTTAAATGGATAGCAGCATTGCTCATCATTCAGACAAAGAAAAAAGGCAAACATGGAAACAAAGCAATTAAACCAAAGATTGAGTCCTCATAAAGACTACACCCACTCAAAACAGACGATCTAGGAGCCATCACTGACAAATGGACAAGCAGTAAGAAACGGACTCTGCTACATCGACAAGTCAGCTTAAACTGACACAGAGGTAAACAGAAACTAAAGCCACACCATAATTACCACCACAATTATAACCAAAGCTATTAAAGCTTGTTGAACAAGGTGGACATTTCTTTCCCTTCTACATATCGGATCATATCGATCGGATATGTGGACGTATATAAAAACATTAACAGTGTCTATGATGTGGACACCCATAAAAAATGTAACAGTGTTTATGATGTGAAATACATAGAAAAATTGACAGTGTCTATCATGTGGAATACATAGAAAAATGGAGACAGTGTCTACAATGTGAAGAAGAGCCATGTGCCTACCCGGTATTTTTGTTTTACTCGGAGCCATCTGGTACCCTGTCAGTGGTGGGGGTGGTGGAGGTGGGGAATCTCGTGGAGACATGACTTGAGTGACACATCCGTAGACTGCTAGCGTCACAGCACGATACCAGCCTTTCAGTATCAGTCCATCAGTTGCTACCTGAGCACAATCAACATTTTAGTATCAGTTGCTACATGAACACAATCAACATTTCAGTACCTGAACATAATCAACACTTCAGTATCAGTCGCTACCTGAACACAATCAACATTTCAGTATCAGTCCATCAGTTGCTACATGAACACAACCAACATTTCAGTATCAGTCCATCAGTTGCTACATGAACACAACCAACATTTCAGTATCAGCCCATCAGTTGCTACCTGAATATAATCAACATTTCAATATCTGAACACAATCAACATTTCAGTATCAGTCCATCAGTTGCTACCTGAACACAATCAACATTTCAATATCTGAACACAATCAACATTTCAGTATCAGTCCATCAGTTGCTACCTGAACACAATCAACATTTTAATACCTGAACACAATTAACATTTCAGTTTCAGTCCATCAGTTGGTACCTAAACACAATCAACATTTCAGTATCAGTCCATCAATTGCTACCTGAACACAATCAACATTTCAGTATCAGTCCATCAGTTGCTACATGAACTCAATCAACATTTATCACATAAACCATCCCCCCTTTCCCCCCTCCCCACCCCCCAAAACCACCACACCACCCTTAAAGATGGTAAACAACACAATATGTTTCACATGAACCTCATTGCTGACCTTGGATTTATTCCCTAAAGATTTGGTGAACATGACATATGTTTCACATGAACCTTACTGTGACTTGGATTTATTTCCTAAAGATTTAGTAAACACAACACAATATGTTTCACATAAACCTCAATGGTGACCTTGGATTTATTCCCTAAAGACTTGGAAAACACAACATATGTTTCACACGAACCTCAATGCTGACCTTGGATTTATTCCCTAAAAACTTGGTAAACACAACACAATATGTTTCACATAAACCTCAATGCTGACCTTGGATTTAATCCCTAAAAACTTGGTAAACACAACACAATATGTTTCATATGAACCTCAATGCTGACCTTGGATTTATTCCCTAAAAACTTGGTAAACACAACACAATATGTTTCACATAAACCTCAATGCTGACCTTGGATTTAATCCCTAAAAACTTGGTAAACACAACACAATATGTTTCACATAAACCTCAATGCTGACCTTGGATTTATTCCCTAAAAACTTGGTAAACACAACACAATATGTTTCACATAAACCTCAATGCTGACCTTGGATTTAATCCCTAAAAACTTGGTAAACACAACACAATATGTTTCACATAAACCTCAATGCTGACCTTGGATTTATTCCCTAAAAACTTGGTAAACACAACACAATATGTTTCACATAAACCTCAATGCTGACTTTGGATTTATTCCCTAAAAACTTGGTAAACACAACACAATATGTTTCACATAAACCTCAATGCTGACCTTGGATTTATTCCCTAAAGATTTGGAAAACAAAACACAATGTTTCACATGAGCCTCAATGCTGACCTTGTATTTATTCCCTAAAGACTTTCTAAACACAACACGTTTCACTGAACCTTACTTCTGACCTTGTAGTTATTCCCTAAAGATTTGGTAAACAAGACAGTTTCATGTGAACCTTACTACTGATCTTGTAGTTATTCCCTAAAGACTTGGTAAGCACAACACGTTTCACTGAACCTTACTTCTGACCTTGTCCCCACCCCCTTTCCGTACCTTTCAACATGAACATTGCTATCTTTCTGTTGTTTTCTCTCTTGTTGTGGAATGTTTTAGCTAATCCTGTTTGTTGTGTTTTTTGTTATTCTGTTCCTTGTGTTTTCTGTCACCTAGTTTTGCTCTATTTCATCTCTTACATACAAACATAAAACAAATATATCAAACAAGCCTGCATCTCAGATCAATGTATAAAAACCAGATTCACATACAATATGCAAGCATCAGATTCATATTCAGCATGCAAGCATCAGATGCACATACAACATACAAATATCAAACACATACAACATACAAACATCAGCCTCACATACAACTTACAAACATCAGTCTCACATACAACAAACATCAGACTCACATACAACATACAAACATCAGACTCACACAACACAACATACATACAAACTTACATGACGATCTAGTTTCAGTTGAATATTTTTGTTTTCTTTATAATCCAGCCTGAAAATAACGACATGTTTGTTACGGTCACATCGACAAATACATGTAAGTGGTGCATTCCAGTTCTATCACTGAAGAGAGGTTCCACAGTGACAGACTACAAGCAGCAGTAGAGACGTGCTAAAGTTATCAGGAGGAAGAGGATATCAGGAGGAGGAGGATATCAGAAGGGGGAGGATATCAGGAGGATGTAAGGATGAGGAGGGTAAGGGGAGGGGGATATCAGCAGCAGGAGGTTATCAAACAGAGGAGGTTATCAAAGGTTATCAAACAGAAGAGGTTATCATACAGAGGTTATCAAACAGAGGAGGTTATCAAACAGAGGAGGTTATCAAACAGAGGAGGTTATCAAACAGAAGAGGTTATCAAACAGAGGTTATCAAACAGAAGAGGTTATCAAACAGAAGAGGTTATCAAACAGAGGAGGTTATAAAACAGAAGAGGTTATCAAACAGGTTATCAAACAAAAGAGGTTATCAAACAGAGGAGGTTATCAAACAGAGGAGGTTATCAAACAGAAAAGGTTATCAAACAGAGGAGGTTATCAAACAGAAGAGGTTATCAAACAGAGGAGGTTATCAAACAGAAGAGGTTATCAAACAGAGGAGGTTATCAAAAAAAGGAGGATATCAGAAGGTGGAGGCTTTGAGAAAGAGGAGGGTACCCAGCAATTAATGAAGGCAGAAGTGAAAACAACCAACACAGAAATAACATAAGGGCACCAAACTAATCACAGAAACAGGCAGGAATCATAGAAACAGACAGGAATCGCATAAACAGACAGGAATCACAGAAACAGGCAGGAATAACAGAAGCAGACATGAATCACTGAAACAGACAAGAATCACAGAAACAGGCAGGAATCACATAAACAGACAGGAATCACAGAAACAGGCAGGAATCACAGAGACAGGCAGGAATCACAGAAACATGCAGGAATCACAGAAACAGGTAAAAATCACAGAAGCAGGCAGGAATCACAGAAACAGGTAAGAATCAAAGAAACAGACAGGAATCACAGAAACAGACAGGAATCACAGAAACAGACAGGAATCACAGAAACAGGCAGGAATCACAGAAACAGACAGGAATCACAGAAACAGGCAAGAATCACAAAAGCAGGCAAGAATCACAGAAACAGACAAGAATCACAGAAACAGACAAGAATCACAGAAACAGACAGGAATCACAGAAACAGACAGGAATCACAGAAAGTAACAGACCCCTGGTGTGCAGCAGATATCACGACTCTTCAATACTCTGTGTCATGTGATGAAGCTGGCATTTCTTCTATTGTTATCTGCAGCCCAGCTATTTCAGTTTTCTTTCTCTGTCTTCCTCTGCCTTTCTTACCTAGCAGTTTCCCACACTTCTGCATTCCATCTTGTCAGTTGTTATGCCCCAGAACTTGTCTGTTCTTGACAGTTTTAGTGAGTCATCATATCACAGCTCTCAATGCCTCATCATTTGTTGATTCTATTTCAGCCATGTTCACAACATTCTTCTCAACATGCAGATCTCTACTGCTTCTAATTTTTTCACCATTTCATGACTCATTGCCCAACATTTGCATCCATACAGAAGAACAAGTCACACAACCATTCAGTAAGCAGGTTTCTGTTACAGAGACATCAATCACAGAAGACATAGACATGAGTCACCGCAAGAAATGGACATGGGTCACCAAAAAAAAATGGACACGAGTCACCAAAAGAAATGGTCACAGAATGAAACGGACATGGTTCGGTACAAAACACAAATAGAAACATTCAGATACAAGTAACAGAAATAATTAGCTGGGTTCAGTACAAGACACAAATAGAAACATTCAGATACAAGTAACAGAAATAATTAGCTGGGTTCAGTACAAGACACAAACAGAAACATTCAGATACAAGTAACAGAAATAATTAGCTGGGTTCAGTACAAGACACAAATAGAAACATTCAGATACAAGTAACAGAAATAATTAGCTGGGTTTGGTACAAGACACAAACAGAAACATTCAGATACAAGTAACAGAAATAATTAGCTAGGTAAGATTAGGGTTGCCAGACGTCCGGCAAAGAGAGGACATGTCCTCCTTTTTAGCCTAATGTCCTCCGTCCGGCAGGCAAAGCTAACAACCTTTAAAATGTCCTGCTTTTTTAACATTTTATGTTGTCATTTTTTATGTATTGTTGTTACAACTTACAATGTATCTACACTCTACAGTGTGTTTACATTCTTTATTAAAACCTATTGCTTAATAATATTTATTTAATTTTCCTATTTATACCAAATGTGAAACACCAATTATTAGTATAACTTGGATCTAACTGTTGCTTTGCTCTATTCGGCAACACTAACAATGCTGTAGTCTCTATGGTCAAAATGTTATAATGTTATTTCCGGTTCTGGTAGCAGAGACGCCACTTAAAATTGTTTTTTTTTAATTTGTAATTTTTGCCGTCTATGTTTATGAAAATGTTTAAAAAAGAAAAAATGCAAATTCTCGAACACTATGAAAAATAAGTTTCCATGCTTCATTGAAGGATGCAACGAGAATGAGGCAAAGTGTACCATTTGCGATAGTTACTTGTCCATTGCCAACAAAGGAACTACTGCCTTGGAGTGACATGTTGACAGTGAGAGACATAGAAACCTAATCAAAACCTAATCAAAGTGTCCGCGTCATCTAGCACATTGACGTCTTTTTTTTTTTCCAGCCTAAATACTCAAATGTGTTGCTGAAAGTGCATGCAGCGGAAGCAACTTTGGCATTTCATGCAGTTTGTCATCATCAGTCTTACAACTCGATGACCTGCACAGCTGGTTTGATGCACACATTATTTGAAGATTCAGAAATTGCAAAAAAATATTTTGTTTGTGCAAAAACAAAGACTGAAGCAATAACAAACCAGGTGATTGTCCCCCACACTGTTGATGAATTGGATAAATCTTTAAGTGGTATTTCATGTTTCGTTCTTTCGACAGATGCTAGCAATCACGGTTCGCGGAAACTATTTCCGATCGTTGTTCAGTACTTTGACTGGAAAGCAGGTGGAATGCAAACTAAGATTCTCGAGTTAGACAACACACCAAATGAAACCTCAGAAACTATATCACAGTATATTTTGAAAATACTCCAAAAACTTGATTTGTACTCCAAATGTGTTGCTTTTGCTGGTGACAATGCCAATGTGAATTTTGAAGGCATTAACAGAAGAGAAGGTAGAAATGTGTTCTCGCATTTGAAGGAAGCCTTGAACAAGCCATTAGCAGGCGTTGGATGTTCTGCACAACTGCATCTAACATGGCGCAGATTTAATGCAGATTGACGTTGAATATATTGTTTTGAAGATATTCAATTACTTTTCTATATACACTGTCAGAACATAAACTTTAAAGGATTTTTGTGACTATGTCAACAATAACTATCAGCAACTACTCTATCACTCTAAAACTAGATGGCTCAGTTTGTTTCCAGCTGTTGAGAGGCTGTTTACTGCTTTGAAACAATATTTTCTTTCTGTAAACCAACTATCTGCTATGATAAAAAATTTATTGGCAGCTATTGTAATAAAATTGTACTGATTGTGGGTTTCTTCTTCTTCTTTTCATTCATCCGGAGTGTTTTTTCAGATGTGATTGCGGTGTGTCAGTTATGCGCCCTTGGGCCGAAACCCGTAGGCCAACACATCCGGCTACAGCGTGCTTTTTTGACCAGGTAGCATTCCTGGGAGACTCTCACTTTTGTGGTGCCATCTACAGCCCAGCTGGCCAAGGTTGAACGGTCGAAGACAACGGTCATCCCTCAAAGGAAGGTAGGGACAGTCCATAGCATTTTCCACCATCCAAGGTTGCTTCCATAGTTGCAGGGCCGACACATAGTGCCCTGATTCTGGGCTCACCGAGGGAAATCGTCACGTCCTGCTCATGGCTGCTTTAAATCCTCACTTCAATATATTGGTCATTTCGTTTGCCCCGGGCCATTCCTGCACAAACCAGACAAGTTTGCAGACGGTATCCACTCAGCGAGTTTTCGGACATGTGCTTGTCGTTGCGCCCGTCAGAGCTGTTCCAGGCACGACAGACATTCGGAAAACTACCTAGTCAGAGCTGTTCCGAACAAGAGCGGCATTCGGAAACTAGGTAGTCAGAGCTGTTCCTAGCACGAGAGACATTCGGACGAGACATTTCACTCGGACGTAATTGCGTAGTGTCAATTTTTAGTTTGCCACCCGTAGGACGACACTTCCGACTTCCGGCGGGCATTTTTTAATGAGGTTAGCCTTCCTCTGGTTTTGAGGCACGTTAGACTGTTGTGATGTCGCCAACATCTCAGCTGGTCAAGATAGAACGATCAACGACATCGCGGTCGGCCCTCAAGGGAAGGCAGGGGCAGATCATGGGCATTCCCTCACTATCCAAGGAGGCTTCCATAATTGCAGAGCCGGCACATATTGCTCTGAGACTGGGCACACCCGAGGAGTTGCCACGTCCTGCTCATGGCTGCTTTAGTTCCTCACTTCCATGTGTTGGGTGTCTCGCTTGCCACTGATCGCTCAAGCACACACCATGAGCGGTCAGACTGTGAGCGACATCCACTCGGTAAGCTTTTATTTTTTACTTCGGACAACACAATAGGTTCACTCGCCGTGCGTTCCATTTCGCGTCATTTAGCCGTTCTTCCAATTTTGTCTACACTCTCTATGAGTTAGATACAGACAGTTTTCGTAACCATTTCCTTCGACTGGGGCACTTTTCTGACTTTTTGTACTCGCTCACAAGGTAGGCTACATGTGCTGCCGGCTCAGCACCTTACCTTCGTGCAGCAGTGAACGAGAAACGGCCTGGCCCTCTCATCCGGGGATCTCTCATATCCCCCAGCTGAGAGCCTTCGAACTTGTATCAGACCTGAGCATGTAGCTTGCTCAGTATCACACCTCTATTTTTCGGTAGGAGGGAATTGGCCCGGCTCTCAGATCCGAGGGTTTGTGGCTTAGAGGCGTTCAGCCACAGCCCTCGACAGGAAGCCTTAAGTGTTTTGTCCGGACCAAGAACTTCTGCTTTTGTGCACCTGATTTAAACTTCTGACTGTTATCCTCACCTCAGTCTAACCCGCAGAGCAGCAGGTTGTGTCTCTCTTAGTCTGGCCCCTATCCCATAAGCTGTCCGATATGTAGTTTTCATCCATCGGCAAGCACATGGGGTCAGAGGGACACACAAGCTCCCCCACCGCGGCAAGGTGGAGACACATCGGGGGAGGATTGTGGGTTTAATCTGGAACGATTTAAATGAAACATTCATTATGTCCTCCTTTGTGTCTTATTATGTCCTCCTTTGTGTCTTATTATGTCCTCCATTTGGTGCCCATGTATCTGGCAATCCCTAGGTAAGACTCACAGACAGAAAAGTCAATTAAAACTAAGAAGAAAGTAAACCAAGAAACTTGCATTACAAAATGCACAATGAGACAGACAAGCAAGACTGAACTTACTGTCCGAGTTTCTCAAATGTTGAAGCATTCGGCTTGTTCAGGTTGTTCACAAACACTTCCAGCTTGAACTCTGACGGCAATGTCCCACTGTGTTATAATGCAACAAGGAAAGAGAATGCTGATCAATGTAAACATATCTACAAGTACTTCATATCATTATTACTCCTTAGGAGGCACAAACTGAACTGTGTGCTTCACATTTCCCATGATATCTACAAGTACTTAATGTCATTATTACAACCTAGCAGACACAAACTGAACTGTGTGCTTCACATTTCCCATGATATCTACAAGTACTTCATATCATTATTACTCCTTAGGAGGCACAAACTGAACTGTGTGCTTCACATTTCCCATGATATCTACAAGTACTTAATGTCATTATTACAACCTAGCAGACACAAACTGAACTGTGTGCTTCACATTTCCCATATCTACAAGTACTTCATGTCATTATTACAACCTAGCAGACACAAACTGAACTGTGTGCTTCACATTTCCCATATCTACAAGTACTTCATGTCATTATTACAACCTAGCAGACACAAACTGAACTGTGTGCTTCACATTTCCCATATCTACAAGTACTTCATGTCATTATTACAACCTAGCAGACACAAACTGAACTGTGTGCTTCACATTTCCCATATCTACAAGTACTTCATGTCATCATTACAACCTAGCAGACACAAATTGAACAATAGAATACTGACAATATATTTGCCACGATATATACCACAATGGAATACTGACGATACATTTGCCACAATATATAAATCACAGCAGTCATCCAGTCAGTCACACAGAAATTCTCCAAACAAGTGTAGAATACACAACAGAATAAAACAGCAATAAAATCAGCTCGAGTGAAGATGTACAACTCAACAATATGAATAAAAGAGCTCAGCCAACCAACTGAAACTAGCAACAAATATTAACCCCAGTCAACAGTCTTTGAGCAAAATATACTAACCCCAGTCAACAGTCTTTGATCAAAATATACTAACCCGAGTCAATAGTCTGAGAAAAATATACTAACCCCAGTCAACAGTCTTTGAGCAAAATATACTAACCCCAGTCAACAGTCTTTGAGCAAAATATACTAACCCCAGTCAACAGTCTTTGAGCAAAATATATTAACCCCAGTCAACAGTATTTGAGCAAAATATACTAACCCCAGTCAACAGTCTTTGAGCAAAATATACTAACCCAGTCAACAGTCTTTGAGTAACATATACTAACCCCAGTCAACAGTCTTTGAGCAAAATATACTAACCCCAGTCAACAGTCTTTGAGCAAAATATACTAACCCCAGTGAACAGTCTTTGAGCAACATATACTAACCCCAGTCAACAGTCTTTGAACAACATATATTATCCCCAGTCAACAGTCTTTGAACAACATATACTAACCCCAGTCAACAGTCTTTGAACAACATATACTAACCCCAGTCAACAGTCTTTGAACAACATATACTAACCCCAGTCGATAGTCTTTGAACAACATATACTAACCCCAGTGAACAGTCTTTGAGCAACATATACTAACCCCAGTCGACAGTCTTTGAACAACATATACTAACCCCAGTCGACAGTCTTTGAACAACATATACTAACCCCAGTCAACAGTCTTTGAACAACATATACTAACCCCAGTCAACAGTCTTTGAACAACATATACTAACCCCAGTCAACAGTCTTTGAACAACATATACTAACCCCAGTCGACAGCCTTTGAACAACATATACTAACCCCAGTCAACAGTCTTTGAACAACATATACTAACCCCAGTCAACAGTCTTTGAACAACATATACTAACCCCAGTCGACAGTCTTTGAACAACATATACTAACCCCAGTCGACAGTCTTTGAACAACATATACTAACCCCAGTCGACAGCCTTTGAACAACATATACTAACCCCAGTCAACAGCCTTTGAACAACATATACTAACCCCAGTCAACAGTCTTTGAACAACATATACTAACCCCAGTCAACAGTCTTTGAACAACATATACTAACCCCAGTCAACAGTCTTTGAACAACATATACTAACCCCAGTCGACAGTCTTTGAACAACATATACTAACCCCAGTCGACAGTCTTTGAACAACATATACTAACCCCAGTCAACAGTCTTTGAACAACATATACTAACCCCAGTCAACAGTCTTTGAACAACATATACTAACCCCAGTCGACAGTCTTTGAACAACATATACTAACCCCAGTCAACAGTCTTTGAACAACATATACTAACCCCAGTCGACAGTCTTTGAACAACATATACTAACCCCAGTCAACAGTCTTTGAACAACATATACTAACCCCAGTCAACAGTCTTTGAACAACATATACTAACCCCAGTCGACAGTCTTTGAACAACATATACTAACCCCAGTCGACAGTCTTTGAACAACATATACTAACCCCAGTCGACAGTCTTTGAACAACATATACTAACCCCAGTCAACAGTCTTTGAACAACATATACTAACACCAGTCGACAGTCTTTGAACAACATATACTAACCCCAGTCGACAGTCTTTGAACAACATATACTAACCCCAGTCGACAGTCTTTGAACAACATATACTAACCCCAGTCGACAGTCTTTGAACAACATATACTAACCCCAGTCGACAGCCTTTGAACAACATATACTAACCCCAGTCGACAGTCTTTGAACAACATATACTAACCCCAGTCGACAGTCTTTGAACAACATATACTAACCCCAGTCGACAGCCTTTGCCTAGGTTTGGCTCGACTTGTGTTTTGAGAGGAATGATCCTCAGCTCATACACCAGCACTGGCTCAGAGAACTGGATGAGATCTAGATTCAGCTGCTGAAATATTGTACATGAAAAACATTATCACATGTGCATCCCTCGTTGTTTCCTCATGGAACATCATGCAGTCACCTTGCAATCACAGATTCAGTTAAGCACAATCACTGATCAAATAATTAAAAATCATTGATCAAGTACAATCATTAGGCATGTATGCGCAAACATTAATCAAGTCAATTACAATCACAGATTTGGCCAAATCAAATAATGCAACAAGCCAAGTATCAATGCAGAAAGACACCTGGCCAAATGCAGCAACATTTACCTTTGATATTTATAAGGGGTTCAAGATTAGACAGGAAACAAAGGCAGCAGCACTGGATCTCAAGAATGCATATAACAGAGTCAGATATGATGTCTTAATGCACACTGTTATGGAGATGGGTGTCAGTCCCTGGGTGGTAAAATGGATAGCAGCTACCTGCACTCTCATAGGATTGCTCTCTGCCTAGGTTCATGAACCTCAGAGGTGTGCATTATTACCACTGGATTACCACAAGGATCTGCCTGTGCCATTCAATGTATGCACAGCAAGATTTCCAGCACTGAAACACCAGGGACTGGAAGGATGCTGACATTTCAGATGTGTGTATAGACCGAGGATAGACTGGATGCAAACAGCGCAAGAGTTGCAGGAGGTAGTAAACAATGTGATCGACTGGTCTAGGGAGGTAACGGGTGTCATAAACATATAACAGTGGCTTGTGTGAGGATTGCTAAGGCTGACATCCCAAGTCACATAATAAATGGCAGAACAATGGCCTGTGTGAGGATTGCTAAGGCTGACATCCCAAGTCACATAATAAATGGCAGAACAGTGGCTTGTGTGAGGATTGCTAAGGTTGATGTCCCAAGTCACATCATAAATGGCAGAACAGTGGCTTGTGTGAGGATTGCTAAGGTTGACGTCCCAAGTCACATCATAAATGGCAGAACAGTGGCTTGTGTTAGATTGCTCAGGCTGACATCCCAAGTCACATCATAAATGGTAGAAATATTACAAGACAGAGCTAACTGGCATACCTAGGAATCACAGTTGACTGAAGCTTGTCATTCAAAGATCATGTGCAAGAAGTTATGAAATCTAAGAAGGGACATGGTACACTGAAGATCATAGCAGGAATGGACATGGAGCAAAGAATGTTGTTCATACTCTAGCAACATCTGATTATATCAGTAATTGAGTACAGATTGGGACTGCTCAGTGTCAAAGAGTCGGCGATTGAAACTACAGAGCATGCAGAATTAAGTTAGGTGGCTGAATTATCATAAAAACAATCAGCTTTCACCTTCAACGTTCAATACAAGAGTATATTCATTAATTCATAAACAAAATCAGCTTTCACCATCAACATTCAATACAACACAACAGTATAATCTTAAATACAATCAGCTTTCACCATCAAAATTCAATACAACAGTATAATCATAAACATAATCAATCAGCTTCTATCATCAACGTTCTTCTTCTTCTTCGTTCATCCGGAGTTTTTTTTCCGGATGTGATTGCGTTGTGCCTGTTTACAGCAGAGCTGCGTTCTTGCGCCGTTAGGCCGACACATCCGACTTCTGCGGGCATTTGTTGACCAGGTTAACCTTCCCGGGGGTTTCTTAGGACGTTTCACTCTCACTGTTGTGGTGTTATCCCCCATCCCAGCTGGTCCATATAGAACAGCCAAAGATCCTGGTCAGCCCTCAAGGGAAGGCAGGGGCAGACCATGGGCATTCCCCGCCATCCAAGGAGGCTTCCATACTTGCAGAGCCGATACATAGCGCTCTGATACTGGGCTCACCCAAGGAATCGTCACGTCCTGCACATGGCTGCTTAGCCTCACTTCCGTATATTGGGCCTTCCGTTCACCATAGGCTGTTCTTCCGGAAACCAGAAGTATGCAGTCTGCAGATGACATCCACACAGTGAGCTTTCGATTCGGACTTTCCATGTAATGGATTTGCTATCCAAGCAATATTCCATTTCGTGCCACTAGGACACTTTTCCACCTTTTTATGAAGCCCATACAATGGGCTTTTGATTCGGACTTTCCACATAATGGATTTGCTATCCAAGCAATATTCCATTTCATGCCACTAGGACACTTTTCCACCTTTTATGAAGCCCACACAATGGGCTTTTGATTCGGACTTTCCACGTAATGGACTTGCTATCCAAGCAATATTCCATTTCGTGCCACTAGGAAACTTTTCCACCTTTTATGAAGCCCACACAGCGAGCTTTCGATTTGGACTTTCCACATAATGGATTTGCTATCCAAGCAATATTCCATTTCGTGCCTCTGGGTCTTCATGCACCTTTAAATGTCAACCTGTATGTAGTTAAAGTAAGCTGCGGTCAACTTGAGCTTGTTGATATCTCCATAGAGCTTGTCCTCAAATGAAGCAGGTGTGGGCCAAAATATCTTTCTCTGTTCTGCATACGTTGGGCAATCCTGCAGCAAATGTTTTGCTGTCATTTTTCCAGTTCTACAATTACATTCATCGGTATCTCCTATCTTTAGTTTATTGAACAAGTGGTATTTCAGCCTGTTATGTCCTGTGCGGAGTCTGAAGATTGCTACTTGTTCTCTTCGGTCAAGTTTGTAATATGCATCATCCTTCTGATGGCCTGGATGCTCTGATTCCCATTTGGTTCTATAAGTGCTTTTTATCAACCTCTTTGCCTCATTATAGGTTATGTCTATGTCAGGCTGTGGTAGTCGTCCGCCCTCTTTTGCCAGTCTGTCAGCCTCTTCGTTTCCAGGTATACTGCAATGTGATGGGATCCACTGTATTACAACTTTTTTGGATTTCTGGCATAGACCATGGAGTGCTGCTCTTAGGTCAGTTAGTTCTGTGCTGTTATTGCTCTTCAGTATTGAGACAGCTGACTTTGCATCTGTGAAGATAGCTATTTGCTTCTCTTTATTTTCCTCCATCAGGAGCATTTCTGCTGCAGTTTTCAGAGCCTCTACCTCCGCTTTGAAGTTACTTGAAAATTTTCCAGTTGCCATTGAATGTGTTTTTTTCACTCCATTTTTTAAATTTAGGAGAATTCCTCCTCCTCCATTCTCTATTGAATTTTTGGCTGATCCATCTGTATATGCATGGGTCCAATTCCTGCTTGGGTAATGTTCTTTTATATAGTTTAGGGTTATTTCTCTTCTTTCGGTTTCATGCTGAGTGTTCCTTTTCTCAATACCAGGAATGTTTTCTATCATCTCAGGCAGTTGCTGCTGTCTCCAAGCTGGGAACTTGTGTGCATTGTGTATGGGCTTGACTGTTGATATGTTAAGTATAGGATCTGCCCTAATCCTTCGTTTTGCAGTTTCTACAAAGTTGCTACGCTTCAGTCTTCCCTTTCCAAAACCATTAAATCTGTTGTACATAGGGTGGTCTGTCAATCTTCTAAATTTTTCTGCTTGTTGCTGGGCTCTGCTATCTCTTCTATCCTGCATTGGTTGTAAACAAGTGATCTTTTCTAGTTCATTAATAGGCGTTGTCTTCAGGCTTCCAGTTATGATTTGCATTCCTTGGTTTTGGACTCTACTTATTTTGTTAAAGTTTGACTTAGCTGCTGTTGCCCAAGCTGCAATGCCATATTCCAGTACTGGCCTCACCCGTCCAGTATATAACTTCTTGAGAACTTTCTCATCTGCTCCCCACGTTGTACCAGCAAGCTTTTTCATGATTGCCATTCTCTGCCTTGCTCTTGTTCGATTTTTCTCAACCTGTGTCTTCCATGTCAGGCGACGATCAAAGGTGACTCCTAGATAGTTTGGATTTTCTTCATGGCGCAATATTTTTCCATTCAATACCAGCTTGGGTTGCTGAGTTTTATTTGAGAGGGAGAACACTGTGCATGTTGTTTTCTCCTCACTTATCTTCACTAGCCATGATTTTGACCAGTCCTCTAGCGCTAATAAGGCTTGCTGTATTCTGCTGTTAGCTGTACTAATATATTCTTCAGATGTCCATATGGCTAGGTCATCTGCAAAGGAGGATGTGTGTACTCTGGCTGGAAAATTTTCTGTGATGTCATTTATATATGCTAGGAATAATGTTGGTGAAAGAACTCCTCCTTGGGGGACACCTTGCTCCAGCAGCATCATTTTGCTTGTTTGTCCTTGTACTTTTGTTATCAAGGTAGTGGCTGATCCATTTATACATTTTTCCACAAACATGCATGTTTTGCAGTTTTACTTCCAGTCCTTCCTTCCATACTTTATCAAATGCTTTTTCTAAATCTATCCAGACTGCTAGTGTGTGCTTTTTCTCTTGGAAGGCATCCTCTATTTCCTGAGCTATATAGGTTATTTGATCTTCAGTGGATCTGTACTTTCTGAATCCTGCTTGGTGTGGTGTTAAGAGTTTGTTTTCTTCCAGATGCCATGTTAGCCTGCCATTGATAATGCGTTCCATTAATTTTCCTACACAGCTAAGTAGACTGATAGGTCGATAGCCATTTGGTTCTTCCATGTCTTTTCCTTTCTTTGGGACTGGTATTAGTATAGCTTCCTTCCATGCCTGTGGGACTATTCCTCTCTTCCAGCTGTTATTTAGGACTGCTAGTAATTTCTTCTTTGCCTTGGTGCCTAGTCCTATTAGCATTTCATTTGTGATTCCATCCTTTCCTGGTGATTTCTTCTTTTTTAGGGTATTCATTGCCTGTTCCATTTCTTCCATTGTTAGATTTGCCATCATATATTCTGCTGCTGTCTCTGTATTTCTATGATGTATCTGTTTGTCTTTGATTGCTTTCTTCTGTTCGGTTGTAATATCAATGTGGTTTGCATTTGCATAGTGTTCCATTAGTGCATTTGCAGCCTTTTTCCCTGTAAGCAAGGCATTTCCTTGTTTAATTGTTATTTGTTTGTTTCTAGGTCCTTCATTGTTCATGGCTTTCACTAGTTTCCATAGTTTGTTTCCATCCCTGTCAAAATTCAGGTTTTCTGTTTTTTCCCTCCAACAATCTCTTGTTGTTTGATTTACTGTTCTTTTATATTTTGCTGAGATGGCTTTGAGAGAGATATTCGCTTCAATTGTTTGTTCTCTCTCTGCTGTCTTCCTGGCATCTTCAACTTTGTCCTCCAAACTTTGTAGTTCTTCAGTCCAGTATGGTTTGTAATTTTTCCTCGCTCCTCTAGGAATGGACTCAGTGGCTGCCTGTATTATCGCTCTGTTTAGACTTTCCACCATTTGCTTTATGTTGCCATATCGTGTATTTATGTTTTCACAATATTTGTCTGTTAGTATGGCAAATCTGTCCCAATCTGCTCGTTTGTACTTCCATCGGGGCAAGGGCTTTTGCTCCTGTGGAACATACTCCATATTCATTACAAGCTTGATTGGTCTGTGGTCACTACCTGCTAATTGGTCCAGCACATGGCGATCGATTTTGTGGAGGATGTCTCCTGTGCAGAAAGCTAAGTCTGGAGTAGAAGTGGTAAGCCATCTTCTGGAGTAGAAGCTCGGTGTGTCATCCGCTTTGTTGAGTAGATGGAGATTTGAGTCTATTTCCCAGTCCTCCAATTCATCTCCTCTTCTGTCAGTATCTGGGTATCCCCATCTTTCTGAATGGCTATTAAAGTCTCCGACAATAATGCAGTTTGTGTCAGTTATTTTCATGTTTGAGAGTGCAAGGTCCTTATCTGCTGGGCTATACAGATTGTAGATTCTTATTTTCACGTCCTTTATCATTATATCAACACCTATAATTTCCGTTTGGTTGTTAGAGATCACAGATACTTCGCTGCAAGGTATTGTATTTCGTGTAAGTATTAGAACTCCTCCTTTGTGTCCTTCGCGGTCGAAATGTGTGGCCTGATATCCTCTGACTGAGAATTTGTGATTGGCGTTGAGGTGTGTCTCTTGAATGCATGCCACATCTATTCTATCTTTATGAAGACGCTGTGTTAGGGAGTCTTTCTTCTTGTAAACTCCTTCGGCATTCCACTGTAGTATGTTGTGTCCGGGGTATTTGGTCAATAGCTCTTAACCTACTCCTCTGTGCCTTGACTCCACAGCACAGGGGAAGGTGACCACCAGTAGTCATGGGTGGACCCCCTCGAGGCAGGGGGCCCGGCACTATCGCCGCCTGATGGGACTTCACGGGATTAGCACCATAACGATTAATTTTGATTTGTGACATCATGAATTAAGTTACGTTGCACTGCTTTGTCAAGCCTGTGGCTCAGTACATCCGATTTCGACAAGCATTTATTTGGGATGCTTTCCCTAGCCTTTGACTGTCCCCAGTCTACCTACAAGGCAGCAGGTTTTACGTTGCACTGCTTTGTCAAGCCTGTGGCTCAGTGAATCCGATTTTTACAAGCATGTATTCGGGGTGCTTTCCCTAGCCTTTGACTATCCCCAGTCTACCTACAAGGCAGCAGGTTTGTGTGTCTCTTCGTCTGGTCCCTCTCCCTTGACCTGTTCGACATGGGTGGCCCTACCAGTAGCTGTGCTACCGTCGACATAGCTCTTGGGGTCATTGGGACGCACAAGCCCCTCTACCTCGTCACGGTGGACACACAGCAGAGGGGTCATCAACGTTCAATACTACTGTATAAATAATAAAGTACATTCATAAGCACAATCAGCTTTCACCATCAAAATTCAATACAACAGTATAATCATAAAAACACAATCAGCTTTCACCATCTTCATACATTGGCACCTTTCCGTCTTGACAGACGATAGTTTGGTACATTGTGCTTCAAAAAGGCTTAATAACTACGACCCATGGCGGTGGATAGCGTGGCTGATAAATGTTGCCTCTCGCTTTGATTAAGACCAGGGATGGAGTTATTGCCTCTCCATAGCACGAAGCCTGGGCTAAAATATAGAGACCATGTGTTGCCCATGCAGCATGATCCCTCTGTCGGCCTGCCTAGTTTACTCCAGAGGAAAGGTAACACCAATACATCTGGAACAAGACAAGCTGCAGAAGCTGCAAGATCAGCAAAACAATGCTCTAACTGTCCGCCTGTCAGAGCTTCGATCCTAGACTAGCTGCGAACCAAGGCTTAGGGCCTGGTCTGCCCTGTCATGACATTTTGTCTTTAGTTTGCATTTACTCGCACCAGGATAAGACTTGTACCCTCCCAATTGTGGTGCTCTTCCGCCCGAAGCCGTTGGCACAATGTGGGGTGTCGGGTTTGGTAAGCGCCGCCCAACATTCGGCGCTAACAGAAAGCAGGTAGTACCGTCTACTGTTATACGGTAGCTCAGTCATATCTGACAGAGACCTGACCTGAAATAACTTCAGTGAAACAGAATCAAAAACACACTTAAGTTTTATTTAAAAAAACTGAAGACTGAAAGGCTTGTGAACTTATTTAAGAAAATGTCTTAATTTCTTCTCGTCTGCTAATTTAATATGCCAACATACTTTTTGTTTTCAAATAACTAGTTCTGTTATGTAATGTTGAGCTCACGGAGACTCACAAATAGCTGTGCGAGCATGTCTGTCTCTGTACCCAAAAACAAAAAAGGAAACTTTAAAAAAAAATCACTGCCGACCCGACACTGTGGTGATAACAAACCGATCCATTAGAATACAAGTAGAGTTGCCGGGGTGGAATCACGGCTGATTTAAACAGAAGATCTCTAGCAAATAAACAAGAATGAAGGGAAGAGTATGTAACAAACCTCCTTATTCTGCTCGTGATAGAAAGTATCAAAAAACAACAGATTGATTTCGTCTCCCTCGGCCGCCATTTTCTCATCAAGTTGTGTCCCTTTCTTCGACTTCTATAAAACATCAACTCCCCAAACAGAGGAAATGATGGAGAACAAAGCTCAACATGTTAAATAAGTTCATATAATACAGTTGAATTAAACCGCTTATTGTGATGAAAAGTGGGAATGAATAGCTGATTCACACACACACAAACAAGTATAGTACACATTTCAATATCACCCTCATCGTGTGTCATGGCCGCCATGTATCTCCACAAAATCGGTCCTCTTGTGTCTTCGTCACTCTCTCTCTCTATGTCTGTCTCTCTAGCTCTCTCTCTCTCTCTCTCTCTCTCTCACACACACACAAACACACGCTCTCTCTCTCTCTCTCTCTCTCTCTCTCTCTCTCTCTCTCTCTCTCTCTCTCTCTCTCTCTAACACCCTCCATCTTCTCACTTATCACATACAACCTTACATTTGGCTTCTTCTGATGCTTGTTGACAGATGCCTTTGTGACAGGCCCCCCCCCCCCCCCGCCCCCACTGCAGTACTTGATATTGGTCTTCCGAACCGTCTCTGTGGTTCTAGTCATTCTACGGAGCAAGCACATTTGTGCCACCTCCAGTTTCTTTCTGCTCCCTACATCCAGTGCCCATGATTCACAGGCATGTAATATCGGCAGTATATAACATCATATAGCTTGTATTCTGGCTTCCATGGACTAGGACAAGTTCCGTAAAATGCTTTTCATCTGGTGGAATGTTCCCTTTCCATGAATTATTTTTCATGTTATCTTGCTGTAAATATTCTGGGGTGCACAAAGGACACACCAGTTATATGCATGAGGAATATCCTGGAACTGTCAGCAATGGCGGAGAGGCATAGGGTCCTTCAGGCCAAATGATACCTGAGAGTTGCTGCAGATAGGGATCATCCCCTGCATGAAGCCATGGATATAGTATAGTCAAGGGTCATTGACTAAAACGAGGCAGGTCCTGGATGGCACAGGCTGAAATAGCTAAACGTCAGGTTTGTGATATAGAGACCACCTATTGTGAAAAAGAATGGGTTGAAGTACCCGGTGCCGTGAAATTGGAACAGCGACTAACTAACTAACTAACCGGCAGACAGGACGGACTAGCACATGTAATAGTAACACTGAGCTGTGAGTGCAGAAAATGGGCAGCGGGCCGCACAGAGCTTGAGGTGCAACAACTGATACAGAGTGATACACATCAAGGTGACATAGTGATCTATACTGTTGGATTAGAGGTGCGAAACAGGCGGAGTGGTTGGGGTTTCATTGCGAAGACTGATAGACGATTCTTGAAAAAAGAGAGTATGGCATATGAGGCTACGACCTCCAGCATGAGAATGGAAGTGGAAGCAGTCACAGCTGCGTTCCGTTGGTTAGAGGAGACTACTACTACTGCAACACACATTGTATTCATCACGGACTCAAGGAGTATGCTTAGTAAGGTGGAGAAAGGAATATTTCATGTGGAATGGCTCACCTCGCTTCAGAGGTCACAAATTGTAAGAATTGTATGGGATTTTTGCCCTGACCGTGCGGGGGAATGAACAGGCTGATGGGCTGGCAGTGAATGCACCTCATGGTCGGTCGATTATCTATGGACAAGGGAGAGGTGGCCGTGCGCTCATGGGACCAGGTGGGGGAACAGATTGAGAACCCATATGTGGAAAAGATGAGATTGCGGGGGATTGGCAGGGGTTCTGGTATAATATCAAAACTGAGAGGGAAGACCAGGAGAACATTTAATCAGATAGGGGTGGGAACGATTAGTAGTGTGACTCTTCGCTGACTTGCTGAATAAGGGGACGGAGCGCATTTGGGAATGTCCTGCGTGCAGCGATGTCGGTTCTTAGCTCAACTCAACTCAACTTGCTGTAAATGTGTCTGCATATATCACCGTGTTCATTCTTCCACCTGTTGTTTTCATTGACCCTAGATAACCGAAACTCTCTGCATGTTTCCGTGTTATCCCATTTAGTATCGCTGTACATTCTGTTTGCCTTTTCCCTCCTTGTTCGTAATCATAACTTTAGTGAGTGTTGTTTCGATGTGGTCGTTTTTTTTCCGGTTTATGTGGTTACGATATCTACCATGTTCGTGTCTTGTTGTAAGCACCATGCCATCAGCATAACGGAGATGATATCACCTAGAAGCTCAACGGCTGGTGAAAAACACACACACATACACATATAATTCAACGTTTCGGTCGAGGTCTTTACCAACGGAATAACACAAACGAAACATTAACACGATAATCATTCATTCATTCATTATCATGTCCTTTGCGGAACGTCGTTCCCATAACAACCTTTCGGAAAACCGCTCGATCAAAAGCAAGATCTCCCACTTCCGATACACCCATATGGAGATCATCCACCACATCCTGCACCCATCTTCTCTTTGGCCTTCCTCTTCCTCTCTTCCTAGGCATATACCCTCCATTATTGATTAACAAGATAAACAACCAACAACACAAAGGAATACTTATCTCGACGGAATTCAATCAAGGAAACTAGCCAGTTTCCGTTATCTCCCATGTCTATTGCCCTTAATGTCTAATGTATATCGTGCCTATTGTTTATCGTGTCTAATGTTCCTTGTGTTTATTGTCCCTTATGTCCATTGTACCTCACGTCTATTGGTCTTCATTTCTATCGTCATTGGTGTCTATTATTCATCGTGCCATTGTTCCTCAAATCTATTGCACCACCTGTATATTTTTTCCCCATGTCTATTGTTCCACCTGTCTATTGTTCCCGAAATCTATAGTTCCACCTGTCTACTGTTCCGCGTGTCTATTGTTCCTGAAGTATATTATTCCCTCGTCTATTGTTTTCCAAGTCGATTATTCCGCCTATCCAGTGTTTATAGTTCCACCTGTCTATTGTTCTTCATGTTTATAGTTCCACCTGTCTATTATTCTCCAAGTCTATTCTTTCACCTGTCTATTGTTACACATGTCTATTGTTCTCCAAGTCTATTGTTCCACTTGTCTGTTGTTTCACCTGTCTATAGTTTCCGCGCCTATTGTCCCCACGTCTATTGTTCCAACTGTCTATTGCTTCCCCCTGTCTGCCATCTTTTCTCCCAGCCTCTTGTTCCGCTAGTCAGCAGTCAGCCTCCTGGCAGCCATCTTATGTCTATTGTTTGCTAGCCCGGGCTAGTGGTCCCAACCAGCGGCTAAATAAACGGCGGAAGTTCAAACAGCAAACAGACAACAGTGTAAATGAGGCAGTTGGGTAGTGGGGAAGACAAACAAGATGTGTCCGCTGTTTTCATACACAGGTAGAACAGCAGTGTATGTGAGCGCCGGTGGGTCCATGAATGTGAGTGTTAGTGTGTGTGTGTGTGCACACGCTTGTGTATGTAAGTGAGTGCGTGTTGGTGTTTACATTTAGTACTGTTGGATATTATTTGCCTCTGAGTGTTTTCGTCTGTACTCCCGGGATACCCAGTGGAGCAAGCTGGACTCGATAGAGGTACGTGTTTTTGTTTTATTTATTCTTGGATATTTGTACATGAAACTGTGATGACAAAGTGGTCAAAGCCCGGGTTGAATCCCCAGCAGAGGCACCATTGTTTGTTCCGAATATTACTGCTCTACTGTCTCTACCAGACACTTGTATGGGAATGTCTGGGTAGGAAAGGCGGCGGGAAAGGGAATTGCCCCCCCCCCCCCCTAATATCGTTATGTTGTAGTCTAGGATCGCCAAGAACTTCAAACTCCAACGCCAAATTATGATATGGAATACATTGGTCTTTGCTGTTACACGATCATTCTGTTGTGGCGTTTCTCACGCTATCGTACAAGATGTGGTTGGTGTCTAAAGAGATAACAACCGACTCTTTCCCTTACTGTTAAATAAGATGTGGTTGGTGGTACTCTTTCTCTCACTGTTGTACAAGATGTGGTTGGTAATACTCTTTCTCTCACTGTTGTACAAGATGTGTTTGATTGTACTGTTTCTCTCACTGTTGTACAAGATGTGGTTGGTGGTACTCTTTCTCTCACTGTTGTACAAGATGTGTTTGATTGTACTGTTTCTTTCACTGTTGTACAAGATGTGGTTGGTGGTACTCTTTCTCTCACTGTTGTACAAGATGTGGTTGGTGGTACTCTTTCTCTCACTGTTGTACAAGATGTGGTTGGTGGTACTCTTTCTCTCACTGTTGTACAAGATGTGGTTGGTACTACTCTTTCTCTCACTGTTGTACAAGATGTGTTTGATTGTACTGTTTCTCTCACTGTTGTACAAGGATGTGGTTGGTGGTACTCTTTCTCTCACTGTTGTACAAGATGTGGTTGGTAATACTCTTTCTCTCACTGTTGTACAAGATGTGGTTGGTGGTACTCTTTCTCTTACTGTTAAATAAGATGTGGTTGGTGGTACTCTTTCTCTCACTGTTGTACAAGATGTGGTTGGTAATACTCTTTCTCTCACTGTTGTACAAGATGTGTTTGATTGTACTGTTTCTCTCACTGTTGTACAAGATGTGGTTGGTGGTACTCTTTCTCTCACTGTTGTACAAGATGTGTTTGATTGTACTGTTTCTCTCACTGTTGTACAAGATGTGGTTGGTGGTACTCTTTCTCTCACTGTTGTACAAGATGTGGTTGGTGGTACTCTTTCTCTCACTGTTGTACAAGATGTGGTTGATTGTAATCTTTCTCTCACTGTTGTACAAGATGTGGTTGGTGGTACTCTTTCTCTCACTGTTGTACAAGATGTGGTTGGTGGTACTCTTTCTCTCACTGTTGTACAAGATGTGGTTGGTGGTACTCTTTCTCTCACTGTTGTACAAGATGTGGTTGGTAATACTCTTTCTCTCACTGTTGTACAAGATGTGTTTGATTGTACTGTTTCTCTCACTGTTGTACAAGATGTGGTTGGTGGTACTCTTTCTCTCACTGTTGTTCAAGATGTGGTTGGTGGTACTCTTTCTCTCACTGTTGTACAAGATGTGGTTGATTGTACTCTTTCTCTCACTGTTGTACAAGATGTGGTTGGTGGTACTCTTTGTCTCACTGTTGTACAAGATGTGGTTGATTGTACTCTTTCTCTCACTGTTGTACAAGATGTGGTTGATTGTACTGTTTCTCTCACTGTTGTACAAGATGTGGTTGGTGGTACTCTTTCTCTAACTGTTGTACAAGATGTGGTTGGTGGTACTCTTTCTCTCACTGTTGTACAAAATGTGGTTGGTGGTACTCTTTCTCTCACTGTTGTGCAAGATGTGGTTGGTGGTACTCTTTCTCTCACTGTTGTGCAAGATGTGGTTGGTGGTACTCTTTCTCTCACTGTTGTACAAGATGTGGTTGATTGTACTCTTTCTCTCACTGTTGTACAAGATGTGGTTGGTGGTACTCTTTCTCTCACTGTTGTACAAGATGTGGTTGGTGGTACTCTTTCTCTCACTATTGTACAAGATGTGGTTGGTGGTACTCTTTCTCTCACTGTTGTACAAGATGTGGTTGGTGGTACTCTTTCTCTCACTGTTGTGCAAGATGTGGTTGGTGGTACTCTTTCTCTCACTGTTGTGCAAGATGTGGTTGGTGGTACTCTTTCTCTCACTGTTGTACAAGATGTGGTTGGTGGTACTCTTTCTCTCACTGTTGTACAAGATGTGGTTGGTGGTACTCTTTCTCTCACTGTTGTACAAGATGTGGTTGGTGGTACTCTTTCTCTCACTGTTGTACAAGATGTGGTTGGTGGTACTCTTTCTCTCACTGTTGTGCAAGATGTGGTTGGTGGTACTCTTTCTCTCACTGTTGTACAAGATGTGGTTGGTGGTACTCTTTCTCTCACTGTTGTACAAGATGTGGTTGGTGGTACTCTTTCTCTCACTGTTGTACAAGATGTGGTTGATGGTACTCGTTTCTCTCACTGTTGTACAAGATGTGGTTGATTGTACTGTTTCTCTCACTGTTGTACAAGATGTGGTTGGTGGTACTCTTTCTCTCACTGTTGTACAAGATGTGGTTGATTGTACTGTTTCTCTCACTGTTGTACAAGATGTATTTGGTGGTACTCTTTCTCTCACAGTTGTACAAGATGTGGTTGGTGGTACTCTTTCTCTCACTGTTGTACAAGATGTGGTTGATTGTACTCTTTCTCTCACTGTTGTACAAGATGTGGTTGGTGGTACTCTTTCTCTCACTGTTGTACAAGATGTGGTTGGTGGTACTCTTTCTCTCACTGTTGTACAAGATGTGGTTGGTGGTACTCTTTCTCTCACTGTTGTACCAGATGTGGTTGATTGTACTCTTTCTCTCACTGTTGTACAAGATGTGGTTGGTGGTACTCTTTCTCTCACTGTGGTACAAGATGTGGTTGATTGTACTCTTTCTCTCACTGTTGTACAAGATGTGGTTGATTGTACTCTTTCTCTCACTGTTGTACAAGATGTGGTTGGTGGTACTCTTTCTCTCACTGTTGTACAAGATGTGGTTGGTGGTCCTCTTTCTCTCACTGTTGTACAAGATGTGGTTGATTGTACTGTTTCTCTCACTGTTGTACAAGATGTGGTTGGTGGTACTCTTTCTCTCACTGTTGTACAAGATGCGGTTGATTGTACTGTTTCTCTCACTGTTGTACAAGATGTGGTTGGTGGTACTCTTTCTATCACTGTTGTACAAGATGTGTTTGATTGTACTGTTTCTCTCACTGTTGTACAAGATGTGGTTGGTGGTACTCTTTCTCTCACTGTTGTACAAGATGTGGTTGATTGTACTGTTTCTCTCACTGTTGTACAAGATGTGGTTGGTGGTACTCTTTCTCTCACTGTTGTACAAGATGTGGTTGGTGGTACTCTTTCTCTCACTGTTGTACAAGATGTGGTTGATTGTACTGTTTCTCTCACTGTTGTACAAGATGTGGTTGGTGGTACTCTTTCTCTCACTGTTGTACAAGATGTGGTTGGTGGTACTCTTTCTCTCACTGTTGTACAAGATGTTGTTGGTGGTACTCTTTCTCTCACTGTTGTACAAGATGTGGTTGGTGGTACTCTTTCTCTCACTGTTGTACAAGATGTGGTTGATTGTACTCTTTCTCTCACTGTTGTACAAGATGTGGTTGGTGGTACTCTTTCTCTCACTGTTGTACAAGATGTGGTTGGTGGTACTCTTTCTCTCACTGTTGTACAAGATGTATTTGGTGGTACTCTTTCTCTCACTGTTGTACAAGATGTGGTTGATTGTACTCTTTCTCTCACTGTTGTACAAGATGTGGTTGGTGGTACTCTTTCTCTCACTGTTGTACAAGATGTGGTTGGTGGTACTCTTTCTCTCACTGTTGTACAAGATGTGGTTGGTGGTACTCTTTCTCTCACACTACTAGAATAGCCACTCGACCAGCTAACTCTGACTTGGCTCAGGTGTCGCCCACCATCGCACCAAGGTGCCGGTGGGGCACACTGGGATACCACGATAGTGACCACTACCCTTGTGTCATCCTGATCAAGAAAGACGGGGCCATGAGTCAAAGAAACAAGACAAATGCCTTCCCATTCGACAACACTGGTCAAGACGCCATAAGCAAGATCAGAAGAAGAAAACTAACTTCCTCCCGCAGGAGACAAGAAAGATGCATGGTGGAATGGAGAGGTCGAGAAGGCATGGCTGGGAAAGAGGCAGGCTGTCAAAGACTGGCAAAAGGCCAGAAAGGCTAACATGCCACAGGTTGAGTTGGCGAACCTGAAGACTGAGGTCGATAGGACTACGACTTTATTCAAATCCTGCGCCAAACAGGCCAAGGCCGAGAAATGGGACGAGTTCTGCAGGAAGGTGTGCTCCGAGCGATCTCTTACGACATTCTGGCGCCTCCACAAGAGCATGAACGGTGCTGCACAACGTAGGGGTATTCCAGACTTTCAAGGCACAGACCTCGCATGGAAAAAGTCGGATGCGGATAAAGGTAAGGCCCTTCTTGCACGCTACATAGAACAGACTGACCAAAAAGACGAGCCCGCCAGACAGAGGACCACAACGACACTCTCTCAGTTGTGCGAGGGGGTCGGGACAGACGAAGAATGGACAATCACAGCTGAGATATTGCGTGCGATGCTCAAGAAATCACCTAACACCGCCCCAGGCCCAGACGGCATCCGATATGGTGACCTACTGGTGATATCAGATGATGACATGGAAGAACTGGCCAGAGAATTCAACACCAGTATCCAGAGGGGTCAGGTCAAAGAAGAATGGCTACACAGCTACTTGCTGCCGCTGCCAAAACCGAACAAAGACCATTCCAAGATAAGCGGCTACAGAATCATTACGATGCAGAATACTGTTGGCAAGCTACTGGAGAAAATTGTAGCACACAGACTTGCTTGGGACTTGGAACAGCTCGGCTGCTTCCCGCCCACACTTGGAGGATACAGACGCAACAAAGAGTCATGGCTGAATGCGGCGGTCTTTGCTCAAGATGTTTACGAAGGATTTCATGTCAGAGAAGAGACATGTGCGGCCGCCATAGACTTAGAGGACGCATACAATAGAGTATCCTTCGAGCACTTGATGCAAACCCTCATCAGACTGAAAGTGCACCCTCACCTTGTACGATGGATAGCTGCAGTTCTGCTCCAAAGGAAGGTGGTGCTAAGATGCGGGAGTTGGTCTTCTGAGCCGATAACGATATGTCCAGGATTGCCGCAGGGTTCACCACTGTCACCAGTACTATTCAACGTGTATACGGTGCCGATCACTGAACAACAGTTGGACGGGAGGGGTAGGACTCTGTCATTCGTTGACGACATCCTCGTGTATCGACAGGGTCGAGATAGACAGGCGGTTGCCAATGATATGCAGGGCGAACTAGATCGAATTTCCTCATGGTGTGCTGATGCCGATGCCCTTGTCAACCCTGCAAAGGCAACGGTTACATGGTTCTCACTAAACAACCATATTGTGAAAACAGACCTGCCGGCAGTAAGAATGGATGGGAGCATTTTGAGTAGAACCCAGTCAATGACATATCTTGGCGTGAGGCTTGATCGTAGCCTGTCCTTCAGAGATCATGTCGATTATGTCATAACGAAGGCTCGAAAAGGTTTGTCAGCAATGAGAGTCATGGCGACTGCCAATATCGAGCAAAGACTGCTAATACTTCTGTTCCAAGGACTTGTGCTTTCACGCATCGAGTATGCTCTGGCCATCCTCACTGTCAGCCCTACACAGATTGGAAGACTTGAAAAGGTACAAAACGAAGCCATGCGCATCATTTTGGGCTGCACGAGAGACACCAGCTGTGTGGCAATGAGATACCTCCTTGACTTCCCGACAATGGAACACAGGATCAAGATCTGGAGAGCTCGTGCATACTTAAAAATAAGTGCAGATGAGCAGCACCCTCTGCATGACGCTATATTCAGAGAAAAGGGTGACAGGCTAAAGAGGGGCAAATCATGGATGGGTCGGGCGGAAGATGTCGTCAGACAGGTCTGCAGTCTTACCAGTATCAACCCCGGCAAGGAATGGGTGCCGGTGCCTCCAGCTTTTAAGTGCACTTTCTCCTGCATTATCACACTCGACAGACGGTGCAGAGAGCAGAACCCTGCCGCTGTCAATGCAGAGGTTAACGCGCTCATCTATGAACACTCAGATAGCCCCGAAGTGCTCATCTATACAGATGGATCTGTTGTAAAGCAGCAGAGAAGTGCGTGGGCATTTACAGCCCGTTCAGCGGGCCGAACCGTTCAAGAATCCAGTGGTGCCCACTCTATGACCACGAGCAGCATGACGATGGAGGTGATGGCAGTTACACAGGCCTTCATATGGCTGGAATCACAGCATTATACCAACGTGTGTGTACTAAGTGATTCAATGAGCATGATTCAGAAGGTCGAAGCTGGATCTGTACGTAGACAGTGGACTGAATCGCTGCGGAAGTCTGTTGTCCGTAAAGTCACCTTCATCTTCGTCCCGGGACATGCGGGAGTCGAGGGAAATGAACGAGCTGATAAACTGGCTGGCTCTGCACCCCCTGTAGATGGCCAGCCCATGGATCGTGCCGATGTTATTAACGTCCTTAAAGATATGGCGAGAACAGAGGACTTTGACGTCAGTGATTCCACATCGCTGTCCAGGATGAAAGACCTGGGAGTAAGAATCGGCACAGCCAGACACGAGAGGTATATCGGGAAAACAAAGCGCCTCGTCAACCAACACAGAACTGGCACTATTAGCCACCGGACGCTGATGCATATGCTGGGGGGAGGATCTGAGCACCCATGGAATCATTACGATGCAGAATACTGTACGACGAACAAAAACAGCCCACCAGGGCCAGATGGTATAAGGTATGACGACATCAATATGTGTACCGACAACGAGCTAGAGAAACTAGCAGACATGTACAACAACAGCATAGGGAGTGCTAGCATCAAGGAAGAGTGGTTACACAGCTATCTGATTCCTTTGCCGAAACCTGGCAAAGACCACACAAAAATTCAGGGATATCGGGTAATAACCATGCAAAATACAATTGGCAAGCTGCTGAAGAAGTTAATTGCCAGGGAAATATCAAGTCAGCTAGAGAGGCAAGGTTGTTTCCCACCTACCCTTGGAGGGCACCTTCCAAACAGAGAAACCTGAACCAATGCAGCAGTTTTTGCCCATGATGTCTATGAAGGTTTCCACCCAGGTATTGAAACATGTGCTGCGGCGATTGATCTTGAGGATGCGTACAACAGAGTACCATTGGATTTCTTAATGTTTCAGCTTCTTGAACTCAAGGTAAGCCCATCCCTCCTTATTTGGATCGCCGCAGCCGTCTTCCAACGGAAAGTAGTTTTTAGATGTAGCAGTTGGACTTCTGAACCAACAACAATATATCCGGGCTTGCCACAGGGATCACGATTATATCCGGTGCTATTCAACGCCTACACTGTGAGAATTACCGGCGAGCAGACCAGAAGACCGGGGAGGACATTGTCGTCAGTGTTGCCATCTCCTTTTTATTAAAAAACAACAAAATCGACCCAAAAAGCACCAAATTCTTTTTTGGAAAGCACCAAAAAAAAAAAAAAAAAAAAAGAAGAGCACCAATGGTTTTTATTAAAAATGTAACAAGGTAGCACATTATACTTTACTATTATCACTGAATATTAGAATGAAGTTTATTCCGATCCGCCAAATCCCAGTCAGACAACTCCTTTTCAGTTTATGTAGTTTTGAGTTTGCTCCTGCGATGATGATGATGATGATGATGATGATGATGATGATGATGATGATGATGATGATGATGATGATGATGATGATTGAAAGAAACGTGTAAATGCCGCCTGTGATCCAATTTTTTAGTAGAATATCCTTAAGTAGTTTATAATCATGACAGCATTTGCCATATCTTTTCTTTCCATATCTAAGAGTCAAAACAGCTGTCAAACTCTTGACAGAGTTAAAGCTAAATCTGTAAGATCCTGGAAGGGATTTTCACAGTTGGCATCCCTGTATGCGTCTATTTCTGCCCACAGTCCAAGTGTGTCAGAGGTCTGTGTCCACTGCATGTGATGAATTTTTCTCCACTGGAAATCGATGCGGGTGAGAGTAGCTGCATCTTCTACAAACATTTTAGCAAGATCCAATATACAGGGCTTCATTGGTTGTAGGCATTCACTTCCACTAAGACATGACATGGACTGCAACACTCGAACGTTATCCGGCAAACGTAAACACAGCTGTGTCAACAGCTCTATTAAAAACTGTATGCACCTTCCACGAATTTCTTTCTCTTCAAGAAACTTGTAGCCTGCTATTTCTTTCTCAAACTCATAACCTAGGTTGGGATTAGGATCTAAATAATCTTGAATAGCACCACTTTCTGTTATTTTTTCCCCAGGGAATAACAATCTTTGAACTGATAGAATCAGTGAATTGGACAAGATCGCTGAGTAATTTTGTTGGATCCTGTATATCTGCTTCGAATTTCTTATTCATACTTTGAACTTCTCTGAGAATATGCTTGAGAAATATGAGAAACACACAGTTTTTCATGTCGCTAAACATAGAATGTAGAAGTGGGGGGCTGAGTGGTCTCGAGGTATGGTGTCCGCCTCGAGTGCTGGAGGTCCCAGGTTCAGGCCCCGGTGAGAACAGGGATTTATTTAAAAAATCCACCTGGACTTCTAGTAATAAAGTTTCCCCTGGTCTCTGGGTAGTGAGATCGGACGCCCGTGTGTATTGTTGCGCACGTAAAAAATCCCTTGGCAGTTGGAAATCGAAAAAGAGTAGCCTAACGGCGCTGCCCGGGCAAAATTTCGAGTTAAAAATCTACCCAAAGTATTTCAGGATCCTCGCCGACGCAACGGAGTTCGTGCATTGAGCTGAGTTTCTCCAGACTTAGGTTTGAGTTAGGAGGAAAACGGAGCACTTATGGGTTAAACCGTGTGCCGTGATGTTGATCCAACGACTAAACTAAACTAAACTAAACTAGAATGTAGAAGTTCTGTATAACAGCGCTCATTGATTCTTGCTTTATCAAAATGAGTTCTGAGCTCGACCCACTGCTGCAATATTCTGACAATGGCAAATTGAATGGACATCCATCGTGTCTGGCGTAATTGAACAATCTTCAGCGGATGTTGTCCATCATTTATTGAAGCAAAAAGCTCCCTGTACTTTGCTTGACGAAGACTGGAGTGAGAAAACCAGTTATATGTTTCTCTAATCATGAACTCTATGTTCATGGGCAGACAAGGAGCTGCAGCCTGTGAAACTGCCAGCTGAAGGGAATTGACATACACACCTAACTAGTACCAGATGAGGAACTTCGGATTTTAATTTTGTGTACACTCCATTGTTTACACCTGTCATGACAGATGCACTGTCAGTGCCGAGTGCAGCTAGTCTTTGCAACTCAAGTCCATTCTTGTTTAAACAATCTTTTAGCGCACTGCATATTGCCTGTGCATTGCCGTCAGTCACTTCAACTAAGTCTACGTAAGTAACCACAAACTGCTTTCTTGCCTCTGAATGGTACCTAATAGCTACTCCAAGTAACTTAGTTTCAGAAATGTCATTGGTCTCATCTACAATAAGCTGTATTTACTTTTGCCAGTATCAGCCATCAAGTCTGTTGTGAAACATGGTGCAATTACATTTGCAATAACTGCTCTGCACTTAGTTCTCCTAAGCTTAAAGTTCTTGCAACCTTTGCTGTCACCAAAGTGTACCTTGCAGAGTTCACTTAAATGGTCAACAACGTGCAGCGAACAATGGCCAGCTATGAATAAAGACATGCATCCTTATGTTTCTTTGACATCATCTTTCAGTTTGTCAAATGCAATTGCTGTTTGTCTTTGTGTACTGAATGGTTGTTTGGCTTTCTGATGTTTCGTTGTATTCTTGTGCCTCTCAATATCACTTAATCTGGCCGCCATTGAACATTTGCAGTATTTGCAAAAAACACTTAGTATTATCCCCTTTTACATTTAACAAACATTTTTGAAAACTCGAGTCACTGAGCCACTGTTCTCTGAAATGTTGAGAATATTTCTTGCTCATGGTGAAACAAAAATGAGCGTAAAGGAAAAGATAATGTAGACACCACAAAATTATGAACTCGATTACAAGCTAATATATTGACGTTTGGACTTGTCTGCAAGATGGCGTTCGCTTTTAGCTAAGTCGTATTAAAGGGAGTTAAATTAGTTGAATATTGCGCGGTAACTTACTAAGACTGTTTTACTCCCTCGCTTCAGTTCAAATTCGGCTTCTTAGTGTTTCCAAAATGATTTTTAAAGTAATTTTTACCCCCCCCCCCCCTTCTAAAAAAAAAGCACCAAACAAAAATATTGTCAAGCACCAAAACGGCCGCGCCAACTGCAACATCTTGGCACCAAATGACTTGAAAAAAGCACCAAACTGGGTGCGAAAAGCGTCAAAATGGCAACACTGATTGTCGTATGCAGGCGATGTGTTAGTGTATCGTCAGGGTAAGGATAGAGATCGGGTTGCGGTGGATCTACAAACAGAACTAAATCGACTTGGTATGTGGAATCTGGGGCAATGGTCAACCCAACGAAGGCAGCAGTGATATGGTTCTCTTTAAACAACCATATTGTCAACACCGCAACACCAACTATAAATCTGTGTTCAGAGACCTAGAAAAAACGCAGGCAATAAACTACCTGGGGATACGTTTTGATCGAAGTCTTGCTTATCATGAGCACATAGACCGGGTGATAACAAAGGCCAAGCAAGGTTTGGCTGCGATGCAGGTGATGGCGGCGGCAAACTGTGAGCAGCTCAATCTATGTCTCCTTTACGAGGGTCTGATCCTTTCTGTTTTGGAGTATGGGATGGTGTTCCTGACTATCAGCCGTAAGCAGGTGGAAAGGATGGAAAGGATTCAGAACAAAGCTATGCGTATTATTCTTGGATGCGCAAGAGATACAGCATGCAGGGCGATGCGCTACCTTCTTGATTTTCCAACCATTGAGGACAAAATACAAATTTGGAGAGCACGTGCCTACCTCAGAGTCAACGCAAACACACAGCATCCACTGCACAGTGAAATTAAGAAGGTAAAGGGCAGCAGGTTAAAAAGAGGAAAGTCCTGGATGGGTCAAGCCGAAGACATTCTTCAACAGATGTGTTCACTTGAGGACTTAGAACCTGGCGAGGAGTGGGTACAAATGCCAACAGATTTCTGTACGTCCTTTTCAGTTTGCATCCAACTAGACAGAAAATGCAGACAAGAAAATCCAGGCTGCTGTGGAGGCGGAAGTACAGGCTTTGATTTTCGAGAATTCTTTGGAGGGTGATGCTGTCATTTACACAGATGGGTCGGTCGTTCGACGAGTGAGAAGTTCATGGGCTTTTACGGCTCAGGCCGGAGGGAGAATTGTGAAGGAAGATTCTGGTGCTTTTGCTTTGACCACAAGTAGCCTGACTATGGAAGTCATGGCAGTAAGTAAAGCAATAACATGGCTCGAGACACAGGCATTCATTAGGGTATGTTTCCTTAGTGACTCAATGGGCTTGTTCAAGAAGATAGAGATGGGGTGGATCCGAAGATAGTGGTTGGTGTATCTGGAGCGGTCTCGGCTGGCAAAGATTAGTTTCATTTTCGTGCCAGGGCATGCGGGTGTACGAGGAAATGAGCGGGCTGACAAGCTTGCAGGTAAGGCTACTGTGGAAGGCGGACGAGCCATGGGCCAGGCAGACATTCTGAAAGCTCTACGAGAAGTAAGACTTTTGCGAGAACCAAGTGATGACTGTGAATCTACAACCATGGCCAGGATCCGAGAACAGCAAGTTAAAAGAGTTGTGGCAAAACAAGAACACTACGCGGGAAACCAAAGAAGATTAATAAACCAGCACAGAACTGGTGTCGTCAGTCGCTACACGCTGCGGGATTTGCTGAGGAGGGGATCCGAGCACTTATGGACGGAATGGTTCGATGTGCAATGAGGATGATCTAACTAACTAACTAACTAACTAACTAACTAACTAACTAACTAACTAACTAACTAACTAACTAACTAACTAACTAACTAACTAACTAACTAACTAACTAACTAACTAACTAACTAACTAACTAACTAACTAACTTTCTCTTACTGTTGTACAAGATGTGGTTGATTGTTTCTCTCACGGTTTTAAAAGATGTGGTTGATTGCTTCTCTGACTGTTCTAGGAGATGTGGTTGATTGTTTCTCTCACTGGTCTAGAAGATTTGGCTGATTGTTCTTTTTCTCTCACTGTTCTAAGAGATGCTGGTGTATTGTTTCTCTCACTGTTCTAGGAGATGTGGTGTATTGTTTCTCTCACTGTTCTAGGAAATGTGGTTGATTGTTTCTCTCACTGTTTTAGGAGATGTGATTGATTGTTTCTCTCACCGATATACAAGATGTAACTGGTTCTTTTGCTCACTATGTACAAGATGTGATTGGTTCTTTTGCTCACTGATGTACAAGATGTGATTGGTTCTTTTGCTCACTGATGTACAAGATGTGATTGGTTCTTTTGCTCACTGATGTTCAAGATGTGATTGGTTCTTTTGCTCACTGATGTACAAGATGTGATTGGTTCTTTTGCTCACTGATGTACAAGATGTGATTGGTTCTTTTGCTCACTGATGTATAAGATGTGATTGGTTCTTTTGCTCACTGATGTACAAGATGTGATTGGTTCTTTTGCTCACTGATGTACAAGATGTGATTGGTTCTTTTGCTCACTGATGTACAAGATGTGATTGGTTCTTTTGCTCACTGATGTACAAGATGTGATTGGTTCTTTTGCTCACTGATGTACAAGATGTGATTGGTTCTTTTGCTCACTGATGTACAAGATGTGATTGGTTCTTTTGCTCACTGATGTACAAGATGTGATTGGTTCTTTTGCTCACTGATGTACAAGATGTGATTGGTTCTTTTGCTCACTGATGTATAAGATGTGATTGGTTCTTTTGCTCACTGATGTACAAGATGTGATTGGTTCTTTTGCTCACTGATGTACAAGATGTGATTGGTTCTTTTACTCATTGATGTACAAGATGTGATTGGTTCTTTTGCTCACTGATGTACAAGATGTTATTGGTTCTTGTGCTCACTGATGTACAAGATGTTATTGGTTCTTTTGCTCACTGATGTACAAGATGTGATTGGTTCTTTTGCTCACTGATGTACAAGATGTGATTGGTTCTTTTGCTCACTGATGTACAAGATGTGACTGGTTCTTTTGCTCACTAATGTACAAGATGTGATTGGTTGTTATGCTCACTGATGTACAAGATGTGATTGGTTCTTTTGCTCACTGATGTACAAGATGTGATTGGTTCTTTTGCTCACTGATGTACAAGATGTTGTTGACATACTGTTAACTTATTACAGAGAGATCACGGGAGTTATACACAGTAACATGACAGAGTTACAAACAGTAACTGAACAGAGTTACATACAGTAACTTAATAGAGTTATATACAGTAACACAACATAGTTAAGTACAGTAATATAATAGAGTTACATACAGCAATATAATAGAGTTACAAACAGCAATATAATAAAGTTACATACAGTAATATAACAGCGTTATATACATAAAAATCAGATTTACATACAGTAATATAGTAGAATTACATACAGTAATGTAATAAAGTTACCTACAGTACTATAATAGAGTTACCTACAGTTAATATAGTAGAATTACCTACAGTAATATAATAGAGTTACCTACAGTTAATATAGTAGAATTACCTACAGTAATATAGTAGAGTTACCTACAGTTATATAGTAGAATTACCTACAGTAATATAGTAGAGTTACCTACAGTAATATAATAGAGTTACCTACAGTGATATAGTAGAATTACCTACAGTAATATAGTAGAGTTACCTACAGTAATATAATAGTTACCTACAGTAATATAGTAGAATTACCTACAGTAATATAATAGAGTTACCTACAGTAATAGGCTACCAGTCAACAGCATGCCACAACAAGCAATGATGTACAGACCAGATGGAGACAGAGGAAGAGGCCGACCACGTAAACGTTGGACGGAGGGAATAACAGAATCCATGGGAATGTCGATATACGAAGCCCATAATCGGGCACTCTCACGAAGTTATACTTCACCTCGACACCGCACGGTACAAGAGGAACACGATGAGATGAGATGAGACCTACAGTAATATAGTAGAATTACCTACAGTAGTATAGTAGAGTTACCTACAGTACTATAGTAGAATTACCTACAGTAATATAATAGAGTTACTTACAGTAATATAATAGAGTTACCTACAGTAATATAGTTTAATTACCTACAGTATTATAATAGAGTTACCTACAACAATATAGCAGAATTACCTACAGTAATATAATAGAGTTACCTACAGTAATATAGTAGAATTACCTACAGTAATATAGTAGAATTACCTACAGTAATATAGTAGAATTACCTACAGTAATATAATAGTTACCTACAGTAATATAGTAGAGTTACCTACAGTAATATAGTAGAATTACCTACAGTAATATAATAGAGTTACCTACAGTAATATAATAGAGTTACCTGCAGTAATATAGTAGAATTACCTACAGTAATATAGTAGAATTACCTACAGTAATATAATAGAGTTACCTACAGTAATATAGCAGAATTACCTACAGTAATATAATAGAGTTACCTACAGTAAAATAGTAGAATTACCTACAGTAAAATAATAGAGTTACCTACAGTATTATAGTTGAATTACCTACAGTAATATAATAGAGTTACCTACAGTAATATAGTAGAATTACCTACAGTAATATAGTAGAGATACCTACAGTAATATAGTAGAATTACCTACAGTAATGTAATAGAGTTACCTACAGTAATATAGTAGAGTTACCTACAGTAATATAGTAGAATTACCTACAGTAATATAATAGAGTTACCTACAGTTAATATAGTAGAATTACCTACAGTAATATAATAGAATTACCTACAGTAATATAGTTGAATTACCTACAGTAATATAGTTGAATTATCTACAGTAATATAATAGAGTTACCTACAGTAATATAGTAGAATTACCTACAGTACTATAATAGAGTTACCTACAGTAATATAGTAGAATTACCTACAGTAATATAATAGAGTTACCTACAGTAATATAGTAGAATTACCTACAGTTATATAATAGAGTTACCTACAGTAATATAGTAGAATTACCTACAGTAATATAATAGAGTTACCTACAGTAATATAGTAGAGTTACCTACAGTTAATATAGTAGAATTACCTACAGTAATATAATAGAATTACCTACAGTAATATGATAGAATTACCTACGGTAATATAGTAGAATTACCTACAGTAATATAATAGGGTTACCTACAGTAATATAGTAGAGTTACCTACAGTAATATAGTAGATTTACCTACAGTAATATAATAGAGTTATCTACAGTAATATAATAGAGTTACCTACAGTAATATAGTAGAATTACCTACAGTAATATAATAGAGTTACCTACAGTAATATAATAGAGTTACCTACAGTAATATAATAGAGTTACCTACAGTAATATAATAGAGTTACCTACAGTAATATAGTAGAGTTACCTACAGTAATATAATAGAGTTACCTACAGTAATATAGTAGAATTACCTACAGTAATATAATAGAGTTATAAGGCTTTAGAGAGTTGATAAGAGTTAACACAAGTCTAGTAGGGAGACACCAGACAGGAGAGACACCAGCGCTATAAATAGCTTCACAAGGGGACACATTAGTGTCAACCAAGGGGCCAATAAGTACAAGTGAGCGAGGGCTTCCCAAAAGCCATTGGGAAGCTTGGCCTACAAGTAACCGTGAAGTGCCCGGTTACTCAAGCTCACAAGCCAGCGTGCTTGGGACTCCATGCACGCAAGACTAGCTACTGCACGGAGGGGACAGCGTCCGTGCTTGACCACGCAATGTGTAGCGTGTGGACAGACCCGACTGGAGACGGTAGAGAGTAGACGTGTTCTTGACAAATGCTATAGTTTCTAGGCAATAGTCAAATATTAGGCTGTAGATTGTGATTATTAGCATCATTTCTCACTACTTCATTGCATTCATGTTGTATAATGTTAATGAAGCACACCGCTCGCAGAGCCATTAAATTATCAGCTCTAAATAAATTGCATTCCTTTTGCAAATGTCACGAGTTGTTATTTCGTGCGGTGCAAAAGTAGGGGAGTCCTGAGAACCCTGTAGCAAGCAAGTCGCTGACAGGCAGGACCCCAATTGGTGTCAGAAACCAGTGAACCAACGCCAGCAGGCAATTGGTGTCAGAAACCAGTGAACCAACGCCAACAGTCAATTGGTGTCAGAAACCAGTGAACCAACACCAACAGTCTAAGGGTGTCATAAACCACTGAACCAACGCCAGCTATCAATTGGTATCAGAAAGTTCTGAACCAGCAGCAGTCAATTGCACGATTCAACATCATTGCTGTGTTAAATATTTGAAAGTAATGTAAATTTGTTTCCATACATGGCAGAAATAATTTTCTCTGGTGAATTATACGATCATACCATTTGTGGAGCGTGAACCACAATGAAACCAAAGTAAATCATAAAGTGTGAAATTCGACGAAAATTAATTTGAAAGTGTGTTATTATACAGAAATCAATGGAAATGTATACAATCATCAGTGAATATTACCAACGTAACCATCGTGTACATTTCATTTTGTGTGATACAGCCATCAATGTCACCATTCTACAGAGTCAGTAAATAGATTAGCTACGGAACTGAAGCCTAGAACGAAGTTACACCATAGTCAGAAAGTGAAGACAAGACGACATCGACTGTCATACGACGAATCATCTCACATATCATAACAATCATTCAGACGATCATATCATTCAGTCATTAACACCATTTATCATTATCTATCACATTTTTTCATTCATCATTCGCATGAAAGATAAGTTTATACATACAACACAAGCGTGTGTCTAATTTTTGATGCTCTACTAAACAGAAGCATCCATTGTGTTATCAAGTCAATCATTTTGTGAGTGTGGAAGACAGCGGAGGAACATCCCAAGAACCGTATTTTCCAAAGAATTAGATGAGTATATTTTCAGAATATTTTGGTATGCTCTAAATTAATCATGCATCTTCTTTTTCAGTAAAGATGTATATTTACTAACACATTATTACAAACTATTGTGTGAATATTATTGTGATACCATATTGAACTAACATTACGCCACAAAATGGCGTCACTAAGTGAGTGCATCCAGGCAGGTAAAGACATGGGCCACACTGGAGATAAGCTAGAAAAGTGGGCGGATCAAAAATATAAAGAAGAAATAGCTCGACATAGAGAAGAAACAGAAAGAAAAGCTGCTCTTGACAGGGATGAAAGAGCATTAGAAAGGCAGCATCAAAAAGAAATGAAAGAAATCGAAGAGGCTACCAAACAGAAACAGTTAGAGTTAGATCAAGTTACCAAACAGAAACAATTAGAGTTAGATCAAGCTACCAAACAGAAACAGTTAGACTTAGATCATGCCGTCAAAGAAAAGCAGATACAAGTAGACTCAGATACTAAATTAAAGATGAAGGAAATGGAGGTAGAGTCTAACATACAAATAGCCTCTAGCAAACAAAAGAGCCAAGAAGAACAGAACAAATTTAGTAAGTATAAAGGCCTTATCAAACCATACAGTGTAGGGGATTCAATTAGCGCATGGACTGAGAACATAGAATTCCAACTAAAGACGCAGAAAATACCTTTGGATGACTGGGCAATGATCTACATGAGAAACCTCAGTGGGGAGCCGTTAAAAGTAATAGAATCCATACCTACAGAGCTAAGGAACAATTACCAGTACATACACGATAGGATAATGCAACACTTTCTTTTAGACGCCACTGGGTACCAAATTCAATTCTCCCAAATTAAGCCAAAAGCAACTGAAACCTTCTTAGACTACATCTCTAACGTGCAGAGCACATTTAAAAAGTGGACTAGAGCGGCGAAAGTGGATAACAACTATGAAAAATTAGAAGATCTTATGGTAATGGACAAGGTGATATCTACCGTTCCTACCCCTTTTGCGAAGTTTCTACAACAGTCAGATATTGAATCCATTCAGCAATTAGAGAAACGGGGGTCAGCATATTTTTCATCTAATTGGGACATATTTAAATCTACAACACATGATACAGAAATCACTGCTTTTGCAAATAAAGTACCTGATAGATCTTACAATCAGAAAGATTACCGTAAGAAGGACAAACCATATCAGAAACCACCTCGATGTAGCTATTGTAGTCTTTTTCATCCGGCTTACTCGATGTGTGATAAAAACCCCGCATATCCGTCACACTTAGAAGCAGTGTTAAAGAAGCAAGAAAGCAGAAGAACATCATTTAAACGTGCTGTTAAATGTTACTTTTGTTCCAGTTATGGCCACTATAGTAATGTATTGGTTAGCAACGAATGAAGGCAAATAATACAGCACTCATCGATACATCATCAGACGATGAGAGTGACATTGATCCGGAACTTGTGAATGTGTTGCCAACGAGTGAATGTGAGAGTGTAGCATTAGTAACAGACATATTAGACTTTAAGAAATGTAACGTATGCCACCAGTTTCATGCGGATGGTAAATTGGAATGTGGGCACGTAATACCATGTTCAAATGAAGATGCTAACGCAGCGTGTGCCTCCAGAGGTAAACTTAAGTTCTACGATGCACTGGTCAATGATCAACCATGCCAATGTTTAATCGATAGCGGAAGCACTCTACTGAGTTTAAGGAAAGAACTTGCTAGACCAGAAGATTATACGGGTGAATTTGTCAAATGCCGTACTTTCTTTGGAACCATTGAGAAATATCCACTGGCAAAAGCGCATATCAATACCCCGTTCCTTACCGGCACATTTACTTGCGCAATCCTGCAAGATCCATGCACGGATCTCATTTTAGGATGCCTAGATTCATTGAAAGAATGTACAGACGACGACATAAGAGCCTGGAAACATACACACATGGCCAACGCTGTAACAAGGTCAGATACATAAACAAACTATACTGACTTACAAAATGAAATGCTACAGCTATTAACACCAAGTGGTGCAGATACCAACACTACTCGACAGAAATTTATCGAGGCACAAAGCACCGATCAAACAATCGCACCTTATTTTAAATTGTTGGGTGAGCGAGCGAAAGTGACTAAAAATGCATCTTGGTACTTTAGAAAATGTAACGGAATTCTCATGCGTTATTACACAAATAATAACCATGAAATTCAGCAGACCTGTAACATACCGACAAAATGTGCTAAAAATCGCACATGAGTCACCGTTTGCTGGACATTTGGCCTATGATAAAAAGCGAGCCAGAGTTCTGTCACAATTTTACTGGCCTAAATTCTGTTCGGACATAAAATTTTTCTGTCGATCTTGTACTATTTGTCAACATCTTGTACGAAAGGGAAAGCATGTGACGGCCGAAGTTCAACGGTCAGTATTAGCATCTAGACCACATGAGAGTATAGCGGTCGATATTGCTGGACCCCTAAATCAGGTGTCGAACAATGGAAACCACGACTATACAAATAAGGGTGCTAAAACTATTCACCTTGAACCAAACCAGAAGGTTTTGCTTCTACTACCTGATAAACGTAATTTGTTACTAACATCTTGGCAAGGGCCTTTCAACGTTGAACGTAAAATATCAGATGTGGATTATGAAATATCGATAAAAGGACACTTAAAGATATTTCATATCAACATGCTGAAACCATACTTTTCACGACAAGAACAACAGACAGACGAACAAATTGCACCAACACCAAGTAATGAGACGACAGACGTACACAACACAACTTCACTAGATAGGGCGACACACGACAGCGACAACGCAAACACACTTCGCCAGGTAACAGCACACACAGCTCGCACCACAACAGTATTGAACGAGACAGACGAAGACGAGATGGAATTACCAGTCCCTATTGTAGACACGACTGCGACCATTGACAGCATAAAGATAGAAACTAAACTGACAGACGACCAACGACGACAGATAATAGAGCTAGTCAGGGAATACAGAGACATTTTCTCCGACATCCCAGGAAAGGCAGACAGAATAGAACATTCTATCATTCTGACTGACAACACACCAATCAAGTGTCGACCGTATTCTATCCCTTTAAACTATAGGTCGAACCTCGACAAAGAAATACTATCTCTTGAGTCGAGCGGAATTATTCAGAAATCTCAGTCAGAGTATTCTTTCCCTATTGTCCTTGTCGCCAAAAAGGACTCTACTATTCGACTCTGCGTCGATTATTGCCGTTTAAACAAAATAACCAAAATTGACGCTGAACCAATTCCATCATGCGAGGATTTGATCTTGGACATGTCTACATCTCGCACATTTAGCAAGCTTGACCTCACGAAAGGTTATTGGCAACTCCCGATGGAAGTAAATTCGATTCATCTAACAGCTTTCTCCACTCCTTTAGGGCTATATGAGTGGCGCTTTCTTCCTTTTGGCCTTCGTAACGCTCCAGCTACTTTCGTCCGTCTAACTAGGGATCTTCTCCATGGGATGACCAATATTTCTACATATACATACATTGGCACCTTGCCGTCTTGACAGACGATAGTTTGTGCTTTAAAAAGGCATAATAACTTTTAACTATGGCGGTAGCGAGTGTGACTGATAAGGCCAATTTGCGCTGTAAATGTCCGTTCACAGTGGGTGCATGTGAACACGTGGTCATTTCCACCATCATGCACCATCTTACGTCTCAAACGCTTGGTGTGTGACTTTTCTGCAATAATTTTCTCCTTTGACTTTATTCCATTTCTGATATTTGCCCTCCATGTAACACGTTCAGCGGCGACTTGCTCCCAATGTGCATTATCAATGCCTGTATCAATCATGTCCCGCTTACACACATCTTTGTATCGTAGTAGAGGCCGACCCTGAGATCTCTTACCCATCTGTAATTCACCAAAAAATATATCCTTTGGTATTCTACCATCATCCATCCTCCTAAGATGTCCTATCCATCTAAGTCTACGAAGACTGAGCATGGAATAAACTGTCACACAACCTGATCTTTCCAATACTTCAGTATTTGTGATTTTGTCTTGCCACTTAATACCAAGAATTCTTCGCAGACACCGCATATGAAAGCTGTTTAAGTTGTTCTCTTGGTGTGAGTAAGTTGTCCAGGTTTCACTGCCATAGAGAAGAGTACTAAGGACACAGGCTTGATAGACAAGGACTTTTGTTTTGGCAGTAAGCTTCCTGTTCTCCCAGACTCTTTTTCTTAACCTGTTCATTGTTGTTGCTGCCTTACCAATCCGGATGTTGATTTCCTGATCTAGGGATAATTTGCTATTTACCACTGATCCTAGATATGTAAAATGGTCTACTATCTCTAGTTCGGCGTCATCAATAAAGATTGATGGTACCCCATGTGCACCTTGTGACATAATCTGTGTCTTCTTTTTGCTAATTGTTAAACCAAATTCAGAACAAGCATTGGAGAATGCAGATAGTAGACATTGCAATTCTTCCTCAGAGTGGGTCGTAACTGCAGCATCATCTGCAAAAAGCAACTCTCTGATCAGTACCCTCCTAATTTTGGTCTTAGCCTTCAATCTCTGAGCATTGTAGAGGCCGCCATCTGAGCGTGAGTGAATGTATATACCACCATCCTGATCACGAAATGCATATTTCAGTAGAAGTGAAAAGTATATTCCAAAGAGGGTGGGAGCTAGTACACAACCTTGCTTAACTCCACTCTTGATTTCAAATTCTTCAGAAGTTGCACCATCAAACTTGATTATACCCTTCATGCCTGTGTGGAACGATTCCACAATGGACAGAAGAGTTGGTGGGCAGCCAATCTTCTTTAGTGCCTTGAACAGACCCTCACGACTGACCAAATCAAATGCCTTTGTGAGGTCGATGAAGGCAATAAACAGTGGTTGATTCTGTTCACGGCATTTTTCTTGCATTTGTCGCAATGAGAATATCATATCAGTGGTAGACCGGTTCTGTCGAAAGCCACACTGTGATTCGAGGTAGACTTGATCTCCTAGGACTTGAAGTCTGCGCAGAACAATTCTGGCAAATACTTTTCCAACAATACACAGAAGTGAGATACCCCTATAGTTGTTGCAGTCGCTCCGATCGCCCTTGTTCTTGTACAGTGTTATGATGCTTGAATCTTTGAAATCCTGTGGGACTTGTCCTTCACGCCAGCATAGCTCTATTAGCTGGTGGATCTGTATAGTGAGTGTGTCTTGCCCACTCCTGATAACCTCTATTGGAATCCCATCCTTACCTGGAGCCTTGCCAGATGCAAGTTCATTTCTACATATATAGACGACATATGTATCCATACGGAAGACTGGACAACACACCTACTGAAACTGCGACAAGTCTTCGACAGGTTGCGAGTATTTGGGCTCACAGTGAAGCCGACCAAAGTAGAGTTGGGCATGGAACAAATTGACTTCCTGGGTCATACCATCTGCAGGGGCCAATTAAGAACAGATGACAGAATCGTCACCAAGATTCTGAATTTGACAATGCCAACGACCAAGAAACAGGTCCGAAGTTTACTGGGTCTGGTAAACTACTATAGTAAATTTATTCCAAATCTGGCGGAAATCACCAGTGTTTTTTCTAACATCTTAAAAGCTTCTGCTAAATTATCTGTACAAGATGCAGGATTAATTAGCGCGTTATCAAAACTGAAATACCTTTTTAGCGTTCCACCTATCCTTCGAATGCCTAATCCAAAACTTACCTATATTTTACGCACAGATGCGAGTGCCATCTCCATATCTGGGATACTAGGACAGTTCTACGAAGGGAAGTTCCACCCAGTAATGTACGTAAGTCGGAAAATTAGCCCCGCTGAATCTAGAGACTCAGCATCAGAATTGGAGGGCCTCAGTTTGATCTATTGTGTTAAGAAATTTCATAGATTTTTGGCAGGAGCACAGTTTGTGATCGAAACCGATAACTCTCCGTTGTCTGTGATGCAGTCTGGAATTCCCCACAATAACAGAATTTACAGGTGGGCTTTGATTCTCCAAAATTACACATTTACCATCCAGCACTTAAAAGGAAGATTGAACACTGTTGCAGACATTTTGAGTCGACCATCATCCATTGAAATACCTGATTTACAGGAAGGGATCGACCACAGATCACCTGAAACAGTAACACTGTAAATGTTAGGTAACTCAGTGCCATATGTGGTGATTAAGATACACTGTAACTGCGTTATCATCGCCAAACATGCGAACAGTGTGAAAGTAACAGTGCTATGAAAAGTGTAAAGAACAGACGCAGAAGTAACATGCGCTGACACACACATAAGCTATATTAACATTGAAGTGTTAGCTATGAACCTACATAAGTTAGTAGGGAACTATATTTATACACTATCCATGAAGGAGAGCATAGAAGACTTTGCCGAAATGAACTATGTTATAATAGTCTACAAAGAATATTGCTCCATCTTCACACCGGAAAGGAGGACTTCGATTTAATGTAATTAGATATAGAAATGTAACTGTGATATATTTATATTATTATTTTATGAACAGTACACATAACTTCATTTTTCTATTAATAATTGAATTGCAAATTGTTCAAATGCATATATAACTTTATTTATGTCATGTGGTAATTAGAAATCACCATCATTTAGTTAATAAACCATTTAAGGTAACACCAATTATAGAAATACAATTGTTAGATATTACACTAGTTTATCACCGCATAATCATAATCATTTATAAATTCATTTATCTAAAATATCATTTCGAAACTAACCCAACCATTTAGGAATTAACATCATCTTTTTTACAAATAACACTTTAAGGTAGTTAACCCAATTCTCTTTAATGAAAATAATTAGTTAGATTATTTCCCTTGGGGATAATTTAGGACAGCACACTAAAATCATATTAGTTACTATTACAGGAGCGGTGACAAACCATCCTCACAACCTTGTATATTTTGTATAGACACGACACGTGCAAACAAAACGCACAGTCATTTGGCGTGATTACTGTTATAATTCAGCCAATCATTTATTGTAAATATGTAATGTTCATTTATTTGATGCTATGAAACATATTTTAATGACGAGTGAATGTTTGAGCAAAAGGAGAGTATGAAAGCGAGTGAAAGATGTATGAAAGAGTTATAAATGAGAGAAGAGAATGTGAAAATTAGTAAACATGGAAAGAAAGAGAGTGAGAGAGAAAGGTAGCGGCAAATTTTTTCACCGCTGGAAACGTCTTATTTTGACTTGTCTGTGTCATCTGTGTAGCCAATGTGTTGTCAAGTTTTTATGTGTGTTACTGCCATACTTTAATAGATTAGATAGGGAATGTACTTTGAGCTTCTGAAAGCGGAGTTGTGGTCATAAATAAGAACAACATACGTTTGTAACCACAATAAACCGATTTACGGCGCTCGAAGGAACACACACATTTAATACACTAACGCATACACAGGTTAGAGAATTAAGTACACTGTAGTTTATTAGTAAACACGCAAACAAACAGGAAAACAAACACATAAAAGTTGCACACACTATTTGTTTCAAAGAACAACAACTTAAATTCAGGGGACACAATAACTTCTTAAAAACCTTAATGTAACATTGAAAATAGCTTTTCACAAGCGGAAGCGAGAAGGTGAAAAGTAGAACTGTGTGTATATGAGTTGGAGGGATATTAATGGGAACATGAACATTTTATGCTCATGTGTTGCACTCATAACAGAGTCAACTTGTAGTTGGGTTGTCATTTCGGGCAATATGAGGACAGGTCGAGACAGAAGTCAATGGGTGAAAGTCAAAAGACATAGGGTCAAACGACGGAAGCCAGGACATAAGTCATAAGACAACGGTTCCGGGTCAAAACAATTCCCAAAGATATCTATAGAACCAACTATACTGATACATGGGCTACTTAATTAGCCGAGTGAAAAGATAGAACAGTGTGAGTAAAGGAAGAAGAGAGTTGTTCTATCCCCACACGAGAGATTTGTAACTTATTGGATATCTGACAAAATTGGACATCCAATTTTTCTTTGTGACCATACGTGTTACAAACATGAGGTAAAGGGAAGTAACACTTCACAGAGAGGAGGGGAGCCTGTCAGAATCTCCAATAAGGCTTTAGAGAGTTGATAAGAGTTAACACAAGTCTAGTAGGGAGACACCAGACAGGAGAGACACCAGCACTATAAATAGCTTCACAAGGGGACACATTAGTGTCAACCAAGGGGCCAATAAGTACAAGTGAGCGAGGGCTTCCCCCAAGCCATTGGGAAGCTTGGCCTACGAGTAACCGTGAAGTGCCCGGTTACTCAAGCTCACAAGCCAGCGTGCTTGGGACTCCATGCACGCAAGACTAGCTACTGCACGGAGGGGACAGCGTCCGTGCTTGACCACGCAATGTGTAGCGTGTGGACAGACCCGACTGGAGACGGTAGAGAGTAGACGTGTTCTTGACAAATGCTATAGTTTCTAGGCAATGGTCAAATATTAGGCTGTAGATTTAGATTGTGATTATTAGCATCATTTCTCACTACTTCATTGCATTCATGTTGTATAATGTTAATGAAGCACACCGCTCGCAGAGCCATTAAATTATCAGCTCTAAATAAATTGCATTCCTTTTGCAAATGTCACGAGTTGTTATTTCGTGCGGTGCAAAAGTAGGGGAGTCCTGAGAACCCTGTAGCAAGCAAGTCGCTGACAGTAATATAGTAGAGTTACCTACAGTAATATAATAGAGTTACCTACAGTAATATAGTAGAATTACCTACAGTAATATAATAGTGTTACCTACAGTAATATAATAGAGTTAGAATAGTAGAATTACCTACAGTAATATAGTAGAATTACCTACAGTAATATAATAGAGTTACCTACAGTAATATAGTAGAATTACCTACAATAATATAATAGAGTTACCTACAGTAACGTAGAATTACCTACAGTAATATAATAGAGTTACATGCGTAAATATAATAATAGTAACATATATAAGATGTCCCTCTCCTCATCTGTTTCGCTATCTCCAACATCATCTATCTCCATCTCTCCATAACCCCTGTCTCTCCTGCCTCCCTCTCTTCCTTCTCTCTCTCTCCCTCTATCCATCTTCGATTCCTTCCCTCTTTATCCCATTTCCTCTATCCCGTCCTCTCCGTCAGCCTTCTCTCATCCACTCTCTCTCCGTCTATCTTCCTCTCAACCTCGTCCTCTCTCTCCCTAACTTTCTTCTTCTCCATCCGCCCTCTCTTTTCCTCTCCACCCATCTCTCTCACCCCCTCACCCCACCGACCCCCACCCTCACAGACAATGTAACCAACAAACACGGACGATATTTGGAGATCCAAAGTCAAGAGTACAACTTCCGGTGAGTCAAGGAGAGACAACTTCTGTTTGTTAGCCCAGGCCAGGTTTAATATTTGTCCTTCACCTTTCACCAGGCTTTTATCTCCCAACAGATTTTCATGGGCGAATATTTGATTGACTGTATAGTCTCCCGTACATGTGCGTGATTGTCTGTGGTAATCTCCCTCGTGTGCTCTTCTTGACCACTAATTCCTCTCAGAGATGGTTTAGTAATCTCCCATAGCGATGGAAAGTCGCAGAGGAGATTTGGTAGAGATTAGCTAAGGATCTCCCACCTCGTCGCGGGCTGGCTTGCTTCTCCCTACCGCCCACTATCTGTATTTTCTTCTACACAGGGCGCCATTTCCCCATCAACTTTCATTCAGACGTCAACTCGGATAATGAGACAATGGCAATTTCTAACAGAAAATCGACCTCATATTTACTTTCACCTAGTGTCTGCGTCATTCTTTCAGCATTGTTGTCTAATGGTTTTAATTTTTTTTAAAAATAACATTACGCCCCATCTCTCTCCATCACAAATTAACAAACACATTTGAAAGTTGTGTTTTAGAGTACAGACAAGTCTGGCAATCACAAATATCAATACATCAATATCTGACACATGTAAAGCATACAATAAAACTGGCTATACAATATTACAGGCAAATCTGACAGTTATATACCGGAATACAAACAAATTTTACAAATGTACACAAGAACGCATGTAGATCTGACAATTATGTATACGAATACATATAACTCTGACAATTATATATAAAAATACAAACATATATGAAAACTATATATAAAAATACAGACATATGTCAGACAAGCCAATGATCATCTGGAAGATAAGTGACATTTATGGCAAATGACAAGATGGTTGACATCAGCGCACGTGGCACAGATCGGAGAAATGCCAATGCAGACACGGCACAGGATCACTGACGCTGTAGTATAGTACGGAGCACTCCGAATAGATTAATATATCACTTGGTAACGATACATGCTGTGGGTAATCGATCTTTCAGCAGTATCGCACTGTCTTCCACATGTTGCCCTAGATGTGGACAACCATCAGAAACTCAGTGTCTTCCACGTGTTACCCTAGATGTGGACAATCACCAGAAACTCAGTGTATTCCACATGTTGCCCTAGATGTGGACAACCATAAGAAACTCAGTGTCTTCCACGTGTTGCCATAGACGTGAACAATCACCAGAAACTCAGTGTCTTCCACGTGTTGCCATAGATGTGAACAATCACCAGAAACTCAGTGTCTTCCACGTGTTACCCTAGATGTGGACAACCATCAGAAACTCAGTGTCTTCCACATGTTGCCCTAGATGTGGACAACCATCAGAAACTCAGTGTCTTCCACGTGTTGCCCTAGATGTGGACAACCATCAGAAACTCAGTGTCTTCCACGTGTTGCCCTAGATGTGGACAACCATCAGAACCTCAGTGTCTTCCACGTGTTACCCTAGATGTGGACAACCATCAGAAACTCAGTGTCTTCCACGTGTTACCCTAGATGTGGACAACCACCTTAAACTCGGTGTCTTCCACGTGTTGCCCTAGATGTGGACAACCATCAGAACCTCAGTGTCTTCCACGTGTTGCCCTAGATGTGAACATCCATCAGAATCTCAGTGTCTTCCACGTGTTGCCCTAGATGTGGACAACCATCAGAACCTCAGTGTCTTCCACGTGTTGCCCTAGATGTGAACATCCATCAGAAACTCAGTGTCTTCCACGTGTTACCCTAGATGTGGACAACCACCTTAAACTCGGTGTCTTCCACGTGTTGCCCTAGATGTGGACATAAACCATAAACTCGGTGTCTTCCACGTGTTGCCCTAGATGTGAACATACACCATAAACTCGGTGTCTTCCACGTGTTGCCCTAGATGTGAACATACACCATAAACTCGGTGTCTTCCACGTGTTGCCCTAGATGTGAACATACACCATAAACTCGGTGTCTTCCACGTGTTGCCCTAGATGTGGACAATCACCAGAAACTCAGTGTCTTCCACGTGTTGCCCTAGATGTGGACAGTCACCAGAAACTCAGTGTCTTCCACGTGTTGCCCTAGATGTGGACAGTCACCAGAAACTCAGTGTCTTCCACGTGTTGCCCTAGATATGGACAGTCACCAGAAACTCAGTGTCTTCCACGTGTTGCCCTAGATGTGGACAACCACCATAAACTAGGTGTCTTCCACGTGTTGCCCTAGATGTGAACATACACCAGAAACTCTGTGTCTTCCACGTGTTGCCCTAGTTGTGGACAATCACCAGAAACTCAGTGTCTTCCACGTGTTGCCCTAGATGTGGACAGTCACCAGAAACTCAGTGTCTTCCACGTGTTGCCCTAGATGTGGACAATCACCAGAAACTCAGTGTCTTCCACGTGTTGCCCTAGATGTGGACAATCACCAGAAACTCAATGTCTTCCACGTGTTGCCCTAGATGTGGACAGTCACCATAAACTCAGTGTCTTCCACGTGTTGCCCTAGATGTGAACAATCACCAGAAACTCAGTGTCTTCCACGTGTTGCCCTAGATGTGGACAATCACCAGAAACTCAGTGTCTTCCACGTGTTGCCCTAGATGTGGACAGTCACCAGAAACTCAGTGTCTTCCACGTGTTGCCATAGATGTGAACAATCACCAGAAACTCAGTGTCTTCCACGTGTTGCCATAGATGTGAACAATCACCAGAAACTCAATGTCTTCCACGTGTTGCCCTAGATGTGGACAGTCACCATAAACTCAGTGTCTTCCACGTGTTGCCCTAGATGTGAACAATCACCAGAAACTCAGTGTCTTCCACGTGTTGCCCTACATGTGGACAATCACCAGAAACTCAGTGTCTTCCACGTGTTGCCCTAGATGTGGACAGTCACCAGAAACTCAGTGTCTTCCACGTGTTGCCATAGATGTGAACAATCACCAGAAACTCAGTGTCTTCCACGTGTTGCCATAGATGTGAACAATCACCAGAAACTCAGTGTCTTCCACGTGTTGCCCTAGATGTGGACATACACCATAAACTCGGTGTCTTCCACATGTTGCCCTAGATGTGAACATACACCATAAACTCAGTGTCTTCCACGTGTTGCCCTAGATGTGAACATACACCATAAACTCAGTGTCTTCCACGTGTTGCCCTAGATGTGGACAATCACCAGAAACTCGGTGTCTTCCACGTGTTCCCCTAGATGTGGACAATCACCAGAAACTCGGTGTCTTCCACATGTTGCCCTAGATGTGAACATACACCATAAACTCAGTGTCTTCCACGTGTTGCCCTAGATGTGGACAGTCACCAGAAACTCAGTGTCTTCCACGTGTTGCCCTAGATGTGGACAGTCACCATAAACTCAGTGTCTTCCACGTGTTGCCCTAGATGTGGACAACCACCATAAACTAGGTGTCTTCCACGTGTTGCCCTAGATGTGAACATACACCAGAAACTCTGTGTCTTCCACGTGTTGCCCTAGTTGTGGACAATCACCAGAAACTCAGTGTCTTCCACGTGTTGCCCTAGATGTGGACAGTCACCAGAAACTCAGTGTCTTCCACGTGTTGCCCTAGTTGTGAACAATCACCAGAAACTCAGTGTCTTCCACGTGTTGCCCTAGATGTGAACAATCACCAGAAACTCGGTGTCTTCCACGTGTTGCCCTAGATGTAAACATACACCATAAACTCGGTGTCTTCCACGTGTTGCCCAGCAGGGTCCACTGTTTTCACGTGTTGGCCTAGATGTGAACAACCCAACGATCTCATTGCTTCACGCGTTGCCCTAGATGTGAACAAAATAAAACAACATTTGTATACCGCCTACTCTGTTCCTGGAGTAGTGAATTTGACCTTAAGTTTTCTCAGACAAGACTGACAGGCTCGAACTGTCCCAATGCACGTGCACAAGTCCGTACCCTCGCTGGCTGGACATGTGCACGAGTAGACCGTATATGCCGCCGCCCAGGCAAATGCTTGACAATGAAAATATGGCTCACAGAAGAATACTTGCATGTAAGCTTCTGGTACACGCATTTGTATGGTCATCAGTGCTACTGAGTTTGTGCATAGAGCTGGGATTCTGTTGGTGTGCTCTATGAGATTAGACAGCAGCACTTATAGAGATATCCGTGTGCAATGAAAGTTATTCTTGACCAATGCCAAACTAAACAGAACATAAAACAAACGGTGCAAACCAAATAGAACATGAAACAAACAGTGCTATCAAGGCAGTATTGTTCTTGTCGGCTACATTAAGCCAACGGTCTAGCATGTGCACCAGGAGAATCGGCAACCAGTTAGCGAATCTGATGTCGGATGTCATTCATGTTATGATAAATCCGGGCTACACACGGGCGGGCGTCAGAAGGTGCGAGTAATAAACTAACGCAATAAGACGCAATCATTGTGCCACTCCATCTTCATTGCCAGTGGGGCTGGCAGCCAGAGAGAGCGGAGATGTCCGGCTTGTGTTAGGTGAACAGATCTATGAGACTGATACAGTGGGCCGATGAGTGGTCTCTGTTGTGGAGTGGAGGGGCCGGGCTGGTTAATGTGACAATAACGTGAATATTCTCTGTCACTGTGTATCGCTTGTCACACACCGCCTACATTGTATTTTACTAGTCAAACTACTGAATCTAAACTTGCCACTACTGAATCTAAACTTGCCAAAAAATTACAAACAGCTAAAAATTACTGGGGTTTACTGCGACGGCCTGTACAGGATATTCAACTAACACCCCAGTCATATTTTCCCTCTGTGCGATTCCGGCGCCAGCTCGATGGTAGTCGCTGCTACTTTGTGTAATGAGGCACATCAAGCGTGTATGTGCGTGCGTGTGTATGTGTGTGCGTGTGCATGTATATGCATGCGAGCGTGCAAGAACACACACGTGTACACACACACACACACACACACATAACTCTGTGAGCTGTGAAACAGAATTTACATCTGTCCGCGCTTGTTTGTACAGTGAACTGCATGTTCGGAACAATGGCTACCGGCTGTTGCTGAATTGACTGATTTGCCTTTTCTGTTCACGAGTGAATTTTTCAGGAGACTCCCGAGAGTCGACGCTGGAGCTACGGAGTTCGTGCTTTGTGCGGCGCATTCGGCGGGTCACCCTGCGGAAAGAGACCGAGCCGTAGTGAGAAAACCCGGGTCAATGAAGTCATTCTGGTGACTGCCGATGACATCGACGATGAACTGTAATTTTCGTGGATGACTTTTGTGTTGGCATTCTGACGGCGGCATCATGCAAAGTATACCTGTGCCGGCTTTTGGTTTGCCGAGACTCCTGTCTGTTCCACTTTTCACATAGGCAGTGAGGAGCATTTTGTGTGATTTTCACTGGCACAGGAACGGAGCATAATGCGGACGATCAGTTGCCGTGAAGTTGGAACCTCGACTAACTAACTAACTATCAAACATCAATGTTCGAGTTTGTCTATCTCTCTCCCTCCCTCCCCTCTCTTTCTCCCACTCCTCTCTCTCTCTCTTTCTCTCTCTCTCTCTCTCTCTCTCTCTCTCTCTCTCTCTCTCTCTCTCTCTCTCTCTCTCTCTCTCTCTTTCTCATGCCATTAAGAATCACTTCCTTTCACAATGTTCCTGATTGAGGTGGCGCGTATGAGCATCTGGGAGCAACTCTAGATTGCAGCGCCTCCGCCTTAAACGTGAAGAGTTCAACATTCTAGTCTGGGAGTGTTACAGACGATTGCTGGAGGACGATCTTGTAGCAAGCACTGACACAAACGTCAGCATCTGAACATTCGACTGTCAGACTACGCCACACAGTTGTTAACACTTCATCATTCTAGTGTGAGAGTGTTCCAGCCAACTGTCTGAGGTGATGATCTTCCAACGCGCAATGACATAAACATCCACAATACAACATTCTAGTGTTAGAGTGTTCCAGCTAACTGTCTGAGAAGACGATCTTCCAACGCGTAATGACACAAACATCTAGAGTACAACATTCTACTATGAGACTATTCCAGCCAACTGCCTGAGGCGACGATCTTCCAACGCGCAATGACACAAACATCCACAGTACAACATTCTAGTGTGAGAGTGTTCCAGCCAACTGTCTGAGTAGACGATCTTCCAACGGGCAATGACACAAACATCCACAGCACAACATTCTAGTGTGAGAGTGTTCCAGCCAACTGTCTGAGGCGACGATCTTCCAACGCGCAATGACACAAACATCCAAAGCACAACATTCTAGTGTGAGAGTGTCCCAGCCAACTGTCTGAGGAGACGATCTTCCTACGCGCAATGACACAAACATCCACAGTACAACATTCTACTATGAGACTATTCCAGCCAACTGTCTGAGGCGACGATCTTCCAACGCGCAATGACACAAACATCCACAGCACAACATTCTAGTGTTAGAGTGTCCCAGCCAACTGTCTGAGGAGACGATCTTCTAACGCGCAATGACACAAACATCCACAGCACAACATTCTAATGTGAGTGTCCCAGCCTACTGTCTGAGGAGACGATCTTTCAACGCGCAATGACACAAACATCCACAGCACAACATTCTAGTGTGAGAGTGTCCCAGCCAACTGTCTGAGGCGACGATCTTCCAACGCGCAATGACACAAACATCCACAGCACAACATTCTAGTGTGAGAGTGTCCCAGCCAACTGTCTGAGGAGACGATCTTCCAACGCGCAATGACACAAACATCCACAGTACAACATTCTAATATGAGACTATTCCAGCCAACTGTCTGAGGCGACGATCTTCCAACGCGCAATGACACAAACATCCACAGTACAACATTCTACTATGAGACTATTCCAGCCAACTGTCTGAGGCGACGATCTTGCAACGCGCAATGATACAAACAGCCACAACACAACATTCTAGTGTGAGAGTGTCCCAGCCAACTGTCTGAGGAGACGGTCTTCCAATGCGCAATGTCACAAACATCCACAGCACAACATTCTAGTGTGAGAATGTCCCAGCCAACTGTTTGAGGAGACGATCTTCCAACGCGCAATGACACAAACATCCACAGCACAACATTCTAGTGTGAGAGTGTCCCAGCCAACTGTCTGAGGAGACGATCTTGCAACGCGCAATGACACAAACATCCACAGCACAACATTCTAGTGTGAGAGTGTGCCAGCCAACTGTCTGAGGAGACGATCTTGCAATGCGCAATGACACAAACCGCCTCGAGTGCTGGAGGTCCTGGGTTCAAGCCCCGGTGATGACCGGGATTTTTTCTCGTGGACTTCTAGTAATAAAATTTCCCCTGGTCTCTGGGTAGTGAGATCGGACGCCCGTGTGTATTGTTGCACACGTAAAAAATCCCCTGGCAGTTGGAAATCGAAAAAGAGTAGCCTAACGGCGCTGCCCAGGCAAAATTTCGAGTTAAGAAATATACCCAAAGTATTTCAGGATCCTCGCCGGTGCTACGGAGTTCGTGCACTGAGCTGAGATTCTTCAGACTCAGGTTTAAGTTAGGAGGAGATATGCCGTGATGTTGATCCATGGACTAAACTCCATCGACTCAATCTTTCCCGACAAGCTTTAAAGTAACAGCATAATCTTTCAAGTAATACACCACCTTTCGAATAACAGTATAATCCTTTAAGTAGCAACAGTCTTTCAAACAACAATACAATATTTCAAGTAATAACACAATCTGTCAAGCAACGATACAATCTTTGAAATGAAGCACGATATTTCAAGCAACAACACCACTTTTAAACTAACAGCACAGTATTTCAAAAAACCAAAAAAAATATTTCAAACAACAATAATGTCTATAAAGTACAACATGATGTACCGAGAGCCTCCGTGGCGAAGTGGTCAAGCCATTTAACTCGGGCTCCGAAGGTTGTGGGTTCGATTCCGGGCCGCGTCCTTCGGTTCACGAGTGAAATTTTTCGGAGACTCCTGTGGGTCGTCGCTAGAGCTACGGAGCTCGTGCTTGGTGCGACGCTTTCCGCACTGCAGAAAGAGACCGAGCCATATTGGATAACACCCGGTGCAATGAAGTCGACCCTGTTGACTTTTAAGCGACATAATGTACCAAGCGCCAACACAATATTTCAAGCTAACAACTTAATACTACAAGCACTTGGAATCAACGACGGGCAAGAGAAGGTCAACCAGAGAGACGAATGGAGACGGATTGTATTTGCAGCAAAGAACCTCAATGGCTCGGAAAGCTGAAGAAGAAGAAGAAGAAGAAGAACTTAATACTATTTTTAAAGTCATGAATTAATCACAAATACCTAATATTTATAAAAATAACGTCTTTAAAGTTATGAATTAATCAACAACAACAAAAAACAGAAGTAGAATTGGTAAGTTATACACGATCACAAGTGACACAAAGGTCTCTACGCTCAAAGCCTTCGTCAGAACACAAACAAACAACATACATTGATAATATAACAACATGAACAACTCAGCATCAAAATATAGGTACCGGTGCTCCTTAACATGAGCAACTCGACATCAACATATAGGTAAAAGTTACTCCTTAACATGAGCAACTCGACATCAACATATAGATAAAAGTTACTCCTTAACATGAGCAACTCGACATCAACATATAGATAAAAGTTACTCCTTAACATGAGCAACTCGACATCAACATATAGATAAAAGTTACTCCTTAACATGAGCAACTCGACATCAACATATAGATAAAAGTTACTCCTTAACATGAGCAACTCGACATCATCATGTAGATAAAAGTTACTCCTTAACATGAACAACTCGACATCAACATATACAATATAGGTAAAAGTTACTCCTTAACATGAGCAACTCGACATCAACATATAGGTAAAAGTTACTCCTTAACATGAACAACTCGACATCAACATATAGGTTAAAGTTACTCCTTAACATGAACAACTTGACATCAACATATAGGTTAAAGTTACTCCTTAACATGAACAACTCGACATCAACATATAGGTAAAAGTTACTCCTTAACATGAACAACTCGACATCAACATATAGGTAAAAGTTACTCCTTAACATGAACAACTCGACATCAACATATACAATATAGGTAAACGTTACTCCTTAACATGAACAACTCGACATCAACATATAGGTAAAAGTTACTCCTTAACATGAACAACTCGACATCAACATATGCATATAGGTAAACGTTACTCCTTAACATGAACAACTCGACATCAACATATAGGTAAAAGTTACTCCTTAACATGAACAACTCGACATCAACATATACAATATAGGTAAACGTTACTCCTTAACATGAAAAACTCGACATCAACATATAGGTAAAAGTTACTCCTTAACATGAACAACTCGACATCAACATATACGTAAAAGTTACTCCTTAACATGAGCAACTCGACATCAACATATAGGTAAACGTTACTCCTTAACATGAGCAACTCGACATCAACATATAGGTAAAAGTGACTTCCTGTTATGAACTTGTCAAGTGTGGTTCACTCACTATCTTTAAAGTAACAAACAATCTGTTCAGTAACGTCCCGATATTTCAAGGAACGGTTCAATCTTTGAAGTAACAATACAACCGCTGAAATAACACAGTTTGTACCCCCCAAAATTACATTCTAACAAATAACAGTATTTTATGTACCAATATCATATTTCAAGCGATAACACAATATCTGAAATAAAGACTTAATATTTCAAGTAACAATACAATCCACAAACACAACTCCGTCATCGTCTTCTGTAGGTCCCCGGGGAGCAACCAGTGACTGACCTCCACCTCCAAAAAAAACCAGGCCTAATAAATAGCTGACCACAACTATCGCCATGGCAACGTGTGACCCGCAGGCAGCTGACAACAAGATGGCAACCCAGCATCTGTACATAACCCTGGTGGTGCTGGCTGTGTTCGTGGTCAGCAAGTCTTACTACAACCACGTGCGGCGTTGCAGGGCCCGCTGTGCTGTGGTTGTTATAGGTAGGTACTGTTATAGGTAGATAGTGTTATAGGTAGGTACTGTTATAGGTAGATACTGTTATATGTAGGTACTGTGTTTGTTATAGGTAGGTACTGTTGCAAGTCCTACAACCACATGCGACGTTGCAGGGCTCGCTGTGCTGTGTTTGTTATAGGTAGGTACTGTTATAGGTAGGTACTGTGTTTGTTATAGGTGGATACTGAGGTTGTTATAGGTAGGTAATGTGGTTGTTATAGGTAGGTAATGTGGTTGTTATAGGTAGGTACTGTGGTTGTTATAGGTAGGTACTGTTGCTCGCGCCTAAACTCCCATTGCGCTGATGGCTGGACAATGGGTTCCTTCTACACACGGTGTCAGTTGGACTGAAAGGTTGGTTTCTCGTTCAGAAAGCAATGGAAAACTACTGAATGTAACAATATCAAGAAAATCAACCTGAGGTTGATCGAAGGCCAGCAACAGTTGTTGGCACTGTGCAGAGTGCTACAACATCCAGCTCTGACTCCAGCATAATTGTTGGCACTGTTGTATGACTGGCAGCAGAGTGCTACAACATCCAGCTCTGACTCCAGCATAATTGTTGGCACTGTTGTATGGCTGGCAGCATAGTGCTACCACATCCAGCCCTGACTCCAGCATAATTGTTGGCAATGTTGTATGGCTGGCAGCATAGTGCTACAACATCCAGCTCTGACTCCAGCATAATTGTTGGTACCTGTTGTATGGCTGGCAGCAGAGTGCTACAACATCCAGCTCTGACTCCAGCATAATTGTTGGTACCTGTTGTATGGCTGGCAGCAGAGTGCTACAACATCCAGCTCTGACTCCAGCAACAGTTGTTGGTACTGTTGTGTGGCTGGTGGCTGGATGGTGGGGTGCTACAACATCCAGCCCTGACTCCAGCAACAGTTGTTGGTACTGTTGTATGGCTGACAGCAGAGTGCTTCAACATCCAGACCTGACTCCAGCAACAGTTGTTGGTACTGTTGTGTGGCTGGCAGCAGAGTGCTACAACATCCAGACCTGACTCCAGCAACAGGTGTTGGTACTGTTGTGTGGCTGGTGGCGGGATGGTGGGGTGCTACAACATCCAGCTCTGACTCCAGCAACAGTCGTTGGTACTGTTGTATGGCTGGTGGCGGGATGGTGGGGTGCTACAACATCCAGCTCTGACTCCAGCAACAGTTGTTGGTACTGTTGTATGGCTGGTGGCGGGATGGTGGGGTGCTACAACATTCAGCTCTGACTCCAGCAACAGTTGTTGGTACTGTTGTATGGCTGGCAGCAGAGTGCTACAACATCCAGCTCTGACTCCAGCAACAGTTGTTGGTACTGTTGTGTGGCTGGTGGCGGGATGGTGGGGTGCTACAACATCCAGCTCTGACTCCAGCAACAGTTGTTGGTACTGTTGTATGGCTGGCAGCAGAGTGCTACAACATCCAGCTCTGACTCCAGCAACAGTTGTTGGTACTGTTGTATGGCTGGCAGCAGAGTGCTACAACATCCAGCTCTGACTCCAGCAACAGTTGTTGGTACTGTTGTGTGGCTGGTGGCGGGATGGTGGGTGCTACAACATCCAGCTCTGACTCCAGCAACAGTTGTTGGTACTGTTGTATGGCTGGCAGCAGAGTGCTACAACATCCAGCTCTGACTCCAGCAACAGTTGTTGGTACTGTTGTATGGCTGGCAGCAGAGTGCTACAACATCCAGCTCTGACTCCAGCAACAGTTGTTGGTACTGTTGTGTGGCTGGTGGCGGGATGGTGGGGGGCTACAACATCCAGCTCTGACTCCAGCAACAGTTGTTGGTACTGTTGTGTGGCTGGTGGCGGGATGGTGGGGTGCAACCACATCCAGCCCTGACTCCAGCAGACCTGTTTCCGTTAACGTTATGCACGGCATGGATGCTGACACATTAAGAAACCCGAGGTATACTTCCACCACCTGATTTCTTGGCAAGATTACGCTCAGTAGTTTGCCATTGCTTTATGAGCGGCCGGCTCAGTTATCCCGCAAGTCACCAGCGGGGGACGAACCGCTCCCAGTTCTCGCCCGCTACGGGACTGCCCCGATCCTTGATTAGTGCATCTAGTTTTCTCGGGCTAGGGGTACTGCATCCGAAGTCTAGTCTTCTCGGATTAGACTGAAAACCAGGGTGCACATTGCAGACGCTAGACATGCCTGGACAGGTGGGGACAGACACCAGCAAGTCATCGACCGGTTCCCTGGTGGCGTGTCAAGATGAGATAACCTACCCACAGACAGAATATTTATACAAGGGTAAGTTAATAAGTGCCTGTCTCTCTGGCCGAGGGGTTACACCACTTTCTCCGTAATCCCGTTTATCACGCAGTCTCGTAGCGGGCGAGAACTGGGAGCGGTTCGTCCCCCGCTGGTGACTTGCGGGATAACTGAGCCGGCCGCTCATAAAGCAATGGCAAACTACTGAGCGTAATCTTGCCAAGAAATCAACAGACAGCTGAAAGATGCTGCTATTGACAGCGAGGTCCTGTAAAAGGATATACGAATTTAAAAAAAAAAAAAAAGTTAATAAGTAAGTCACAAATGGCTGTAAAAAAATAACTAACTATGATAGCAACTAGAAACCAGTTTATTTTTATATATACATGTCCCTTTATTGCTGAACATAATTTCCACCAACATTGATGCACTTATCCCATCGTTTCATCAGTCCTCCCAAACCGGCGGCACAGAACTGCTTGCTCTATTTTCTAAACCACGTTTTCACTTCACATTCAACTTCGGCGTCACTCGCGAAATGTCTCCCTCCAAGGTGGGTTTTCAGTGGACTTAGCCCCTAGCGATTTCCCATAAAGAGGTGCATAGCTGGGTAGAAAATATTATCAGGGCGAGTCAATAAGTAAGTCACACAGTTCTGTGGGATAGCAGGTAAATGAAAACATCGCACACAGTTCTATGCAGCCGGTTTGGGAGGACTGATAAAACGATGGAATAAGTGCATCAATGTTGGTGGAAATTATGTTGAGAAATAAAGGGACAATGTATGTATAAAAATAAACTGGTTTCTTGTTGTTATCATAATTAGTTATTTTTCTACAGCCATTTGTGACTTGCTTATTAACTTACCCTCGTAGTTATAAGTATGTATGAATGCAGTCTATGACACAGCAGCAGCCAGCAAGTTGAAGTAATTTGTCAGAACTTACATCTTTCTGGCGGCAACATGTGAGTCACTGACGCAATCCCTACAGTCGGGCGACAGGGTCAGGACAGCATACATCCACTACCAATGGAGAAGTCAGGTGCCTCCCTCCATCCGCTAGCCTCCGGAACACCCTTGGGTAAGGTATAGTACTTCTGTAGCGCCCCCTCCCCCCTCTTCCCCGACCAGGGTCACGTGCAACAATGAAGTATGCTGCGGACTGGACGTGAGAGCGGCGAACAGGTGGTTGTTGGTTGTGGTCTCAAGTTGCCATGAAGGAAAGAAATGGCAAACTACCTTCTTTACAGATACGTAGCATATTATCACAAGAATGCTGACATTAAACGAGATCGGGAACATTGAAGAACACAGGTTCAAAACTAGCATCATGTCTGGGAATCTGGAATACTTTGGCCAGACCACACATCACTGTGGTTTAGAAATAATTTGAACACACATCACTGTGGTTTAGAAATCATGTGAACACACGTCGCTGTAGTTTATAAATCATGTGAACACACGTCACTGTGGTTTATAAATCATGTGAACACACGTCGCTGTAGTTTATAAATCATGTGAACACACGTCACTGTAGTTTATAAATCATGTGAACACACGTCGCTGTAGTTTATAAATCATGTGAACACACGTCACTGTAGTTTATAAATCATGTGAACACACGTCGCTGTAGTTTATAAATCATGTGAACACACGTCACTGTAGTTTAGAAATCATGTGAACACACGTCACTGTGGTTTATAAATCATGTGAACACACGTCGCTGTAGTTTATAAATCATGTGAACACACGTCACTGTAGTTTAGAAATCATGTGAACACACGTCACTGTGGTTTATAAATCATGTGAACACACGTCGCTGTAGTTTATAAATCATGTGAACACACGTCACTGTAGTTTAGAAATCATGTGAACACACGTCGCTGTAGTTTAGAAATCATGTGAACACACGTCACTGTGGTTTAGAAATCATGTGAACACACGTCGCTGTAGTTTATAAATCATGTGAACACACGTCGCTGTAGTTTATAAATCATGTGAACACACGTCACTGTAGTTTAGAAATCATGTGAACACACGTCACTGTAGTTTATAAATCATGTGAACACACGTCGCTGTAGTTTATAAATCATGTGAACACACGTCACTGTAGTTTAGAAATCATGTGAACACACGTCGCTGTAGTTTATAAATCATGTGAACACACGTCACTGTAGTTTATAAATCATGTGAACACACGTCACTGTAGTTTATAAATCATGTGAACACACGTCACTGTAGTTTAGAAATCATGTGAACACACGTCACTGTAGTTTAGAAATCATGTGAACACACGTCGCTGTAGTTTATAAATCATGTGAACACACGTCGCTGTAGTTTATAAATCATGTGAACACACGTCACTGTAGTTTAGAAATCATGTGAACACACGTCGCTGTAGTTTATAAATCATGTGAACACACGTCACTGTGGTTTAGAAATCATGTGAACACACGTCGCTGTAGTTTATAAATCATGTGAACACACGTCACTGTGGTTTAGAAGTCATGTGAACACACGTCACTGTGGTTTAGAAATCAGCATTGTTCCTGGGAGAACAGGCAGAGGTCGATCACTGCGATAATCGACACATGACACTGAAGCACCTTGACCTTAAGAATACACCAGGCAGGACACATGACTATGAGAATAAACCAGGCAGAACACTTGGCCATGAGAATAAACCAGGCAGGAACTTGGCTATGAGAATAAACCAGGCAGGACACTTGGCTTAAAACAAGAAAGAGAAAAGAGAAAAAATTGATATTTTAGGGATGTGCGAAACGAGATGGACAGGAGCAGACGTCAAGATATAGATGAAGATTTTAAGATTATTTATTCTGGAGGTGAAGATCGACAAAGGGGAGTGGCAATTATTTTGGACCGGAAAACATCAAAATCTGTTCAAGGATATTTGGCCGTGTCGGACAGAGTTCTACTAGTTAGATTAAGTGGCAGACATTTTAGCATAAATTTTATTCAAGTATATGCTCCGAACAGGAGAATCCAGTGAAGATAGTGTAAAGGAATTTTATAATGAAATAGAGTCTGCCTTAAAGAAATGTAAAAATTCAGAAATAAACATCATAATAGGGGACTTCAATGCAAAAGTAGGAAATCAAGGTGATAGATACACAGTAGGGAACTATGGTTTAGGAGAGAGAAATGAAAGAGGATACAGACTCGTAGAGTGGGCAAAAGAACAGGAAATGATTGTAGGAAACACCAGGTTTAAGCAACACCCTAGAAGATTATGGACATGGAGGAGTCCTGATAGCAGGATTAGAAACGAGATAAACTACATTCTGATTAGCAGAAGATTTAGAAACGCGCTAACAATAGCAAAAACAGTTCCCAGTGCTTATTGTTATAGTGACCACAGATTACTTACAGGAACATTGAGGATAAAGTTGAAGAAAGTCGAGTGTGTAACAGGAAACACTAAATATGATTTTTGTACACTGAGCAATGACAAGGAAATACAAAACAAATTCAACATAAAAGTACAGAACAGATCTGATATATTGTCTGATCTAGAGTTCCTATTCCAGGATGTGGATGATCAATGGGAAATGTTGAAGAGTTCAGTCAGTTTGGCTGCAGAAACAACTATTCCAAAATTAAAGAAGGTGGGTCGTAAGAAATGGATGGCTGAAGAAATGTTACACCTAATGGAAACAAGAAGACTCAACAAAAATAATTCTGCCAAATATGAAGAAATTCACTGACAAGTCAGAATATTATGTAAGGAGGCAAAAGAAGCATGGCTAGAGGAAAAGTGCTTAGAAATTGAAAAAAAACACAACAGTCAAAATACCAAATTAGTGCACAAAAGAATTCAGGAATATACTAATAAAAGAACAAGTACATCAACAGGCTGTCTAAAACCTAAAGATGGCAAAATCATAATAGAAACAGATCAGATTCTACATGTATGGACAGATTATGTGAAAAACCTTTATGATGATAACAGAGAGGAACAGTATGATATTAGATTTAATAATGAAGGACCGCCAATTCTGAAGATGGAGGCTCGAAATGTTCTTAAGCACATGAAAGCTGGCAAGGCCCCCGGTGCAGATAAGATCACAACAGAAATGATTAAAGCTTTAGAAGAATTTGAAAAGAATTTAGAGAAAGTCACCAGACTGCTGAACACATTATATGATACTAGAGATATACCTTCTGAATTATGTAACTCTGTATTTATTGCAATCCCAAAGAAATCAGGAGCATTGGAATGTGATCAACATAGAACAATTAGTATAATGAGTCACATCACAAAGATTTTGCTACGAATTATCATGCAAAGAGTGAGGAAGAAAATACAACCTGAAATAGGGGAAGAACAATGTGGGTTTGTAGAAGGAAAGGGTACAGTAAATGCTGCGCATATGCTGCGAACAGTTTTTGAACGTGCTATAGAAGTAAACAAGGATATACATCTTTGCTTTATTGACTACACAAAATCTTTTGATAGAGTTAGATATGTCAACATGGTGGATATGCTTGCAGATCTACAAATTGATGGTAAAGACATTTTTTTTAGCATATCCCTTTACAGGACTTAGCTGTCAACACCAGCATCTTTCAGCTGTATGTTGATCTCTTGGCAAGATTACGCTCAGTAGTTTGCCATTGCTTTCTGAGCGGCCGGCTCAGTATCCCGCAAGTCACGAGCGGGGGTCGAACCGCCTCAGCTCTCGCTCCGCTACGAGACTCTGCGTGATAAACTGGATTACAGAGAGAAAGTGTTGTAACCCCACAGCCAGAGAGACCGGCGGGAAAGACATTAGACTTATAAGAAACATATATTGGAAACAACAAGCTGCCATAAGGATTAATAATGAAGTGGGACAATATCAGCCTATTAAGAGAGGTGTTAGGCAGGGATGTGTAATGTCTCCAGATCTATTTTTCCTTATGCAATGAAAATATTTTCAGAAATGTAGAAGATGTAAATGGAATCAGCATTTTAGGACGAAACATCAATAACATTACATATGTAGATGATACAGACTGCAGACAATACACAGGATCTGCAACAATTAGTAGATGCGGTTGTTGTACACAGTGAGCAACTGGGGTTAGAATTAAATTGTAAAAAGACACAGGTTATGGTCGTCACTAGGAAGAACGAAGTACCTCAATGTAATATACAAGTAAATGGGAATATTCTTCAACAAGTGAATCGGTACAATTATCTCGGAATAGTCATGACATCTGATGGGAAATGCCTTGAAAAGATTAGAACAAGAATCGCCATGGCGAAAATAGCCTTTAGCAAGATGAAAAACATTCTGACCAATAAGAAGATGTCAGTTGAAAAGAGAAAAATAAGTATAATAGTGTTGAGGGGAAACATAGAGCCTGTTCTTTTGTAAGGATGTGAAACTTGGACAATGAGCAGACCAGCTGAAAAACTGATGGCTGCAGAAATGTGGTTTCTGAGGAAAATGCAAAGAATACCATGGACAGACAGAAAAACCAATGACCAAGTACTACAGGAGACAAATGAAAATTGTAAACTGATTAGAGAAATTAGACGTAGTCAGTCAAAATTTTTTGGACATGTTATGAGAAGACATGGATTGGAGAACTTAGTGACAACTGGCAAGATCGAAGTGAACAGACCAAGAGGAAAATACCTGGATGGCTTGGCCACATGGCATGGACGAGACAGGAACACTGAGCTGATCCACGACTCTGGTGATCGAGTGAAATGGCGAGTCATGACCGCCCACGCTTTCCGGCATGGCACACGATTGATTGATTGACACTTGGCTATGAGAATAAACAAGACAGGACACTTGGCTATGAGAATAAACCAGGCAGAACACTTGGCTATGAGAATAAACCAGGCAGGACTCTTGGCTATGAGAATAAACCAGGCAGAACACTTGGCTATGAGAATAAACCAGGCAGAACACTTGGCTATGAGAATAAACCAGGCAGGACTCTTGGCTATGAGAATAAACCAGGCAGAACACTTGGCTATGAGAATAAATGAGGCAGAACACTTGGCTATGAGAATAAACCAGGCAGGACTCTTGGCTATGATATGAGAATAAACCAGGCAGAACACTTGGCTATGAGAAAAACCAGACAGGACACTTGGCTATGAGAATAAACCAGGCAGAACACTTGGCTATGAGAATAAACCAGGCAGAACACTTGGCTATGAGAATAAACCAGGCAGAACACTTGGCTATGAGAATAAACCAGGCAGAACACTTGGCTATGAGAATAAACCAGGCAGGACTCTTGGCTATGATATGAGAATAAACCAGGCAGAACACTTGGCTATGAGAAAAACCAGACAGGACACTTGGCTATGAGAATAAACCAGGCAGAACACTTGGCTGTGAGAATAAACCAGGCAGAACACTTGGCTATGAGAATAAACCAGGCAGAACACTTGGCTATGAGAATAAACCAGGCAGAACACTTGGCTATGAGAATAAACCAGGCAGAACACTTGGCTATGAGAATAAACCAGGCAGAACACTTGGCTATGAGAAAAACCAGACAGGACACTTGGCTATGAGAATAAACCAGGCAGAACACTTGGCTATGAGAATAAACCAGGCAGAACACTTGGCTATGAGAATAAACCAGGCAGAACACTTGGCTATGAGAATAAACCAGGCATAACACTTGGCTATGAGACTACACCAGACAGGACACTTGGCTATGAGACTACACCAGACAGGACACTTGGCTGTGAGAATACACCAGGCAGGACACTTGGCTGTGAGAATACACCAGGCAGGACACTTGGCTGTGAGAATACACCAGGCAGGACACTTGGCTATGATATGAGAATAAACCAGGCAGAACACTTGGCTATGAGAAAAACCAGACAGGACACTTGGCTGTGAGAATACACCAGACAGGACACTTGGCTATGAGAAAAACCAGACAGGACACTTGGCTATGAGAATAAACCAGGCAGAACACTTGGCTATGAGAATAAACCAGGCAGAACACTTTGCTATGAGAATAAACCAGGCAGGACACTTGGTTATGATATGAGAATACACCATGCAGGACACTTGGCTGTGAGAATACACCAGGCAGGACACTTGGTTATGATATGAGAATAAACCAGGCAGAACACTTGGTTATGATATGAGAATACACCATGCAGGACACTTGGCTGGTTATGATATGAGAATACACCATGCAGGACACTTGGCTGTGAGAATACACCAGGTAGGACACTTGGTTATGATATGAGAATAAACCAGGCAGGACACTTGGTTATGATATGAGAATACACCATGCAGGACACTTGGCTGTGAGAATACACCAGGCAGGACACTTGGTTATGATATGAGAATACACCATGCAGGACACTTGGCTGTGAGAATACACCAGGCAGGACACTTGGTTATGATATGAGAATAAACCAGGCAGAACACTTGGCTATGATATGAGAATAAACCAGGCAGGACACTTGGCTATGAGAAAAACCAGACAGGACACTTGGCTATGAGAATAAACCAGGCAGAACACTTTGCTATGAGAATAAACCAGGCAGGACACTTGGCTGTGAGAATACACCAGGCAGGACACTTGGTTATGATATGAGAATACACCATGCAGGACACTTGGCTGTGAGAATACACCAGGCAGGACACTTGGTTATGATATGAGAATGTCACAAAGTGACTGACATAAAGACGTGGCTATAGTTGTCTAGAGAATGTCAGTGTGAATGGCTGTATGAACACTCTGCAGGTTTACTGATGCACAGCTACAGACACTATCAAAACACTGTTTCGCGCACATCCGTTTATTAATGACACAGGTACATAATTCTCAGCAAACATGACACTATTTCCAGAAAATGCATTGGCACAGGTACATAACACAACTGTCTTCGATCGGCCTGATGATATGATTAATAGACCTTGGACTAGATCCTGTGTCCGATCTTCCTGACTGCCTGACTGAGATTTCCTCCTCAGCCCGAACTCCGAATAACTGGCTAGTTTCTTTCCTTAAACGTAGCCCACACTGAATACTTCTTCCTGAACGCCGCTTTCTGGCTGGTGTCCCTCATTCAGCCCAAAATCATGTCCCTCATTCAGCCCAAAATCTCAGTGTCCAAAACTCAGACCTCCACTGTCTGGCTCAAAACTCAGCTACCCTCTGAATATCTTCGCTCTGGACCCAGATCCCTTCACTGGTCCATGACTTAATGCCCTCGCTACGTCTCCCTGACGCAGCCTCAAACTCAACTGCCAGAGAATCCACCAGGCGGAGTTGTCCATAACTCCGCCACGACTCCACTGTCGGGCTAGTTCTCCACACCTAGCCCCAGCCTCCACTCGGCTGTACTCAACTCGACTCCCCCTTTCTCTTTCCTAGCCTTGGGTATTTATTCCCTCTATAATCACATTGAGCCAGGAGTGCAGGGAGTGGCCAGCAGGGGCCACGGAAGTGGAAATCCAGCAATCTAATTCAGGATAATGCTCGCCTGGGTGATGTGATTATATACACAGATGGTTCGGTGTTGAGAGGCAGGAGAAGTGCCTGGGGGTTCTTAGCAAAAGCTAATGGTCGCCGTTTAGTGCAGGAGAGCCTGGTATATGATACCACAACATCTAGCTTAAGAATGGAGGTGGAGGCGGTCAGTGCAGCTTTCCGCTGGATGGAGAATACGACACACACACACACATCATGATTGTAACTGACTCAGAAAGCATGCTGAGTAGGGTGAGGACGGGCAGGCTTCGTGCAGAGTGGCTTGCTTCGCTTCAGAAGTCACGGGTGACAAACATCGTCTGGATCTTTTCTCCGGGGCATGCTGGTGTGCTGGGGAATGAACAGACGGACAGATTGGCTGGCTTGGCAAAACTTGGTGGAGTATTGATGCATGATAAGGAAGACGTGGTTGCGGCCTTGTGGTAGCACGTGTACACCTCGGAGGAGCAAATGGATCACCATGGTCTGGCAAGAATGCGACAGCGAGGGGTGACGAGGGGATCTGGCCGACGATCGACGCTCAGAGGAAAGGCGAGACGGACATATAATCAGATTGCTACTGGTACTATTAGTGTTGGAACTCTTCGCTGGCTGCTGAAGATGGGGACGGAGCGCTTATGGGAATGCCTCGAATGCTGTGATGTCGGTTCCTAAATCAATCAATCAATCAATCAATCAATCAATCCCCTCTTTGCAGACCACCCACTAAACATACCATTTAACCTCTGGAACCCTACTTTACATAACTTCAACATTCTATTCCTGATTTCTCTTTGTCTATCAGTCTTCATGTCACGTGTTTGCATAAAACATAGGCACGTTACAGGGAACATACCAGGCAGGACACTTGGCGATGAGAATAAACCAGGCAGGACACTTGGCTATGAGAATACACCAGGCAGGACACTTGGCTATGAGACTACACCAGGCAGGACACTTGGCTATGAGAATAAACCAGCCAGGACACTTGGCTATGATAATAAACTAGCCAGGACACTTGGCTATGAGAATAAACCAGCCAGGACACTTGGCTATGAGAATATGTCGCCTGTCGTCCCTGGGGGGGGGGGGGGGGGGAAGTGGAGTCAACAGGTACACTGTTTAAATTCCCTTTCCTTAGCTTGGGCTTCTGCCGGACCTTTGTCTACACACACCCTGTTAGTCTCAGGTACACTATCTCTCTCTCTCTTCTCTTCTTCTTCTTACCACTAAACAATACCCTTCATCATATTCCTCCAGAACATACCCACACAAGACTGTATTTTAACAAATGATAAAATAAAACATTTAATACAGAAAAGTGTCACTGTGTGTGTGTGCACTGTTTGCGTGTGGAAATATGTAGTATTTTCTATGGTGTATGCGAGAGGAGATCAGTGAGCTTAAGATCGTTCATCATCGTGTTCGGCCATACCACATCACACCATAGTAAGTTCCGAACAGATCTCACCGAATGAAGCGTCTCTCCGGACAATGGTTGACTTCTTGGAGTTAATCCTATATAGTCTGGGTGACTGGTCTCCACTACTGAATATGGTATACTAAAGTCCATAAGTTCAGAACCCCCGATGTATCTAATGTGTCTATAGCGATCCCGGAACCTAGGAATCTCGGCACTTCTCTCACACGACTTCCCCAAGAAACAAACTGATGATGTCTGTTCGAGTAAGTTCCGCCTGTCTGTTTGTACAAGTTTACTGAATAGGTTTCCTCACCATTATGCCTTCTCTATATAATAATGTTATTGTCCTGAGAAATAATCACCATTATACCTTCTCCACCTAATAACGTCATAGTTCTGAGAAGTCATCACTGTTAATATGAATCAGCCTTTTCAGGACCTCAGTCACTGACAACCAGCTTTTTTATGTTAAACTCTCAGGGCTTTGATGAGGCCATGATTGGTGGAACGGTGTCCCATTGCCGACACCATTTAACAGAACTTCACTCAGTGTGACTACTATTTTCCTCCTCTCCCAGCTGTCCTTAATTTCTCCGGTACAGTAAAATTGCACTCAGTGTGACTGGCATTGTCCACACCTCTGAGTAATACTTCCTTTCTTATACACCGTGGAACCTGTTGAAAAGAGAACACTCGGTGAGAGAAAACCCCTATTCGAACCCACTATATGTGAGTATAGGCCAAAGGCCCCACTCAGATATTTATCCTGGCTAACCTAGAACTACACTCTGGCATAAAGCAGAGTAGTTCGTCACATTTGGGTGGTAAGGAAAAGGAAAGACCAAAAGGAAAAGCACAGCTCCCCAGTAGACCTCCCTACCGGAATATCTTACCATTAACATTTCCTTTATCCCCCAACTATCCCAAATCTCACTGATTATCATCCCATTACATTGGTCTTACCCTGCCGAGTGAAATGATATATCACTCTACCTCGTTTACGCTATGCATCAGCCAGCTGCGGCCGACACTCCCAGGCGAGGTTCCCACAACGCAACAACACTACGCTCAAGTCCTAAACTCTATCAATTAATAAACTACCTTAAGCTAGTCATTCCTGTTCGGAGTCGGAATTCACAATTCACCACATGAACAAATGTCCGTAGTTTTCAAACCACATGAGACACGGTAAATCCTCTTCTCCATTAGAACTAGGAACAAACAAACACTCCCTTTATCTGGAGTTCATCCAACACACTGATCGCAAGTTTAGTTATTTTTCAAACAGTCGAAGATGTTGCCCGAGTGACGTCATTGGCCTGGCGGCAACCAAGTCAAGGCGGCGCCTTTACTTTTATCTTGAGATCCGGCAAAACAACATGCCGACAAGTTGAACCTGTGATCCAGGGGAAATCTCAAAAGATTTCTGGTTGTGTTTGATCCAATGAAAGTGTTTTTCTCCACTAACAACAAAAAGTTGCCCCGGTCTATACCGTCTCTGTCAATCTATCATCTGATCGTTAACTCCAGTGGTTCCATGACAGAATAAACCAGCCAAGACACTTGGCTATGAGAATAAACCAGCCAGGACAATTGGCTATGAGAATAAACCAGCCAGGACACTTGACTATGAGAATACACCAGGCAGGGGAACTGGTACAAGGGAGAGATGATCGAGCGCCTGTGGGACCAGGTGCAGAAGGCGGGGGAATAGATTGAGAACCTGTATGTGGAAAGAATGAGATTGCGGGGGTTGGTAGGGGTTCTGGAAGAATCTCAAAACTGAGGGGGAAGACCAGGAGAACTTTCAATCAGATAGCGGTGGGAACGATTAGTAGTGTGACTCTTCGCTTGCTGTTGAACAAGGGGACGGAGCGCGTATGGGAATGTCCTGAGTGCAGTGATGTCGATTCTTAGCTCAACTCAATTGGCACAAGATCGAGAATCTGTCCGACGTGACATGATGAGAGCCACGTTCTGCACGATGAGTCTAGTATACACGTAGGTGGATCTTGACCGGCGCTACTATGTTCGTGTACTGCGCTGAGATTCTCCTTTTGTGATCCTTGGGAGGAGACATGGAGACAGCCGTGTACAACGCGAAACTAATGCGTTACAAACCAAACGATGGAGCCAATTGTATATGGTGCTCTTTGTACGTGCTTTACATTTAATCTCTCTCTCTCTCTCTCTCTCTCTCTCTCTCTCTCTCTCTCTCTCTCTCTCTCTCTCTCTCTCTCTCTCTCTCTCTCTGTAACTTGCCAGGAAGTTCACACATCTTTAAGTCACTGGCAATATTCTCCCCCACAGGAGCTGGACCAACTGGCATGACGGCTGCCCTCATTGCGTCACAGGCCGCTCACGTGAGCAGGGTCATCGTCTACGAGGAGTTGTCGAGGTCTGAACTCATTGAGAGAACTCACCAGGTCTAGCTCTCTGTCTGTCTCTCCGTGTGTCGTTTTTTTCCCCTTCCGTCTGTGTGTCTGCACATGTCCATGTGTCTGTTTTTCACTGTGTGGGTGTTTATCCATCTGTATGTCTGTTTTTTTTTCCCCCTTCTGTTACTGTATCTGTCTGTGTATCTGTTCGGATATATGTATACGTGTGTGTGCTTGTCTGCAGTATATAAATGTTAACTGTGTTTGCTTCAAATATAAACAATGTCGGTGCAACAAGCCTAAGACTACAATGGGACGACAGTCACCAACGTGCAGCTCACGGAGAGAACAAGCCAAATATCCTTCATTCAAGGGGTGACGAAATGAGATATTTAGGGAAGTTATCCATACCAGCAATTCACACCAGATATCCGTCATATATCTACAGCATATATCCATACTAGGTGTTCATACTAGATATCCCGCTAATATATCCAAGAAATATATCCATATCAGAAATTCATACAAGATATCCATGTCAAATGTCAAGGTCATACATATATCCATATGAGATATCCGTGTCTGTTATTCGTGACTAACATGCTTGCTACTCATACCCTCCACACACACACACACACACACACACACACACACACACACGCACACATACACACACAGATGATACATCAAGTGCAGAAGTAGCAGTGATATATATCAGTGTATACGTGGCAGTGACATGTATCAGTGTAGAAGTGGCAGTGACATGTGTCAGTGTATAAGTGGCAGTGACATGTGTCAGTGTGGAAGTGGCAGTGACATGTGTCAGTGTATAAGTGGCAGTGACATGTGTCAGTGTGGAAGTGGCAGTGACATGTGTCAGTGTATAAGTGGCAGTGACATGTGTCAGTGTATAAGTGGCAGTGACATGTGTCAGTGTATAAGTGGCAGTGACATGTGTCAGTGTAGAAGTGGCAGTGACATGTGTTGGTGTAGAAGTGGCAGTGACATGTGTCAGTGTATAAGTGGCAGTGACATGTGTCAGTGTATAAGTAGCTGTGACATGTGTCAGTGTAGAAATGGCAGTGACATGTGTCAGTTATAAGTGGCAGTGACATGTGTCAGTGTAGAAGTGGCAGTAACATGTGTCAGTGTAGAAGTGGCAGTGACATGTGTCAGTGTATAAGTCGCAGTGACATGTGTCGGTGTATAAGTGGCAGTGACATGTGTCAGTGTATAAGTGGCAGTGACATGTGTCGGTAAAGAAAAGTGGCAGTGACATGTGTCAGTGTATAAGTTACAGTGACATGTGTCAGTGTAGAAGTGGCAGTGACATGTGTCAGTGTATAAGTGGCAGTGACATGTGTCAGTGTAGAAGTGGCAGTGACATGTGTCAGTGTATAAGTGGCAGTGACATGTGTCAGTGTAGAAGTGGCAGTGACATGTGTCAGTGTATAAGTAGCAGTGACATGTGTCGGTGTATAAGTGGCAGTGACATGTGTCAGTGTATAAGTAGCAGTGACATGTGTCGGTGTATAAGTGGCAGTGACATGTGTCAGTGTATAAGTGGCAGTGTCATGTGTCGGTATAGAAGTGACATGTGTCAGTGTTGAAGTGGCAGTGACATATGTCAGTGTATAAGTGGCAGTGACATGTGTCAGTGTATAAGTCGCAGTGACATGTGTCGGTGTATAAGTGGCAGTGACATGTGTCCGTGTATAAGTGGCAGTGACATGTGTCGGTATAGAAAAGTGGCAGTGACATGTGTCAGTGTATAAGTGGCAGTGACATGTGTCAGTGTATAAGTGGCAGTGACATGTGTCAGTGTAGAAGTGGCAGTGACATGTGTCAGTGTTTAAGTGGCAGTGACATGTGTCAGTGTATAAGTGGCAGTGACATGTGTCGGTGTATAAGTGGCAGTGACATGTGTCGGTGTATAAGTGGCAGTGACATGTGTCAGTGTATAAGTGGCAGTGACATATGTCAGTGTAGAAGTGGCAGTGACATGTGTCAGTGTAGAAGTGGCAGTGACATGTGTCAGTGTAGAAGTGGCAGTGACATGTGTCAGTGTATAAGTGGCAGTGACATGTGTCGGTGTATAAGTGGCAGTGACATGTGTCAGTGTATAAGTGGCAGTGACATGTGTCAGTGTATAAGTGGCAGTGTCATGTGTCGGTATAGAAGTGGCAGTGACATGTGTCAGTGTAGAAGTGGCAGTGACATATGTCAGTGTAGAAGTGGCAGTGACATGTGTCGGTGTAGAAGTGGCAGTGACATGTGTCAGTGTAGAAGTGGCAGTGACATGTGTCAGTGTAGAAGTGGCAGTGACATGTGTCAGTGTATAAGTGGCAGTGACATGTGTCAGTGTATAAGTGGCAGTGACATGTGTCAGTGTAGAAGTGGCAGTGACATGTGTCAGTGTATAAGTGGCAGTGAAATGTGTCAGTGTAGAAGTGGCAGTGACATGTGTCGGTGTTGAAGTGGCAGTGGCACGTCACTGAATGTAGCTGTGTCCCAAGAGGACGATGTGTGAGACCCGGATGTCACTGAATGTAGCTGTGTCTCCAGGGAGCGATGTGTGAGACCCGGACGTAATTGAATGTAGCTGTGTCTCCAGGGAGCGATGTGTGAGACCCGGACGTAATTGAATGTAGCTGTGTCTCCAGGAAGCGATGTGTGAGACCCGGACGTAATTGAATGTAGCCGTGTCTCCAGGAAGCGATGTGTGAGACCCGGACGTAATTGAATGTAGCCGTGTCTCCAGGAAGCGATTTGTGAGACCCAGACGACACTGAATGTAGCTGTGTTATTGCAGGTGGAGCTCAACCGCAGATCACGTGACTTCCTGTCCGGCCTTGGTGTGGACTTCGACAGTGTGGAGGGGTGCCTGGAGAGCAACATCTTCCACACCAGGCTCGGAGTCCTGCTGGAGCACCTTCTAGACAAGCTAGCCTTGGCCTCCGTGTCCGTCACCTTGAAATTTGGGGTCAAGGTAACATGTAGACATGCTCAAACTGTTATTCTTGAGTACTTGTGTGCGACTGCACACCATATTGTTCAACATGAGTGTCCAGTGTTGTCCCACTGGTCCGTGACCTGTGTTCTATATGAATGTCCAGTTCTGTTCCTCTGGTCCGTGACCTATGTTCTATATGAATGTCCAGTGCTGTTCCTCTGGTCTGTGACCCATGTTCTATATGAATGTCCACTGCTGTTCCTCTGGTCCGTGACCTGTGTTCTATATGAATGTTCAGTGCTGTTCCTCTGGTCCGTGACCTATGTTCTATATGAATGTCCAGTTTTGTTCCTCTGGTCCGTGACCTGTGTTCTATATGAATGTTCAGTGCTGTTCCTCTGGTCCGTGACCTGTGTTCTATATGAATGTCCAGTGTTGTTCCTCTGGTCCGTGACCTATGTTCTATATGAATGTCCAGTGCTGTTCCTCTGGTCCGTGACCTGTGTTCTATATGAATGTCCAGTGCTGTTCCTCTGGTCCGTGACCTATGTTCTACATGAATGTCCAGTGCTGTTCCTCTGGTCCGTGACCTGTGTTCTATATGAATGTCCAGTGCTGTTCCTCTGGTCCGTGACCTATGTTCTATATGAATGTCCAGTGCTGTTCCTCTGGTCCGTGACCTATATGAGCCAAGTTTCACAATCCCGACATACAATGTTCACGGTCAGCCGCAGACAATTTGTGGACAGATCGCTTTGCGTTGATTTTCAAATTGGTATGAGCGTTGGCCAATCAGAAGACAATGGTAAACTACCGAATATGCCTTAATATGAGTTGCTACCAACAAAATGTGGCAGTTGTTACCTCCAAAGATGCGTGTGTGGCTGCCCCCAAAGATGTGTGTGTATGCGTCCAAAAATGTCTGAGCTAGTGGCTATCTCCGAAGACGTGTGGGTGTTATCTTGTTCCTCTTGTACTTTACGGTTAGAGGTGAAGCATAAACAACGGGAGAATGCCTTTTTATAGGCTTCATGTGTAGAGATTCTCATGTGTGAGTTGCTACCCTCAAATATGAGTCAAAGATTATTTTTAAAGATGTGTGAGTGGTTACGTCCACAAGTGTGTGAGTGATTACGTCCACAGATGTGTGAGTGGTCACGTCCAAAGATGTGTGAGTGGTTACGTCAAAAGATGTGTGAGTGGTTACTTCCAAAGATTGTGAGTGGTCACGTCCATAGATGTGTGAGTGGTTATGACCAAATATATGTGTGGTTACTTCCAAAGATGTGTGAGTGGTTAAGTCCACAGATGTGTGAGTGGTCACGTCCAAATATATGTGAATGGTTACGTCCAAAGATGTGTGAGTGGTTGTATCCACAGATGTATGAGTGGTCACCTCCATAGATGTGTGAATGGTTACGTCCATAGATGTGTGAGTGGTTGCATCCAAAGATGTGTGAGTGGTTACGTCCACAGATGTGTGAGTCAGTGGGTCCAAAGATGTGTGAATGAATATGTCCAAAAATGTGTGAGTGAATATGTCTAAAGATGTGTGAGTCATCATCATCATCAAGTGTCATGCCGGCTGTCGTAAGCGTTCATGACTTTCCAAAGATCTCGGTCTTTGGTTTTCTGGATCACCTCTGCTGATGATATTCCTCCATGCCATTGTCCCAATCCATGGGTCACCAACCGGCCCGCCGACGGTACTCGAACTTGCTTGATATGACGTATGGAACACGAGAGGTTGTGATACAATTTAAATGTAAATATTATGTTTAGAATAATAGGAGATCTTCACACGTGCGGAGACCTCCTAGGCGGCTATGTTTCTTAAGTGTACTATTTTCAATTTTAAATTATTGTATCTAGATTTTATTGTTTATTGTAATGTTTGCTTATTTCGCGCCATCCCAAGTCCCTCCCTGGTTCGTGGTAGCGCCACCTACGCTATGACGTTACCATGGTTTCCATGGCAACACGCACAAAAAAAACACACACACACACAAACACACACTCGCGCGCATCTTTCTCTTCTCCAGATGCATCCGGCTGTCAACAGAGGTCCGATGCTCCAGAAATATTTACTTTTTTTTTGCCAGTCGTCCATTTTATAGGTAGGTAACAAGGGTTTCTTTGTTTGACAGCGATAGGTAAGTGAACTACAAGTGTGAACAGAGGCAATACAGTAGCAAACATAGCATAAAAATGCCATAGAAGCCTCGTGTTATTACGAAAATACTATCCCCAGCTCAGAAGAATTCCCCGACCAAGGTGTTAATCTAGCTGGTCTCTAGGCCAATGTTTTTCAACCTTTCTGATGGAGCAGATCCTTACGCAAATGTTTACGTTTCTCATGTAACTATGTGCGATGATCCAAGTGTCTGTACTACTTTACGTAATAAACCAGATGGGCAGAAATGTTGCATTTAGGCGATTTCGGTCTGTTTCGGCGGAACCCCTGGCTGTCACTCGCAGAACCCCTGTTGAAAAACTCTGCTCTATTTAGGCCGGCCCTATTTATATATTTTGCAAACCTTATTATGTGATATATTCTATTACCAAAGGTACCTATAAACTTTATATGTACTTTTGGTGAGCCGTAGCTTCACCAGTGACCCCTAGTCCTCTGCTTTTCCTGTGTTTCAAAATGATTTTAATTATGTTTCTAATTCAATGTCTTTTTCATTTTAAGATCCTGTGTACTTCACCCTTCATTATGGCTACTAAGAAAAGAAAAGTGGGCGCCGAGTGTCGCGTTTTCAATTAAGAATGGGGAGTAAAGTACTTCTTTGTGGAAACAAAGGACCAGAAAACCAATTGCGTGATATGCAGCGAAAGTGTTGCAGTTTTGAAAGAGTACAATCTTCGGCGTCACTGCGAAACAAAACATCTATCAACATATTCACAGTTTTCTGGAAAGCTACGCTCTGAGAAATATGAGTCCATGAAACGTGGTTTAGAAACACAAAGAGATCTCTTCACGAGAATGTTTGCTGAAAATGAATCTGTCACTCGTACAAGTTACAAAATAGTGCATCAGATCGCAGAACGAAGAAACCCGTTTACTGATGGCAACGTCATCAAACAGTACATGATGAAAGTAGCAAATGACTTGTGTCCTGAGAAAGCCGATTTGTTTGAACTATCAGCCTTTCGGCAAGTTCAGTTGTGCGAAGAACAGTAGAACTTGGAAAGAACATAGTGCTACAGATACGCGAGAAAACTAGGAACTTTTCGAGGTATTCTTTGGCCCTGGGTGAGTCTACTGATTTCTCGAGTACGTCACAACTTCTCGTGTTCATTCGTGGTATTAATTTGGACTTTCAGATAACAGAAGAGTTGGCATCCGTTTGCGGCATGCATGGAACAACAATTGGAAATGACATTGTCATGTAAGTGCAAAAAGATTTGCAAGACTATAACCTTCAGTGGAATCAGCTTCAAGGTGTTACAGTTGATGGAGGAAAATATATGGCTGGAGTGAGGAAAGGTCGGATGGGGAAGATCGGGACTCAGTTGGAAGATTTGCAAATTCCGGGCGCTCTGTTCATACACTGCATCATACATCAACAAGCAATCTGTGGGAAAGACTTAGATATTTCTTGTGTACTGAAACCAGTCGTTTCTGCTGTGAACTTCATTCGGTGATATGCACTCAGTCACCGTCAGTTCCAGGATTTTCTTGAAGAAATTGATTCTGAATTCTGCGACTTGTCTTATCACACATCAGTGAGGTGACTCAGCTGCGGTAAAGTCCTGTTTCGTTTTTACAAGCTCCGAAACGAAATAGATGTTTTCCTCACTGAAAAAGATAGAGCTGATCCCCAGCTGTCAGATCCTACCTGGCTGTCACAAAGTTGTCATTTTGGTAGACATCACATCCCGCATGAATAAACTGAATTTGAAACTTCAGGGAAAGACAAACCTCGTCTGTGATCTCTACAGAATCATCAAAGGATTTCTGAGAAAGCTGTCATTGTTTGAAGCACAACTGGAAGGAGAAAACTTTTCTCATTTTCACAGTTTCAAAGAGTTTTGCGCTACAATCGCCGAAGATGTCAACCTCGATTTTCCGGGGGAAAAAAATATTCGTGACTAGAAAAGCATTTTTTGGAGAGATTTTCAGATCTTGACAGAACTGAGAGTGACATTCTTCTGTTCCAGAATCCGCTCGATTGTAACCTTGATGATGTGCCAGTTGAACTACAGTTGGAGCTCATTGATTTGCAAGCAAATGACTTGTTGAAAGAGAAGCACAGAGAAGGAACACTTGTTGAATTTCACCGCTGCTTATCTGATGTTGAGTTTCCGAAACTGAAGAAATTTGCCGCTGGTATGGCACCAGTGTTTGGAACAACTTATGTCTGTGAGCAAACATTTTCAAAAATGAAGTATGTGAAGTCAACACATCGAACGAGATTGATTGATGAACATTTGAAAGCAATTCTCTTGATTGGATGCAGCTATCCCAAACCAAACATTGATGATATCTTGAAAGCCAAATATCAGTTTCACAAATCTCACTAACCGTCTTTTGCTGCTTAGTTTGTGAGATTCGGATATGTGCACACAAGGTCTGATGTAACTATCTTTTTGCTAACGTCGCCTTCTTTGATAACTTTTTTAAAGTAAATAAATATGTTGGTTGTCTTTGTTTTTTGTGCATTGCACGCCACTCACCCATGATTAACTTAGTTTTTCGTCATTTTTACCAGAGCTTTTGTTCTGGCTTGCAAGTATTGTTAAAGTTAGTTGCATATCCTTTACAGGACGTTTGCAGTCAACACCAGCATTTTTTGCTGTTGTTGATGTCTTGGCAAGTTTACGTTCAGTAGCTTGCCATTGCTTTCTGAACGACCGGCACCCATACCATAGCGTAAAAAACCAGCGCAACGCGGTCTGCTGCCAAATCGCGCGCAGCTGTGTTTCGAACGCGGGTATACGGGATTACGAACCGCGTCGGTAAGACCTTCGCCACGGAGACCGGCGTAAGTATTGTACAGAATGAGTATCCGGCCCGCGCTCGTCATTTTGTCAGTTATCCGGCCCTCCATGAAAAAAGTTTGGTGAGCGCTGTCCCAATCCATCCAGCATCATTTCTCTTTGTCTGTCTCTCTTCCCCTCGATCTTTCCAGTTGTCATAGCGTTCTCCAATGCTTCTTTTCTAATCACATGACCGAAGAAAGCTGTTTGTCTCTTTCTTATTGTTGTATATAATGTTATAGTTTCATTAGCCTATTTCAGGCAATCATTGTTACTTGTTAGTAACTTTGGCAGTCCAAGGAATTCGCAACATTCGTCTCAGGAACCACATCTCTGTAGGTTCCATGTTCCTCCTAATTTGTTTATTTACATTCCAAGATTCTCAGCCATACAGCAAAACAGGTTCTATATAGCACTTCTATACTCTCTTTCTTACATTCAATGATAGTGACTTATTGCACAAGATATTCTTCATTTTCTGAAATGCGGCTTTTGTTTGCCATATTCTGCTCTTAATCTCTGTTGTGCATGTGTCAGTTGATAAGTTGCAAATTGCGTCGTTGAGGTCTTCACACAAATCAAAGACCAGGGAAATGACTGATGTTTAGCACCTGAAAATAGGTCAAACATGGCCGTAACCGAGTAGAGACAGGGGTCAAACACGGCCGTAACAGAGTAGAGACAGGGGTCAAACACGGCCGTAACAGAGTAGAGACAGGTGTCAAACATAGCCGTAACAGAGTAGAGACAGGTGTCAAACATGGCCGTAACAGAGTAGAGACAGGTGTCAAACATAGCCGTAACAGAGTAGAGACAGGTGTCAAACATGGCCGTAACCGAGTAGAGACTGGGGTCAAACACGGCCGTAACAGAGTAGAGACAGACACACGTCATACATGGCGATAACAGAGTAGAGACAAACCCACGTCAAACATGTCCGTAACAGAGTAGAGACAGACACACGTCATACATGGCCGTAACAGAGTAGAGACAGACACACGTCAAACATAGCCGTAACAGTGTAGAGACAAACACTCGTCAAATATGGCCGTAACAGAGTAGAGACAGACACAAGTAAAAAATGGCCGTAACAGCGTAGAGACAAACACACGTCAAACATGGCCGTAACAGAGTAGTAACAAACACACGTCAAACATAGCCGTAAACGAGTGGAGACAGAGGTCAAACATCTTCGTAACAGAATAGAGACAGAGGTCAAAAATGGCCGTAACAGTGTAGAGACAGAGGTCAAACATGGCCGTAACAAAGTAGAGACAGTGGTCAAACGTGGCCGTAACAGAGTAGTGACAAACACAAGTCAAACATGGCCATAACAGAGTAGAGACAAGCACACGTCTAACATGGCCGTAACAGAGTAGTAACAAACACACGTCAAACATAGCCGTAAAAGAATAGAGACCGAGGTCAAACATCTCCGTAACAGAGTAGAGACAGTGGTCAAACATGGCCGCAACAGAGTACAGATTAGGAAAGGAGACAATGAACTCGAAGCCCCCGGGAAGGTTAACCCGGTCAACAAATGCCCGCAGAAGTCGGATGTGTCGGCCTAACGGCGCAAGAACGCAGCTCTGCTGTAAACAGGCACAACGCAATCACATCCGGGGAAAAAACTCCGGATGAACGAAGAAGAAGAACTCGAAGCTAGATAACAAAATAGAGAAAACCTGCACTAAAATATTTTAACACGTATGAGCGTTTTCGCAAATGTTGGTCGCGATTGTAACGAAAGCCAAGATGAAGTCTTCTACGGGAATATTCGGTGGTTTTAGGAAGCGCCCATTTGACCGCGGAATTGTAGTCCCATAGTAGATCGACCAGCCGTTGGCGTGTGAATTGTTGGGTCTTCACAGATTCTAGGCCACGACATATGAGGTACGGTGGCCATTTCCCTTTCCTTCCCAGAAAACCCTAACAATTGGTAGTCATGTCTATTCAGTTGGGTGGTCCCCAGAGATGTACCGGTCGGGAGCAAATCATGCTGCCTCTGGGCAGGAATGAACCTGTACCTGTAGCACTGTCTTAGCCTTAGCAGGTAAGCGCACTCACTACGTTGCCACCGGGAACTGTATATTGTTGTGAGAATGGCTTCTTCTTTAACTAGAACATAGACACCGCTTGCTGTGTTGAAAAGTCAGTGCTCTATCCGCTACACCAGCACAGATCCTATATGATCTTGAATCACAGGCAAGTACCAGTGTTTAGAGTTTACAGTTCAGAACCTAGAGCTGAAAGATCACTGTCTTGTCTGCCCCCAGTTTTGTCGCGACAGAGTGGCTGAGATAGAAGCCTACCCTGGCAGGAAAGTGGTGGTGGCCTCGGACGGCTCCAGCGGTCAGTCAGCGCGACTTCTGGGTCTCAGCGATGAGTTTATCCAGAGTTCCTGCCACGCTTTCGGGGCAGTGGCGTCGGTGGAGCGACCAGAGCTGAGCTGTGTCCCGCTGGCGGAGCGCCGCATCCACGGACTTATGTTTGATCTAACAGCTTATGGCATCGATTTCAGCGGTATGGATGTATCGTCAGGTACGATTCTCTTCCTCCCTACCCCTTCTCCTTTTCGTCAATAACGTGTAATCTATATATAATATGTAAGCAGTTTTCGTGTCATATATTACATTCAATGCATAATCTACAGATAGTCTACACAAATGCTATATGTAATAAACATAGATTACAGTTAAACAATACGATGTGTATGTGTGCGTGTGCTCACAACTCTATGCCTGACACGTATACAATGTCCAACAAGTCGCACAGATATGTCCAAAACCTTCTGAATAAATACAATGAACAATGTCACAACTGGGATACCGCTGATGTAATAAACAGCCAGGCTAAGGTCCCTTGTGCAGCAAGGTCAACTGTGGACACAGAATCTTGCAGGAGGTGAATAACGGCCAGGGCTCGTGTAAACACACTGATAGTTATAGAGTAGCCACATATGTGTAAACACACTGATAGTGATAGAGTAGCCACATATGTGTACATACACTAATAGTAATAGAGTAGCCACATATGTGTAAACCCGCTGATAGTGATAGAGTAGCCATATATGTGTAAACACACTGATAGTGATAGAGTAGCCACATATGTGTACATACACTAATAGTAATAGAGTAGCCACATATGTGTAAACCCGCTGATAGTGATAGAGTAGCAACTTATGTGTACATAAACTGATAGTGATAGAGTAGCCACATATGTGTAAACACACTGATAGTGATAGAGTAGCCACATATGTGTAAACACACTGATAGTGATAGAGTAGTCACATATGTGTAAACACACTGATAGTGATAGAGTAGCCACATATGTGTAAACATACTGATAGTGATAGAGTAGTCACATATGTGTAAACACACTGATAGTGATAGAGTAGTCACATATGTGTACATACACGGCTTGCTTGCTTGTGTACGCTGGCTATGAACTCTAGTGTGAAATCCTGTATGTCGGATGAAGACATCCTGTTGTCTAACATCAGTGTGATGTCATACAGGACCTGAGGTTTGCGTGAGTATCCGTTGTCCCATGTCTGGCTTATTGGTGTGCAGACTGGTGGTTCCTCGCCGTGCAGGCAGATACTCTCCGACTTCGGAGGAATCAACGATCCTACTGACTTTAGCCAGGACCCCAAAGGGACCTGTTGCCCAGGATGCTCGACGAGGACGCGTCAATAGGTCTTGGCCAGTATAGAACCCAGCCCTGGTGCCTTGGAAACACCTCTGCGTCCCTGTACATACACTGATAGTGATAGAGTAGCCACACATGTGTAAACACACTGATAGTGATAGAGTAGCCACACATGTGTAAACACACTGATAGTGATAGAGTAGCCACATATGTGTAAATACACTGATAGTGATAGAGTAGCCACATATGTGTAAATACACTAGTATGATAGAGTAGCCAACCATGTGTAAACACACTGATAGTGATAGAGTAGCCACACATGTGTAAATACACTGATAGTGATAGAGTAACCACATATGTGTAAATACACTGATAGTGATAGAGTAGCCACACATGTATAAACACACTGATAGTGATAGAGTAGCCACACATGTGTAAATACACTAGTATGATAGAGTAGCCACACATGTGTAAACACACTGATAGTGATAGAGTAGCCACATATGTGTAAATACACAAGTATGATAGAGTAGTCACATTTGTGTAAACACACTGATAGTGATAGAATAGCCACATATGTGTAAATACACTGCTAGTGATAGAGTAGCCACACATGTATAAATACACAAGTATGATAGAGTAGCCACATATGTGTAAACACACTGATAGTGATAGAGTAGCCACATATGTGTAAATACACTGATAGTGATAGAGTAGCAACATATGTGTAAATACACAAGTATGATAGAGTAGCCACATATGTGTAAACACACTGATAGTGATAGAGTAGCCACATATGTGTAAACACACTGATAGTGATAGAGTAGCCACATATGTGTAAATACATTAGTATGATAGAGTAGCCACACACGTGTAAACACACTGATAGTGATAGAGTAGCCACACATGTGTAAATACACTGATAGTGATAGAGTAACCACATATGTGTAAATACACTGATAGTGATAGAGTAGCCACACATGTGTAAACACACTGATAGTGATAGAGTAGCCACATATGTGTAAATACACATGTATGATAGAGTAGCCACATTTGTGTAAACACACTGATAGTGATAGAATAGCCACATATGTGTAAATACACTGCTAGTGATAGAGTAGCCACACATGTATAAATACACAAGTATGATAGAGTAGCCACATATGTGTAAACACACTGATAGTGATAGAGTAGCAACATATGTGTAAATACACAAGTATGATAGAGTAGCCACATATGTGTAAACACACTGATAGTGATAGAGTAGCCACATATGTGTAAACACACTGATAGTGATAGAGTAGCCACATATGTGTAAATACATTAGTATGATAGAGTAGCCACACACGTGTAAACACACTGATAGTGATAGAGTAGCCACACATGTGTAAATACACTGATAGTGATAGAGTAACCACATATGTGTAAATACACTGATAGTGATAGAGTAGCCACACATGTATAAACACACTGATAGTGATAGAGTAGCCACACATGTGTAAATACACTAGTATGATAGAGTAGCCACACATGTGTAAACACACTGATAGTGATAGAGTAGCCACATATGTGTAAATACACATGTATGATAGAGTAGCCACATTTGTGTAAACACACTGATAGTGATAGAATAGCCACATATGTGTAAATACACTGCTAGTGATAGAGTAGCCACACATGTATAAATACACAAGTATGATAGAGTAGCCACATATGTGTAAACACACTGATAGTGATAGAGTAGCCACATATGTGTAAATACACTGATAGTGATAGAGTAGCCACATATGTGTAAACACACTGATAGTGATAGAGTAGCCACATATGTGTAAATACACTAGTATGATAGAGTAGCCACACACGTGTAAACACACTGATAGTGATAGAGTAGCCACATATGTGTACATACACTAATAGTAATAGAGTAGCCACATATGTGTAAACCCGCTGATAGTGATAGAGTAGCCATATATGTGTAAACACACTGATAGTGATAGAGTAGCCACATATGTGTACATACACTAATAGTAATAGAGTAGCCACATATGTGTAAACCCGCTGATAGTGATAGAGTAGCAACTTATGTGTACATAAACTGATAGTGATAGAGTAGCCACATATGTGTAAACACACTGATAGTGATAGAGTAGCCACATATGTGTAAACACACTGATAGTGATAGAGTAGTCACATATGTGTAAACACACTGATAGTGATAGAGTAGCCACATATGTGTAAACACACTGATAGTGATAGAGTAGTCACATATGTGTAAACACACTGATAGTGATAGAGTAGCCACATAAGTGTACATACACGGCTTGCTTGCTTGTGTTCGCTGGCTGTGAACTCCAGTGTGAAATCCTGTATGTCGGATGAAGACATCCTGTTGTCTAACATCAGTGTGATGTCATACAGGACCTGAGGTTTGCGTGAGTATCCGTTGTCCCATGTCTGGCTTATTGGTGTGCAGACTGGTGGTTCCTCGCCGTGCAGGCAGATACTCTCCGACTTCGGAGGAATCAACGATCCTACTGACTTTAGCCAGGACCCCAAAGGGACCTGTTGCCCAGGATGCTCGACGAGGACGCGTCAATAGGTCTTGGCCAGTATAGAACCCAGCCCTGGTGCCTTGGAAACACCTCTGCGTCCCTGTACATACACTGATAGTGATAGAGTAGCCACACATTGTGTAAACACACTGATAGTGATAGAGTAGCCACACATGTGTAATCACACTGATAGTGATAGAGTAGCCACATATGTGTAAATACAATGATAGTGATAGAGTAGCCACATATGTGTAAATACACTAGTATGATAGAGTAGCCAACCATGTGTAAACACACTGATAGTGATAGAGTAGCCACACATGTGTAAATACACTGATAGTGATAGAGTAACCACATATGTGTAAATACACTGATAGTGATAGAGTAGCCACACATGTATAAACACACTGATAGTGATAGAGTAGCCACACATGTGTAAATACACTAGTATGATAGAGTAGCCACACATGTGTAAACACACTGATAGTGATAGAGTAGCCACATATGTGTAAATACACAAGTATGATAGAGTAGCCACATTTGTGTAAACACACTGATAGTGATAGAATAGCCACATATGTGTAAATACACTGCTAGTGATAGAGTAGCCACACATGTATAAATACACAAGTATGATAGAGTAGCCACATATGTGTAAACACACTGATAGTGATAGAGTAGCCACATATGTGTAAATACACTGATAGTGATAGAGTAGCCACATATGTGTAAATACACTAGTATGATAGAGTAGCCACACATGTGTAAACACACTGATAGTGATAGAGTAGCCACAAATGTGTAAATACACAAGTATGATAGAGTAGCCACATTTGTGTAAACACACTGATAGTGATAGAATAGCCACATATGTGTAAAAACACTGCTAGTGATAGAGTAGCCACACATGTATAAATACACAAGTATGATAGAGTAGCCACATATGTGTAAACACACTGATAGTGATAGAGTAGCCACATATGTGTAAATACACTGATAGTGATAGAGTAGCCACATATGTGTAAACACACTGATAGTGATAGAGTAGCCACATATGTGTAAATACACTAGTATGATAGAGTAGCCACACACGTGTAAACACACTGATAGTGATAGAGTAGCCACACATGTGTAAATACACTGATAGTGATAGAGTAACCACATATGTGTAAATACACTGATAGTGATAGAGTAGCCACACATGTATAAACACACTGATAGTGATAGAGTAGCCACACATGTGTAAATACACTAGTATGATAGAGTAGCCACACATGTGTAAACACACTGATAGTGATAGAGTAGCCACATATGTGTAAATACACATGTATGATAGAGTAGCCACATTTGTGTAAACACACTGATAGTGATAGAATAGCCACATATGTGTAAATACACTGCTAGTGATAGAGTAGCCACACATGTATAAATACACAAGTATGATAGAGTAGCCACATATGTGTAAACACACTGATAGTGATAGAGTAGCAACATATGTGTAAATACACAAGTATGATAGAGTAGCCACATATGTGTAAACACACTGATAGTGATAGAGTAGCACATATGTGTAAACACACTGATAGTGATAGAGTAGTCACACATGTGTAAACACACTGATAGTGATAGAGTAGCCACATATGTGTAAATACACTAGTATGATAGAGTAGCCACACATGTGTAAACACACTGATAGTGATAGAGTAGCCACATATGTGTAAATACACTAGTATGATAGAGTAGCCACACATGTGTAAACACACTGATAGTGATAGAGTAGCCACATATGTGTAAATACACTAGTATGATAGAGTAGACACACATGTGTAAACACACTGATAGAGATAGAGTAGCACACTGATATGTAGTATGTGTAAATACACTAGTATGATAGAGTAGCCATCCACACACACGTGTGTAAACACACTGATAGTGATAGAGTACACATGTGTAAATACACAAGTATGATAGAGTAACCATAAACACACTGATAGTGATAGATAATGCGATACACATGTGATAAACACACTGATAGTATGATTAGAGTAGCCACACATGTGTAAATACACTAGTATGATAGAGTAGCCACACATGTTGTAAACACACTGATAGTGATAGAGTAGTCCATATGTGTAAACACACTGATAGTGATAGAGTAGCCACATGTGTAACCACTGATAGTGATAGAGTAGTCAACATGTGTAATAACACTAGTATCGATTAGAGTAGCCACACATTGTAAACACATTTATAGTGATAGAGTAGCAGCCACACATGTGTATATGCACTGATAGTGATAGAGTAGCCATGTTTGACCTACCGTCAAGTGCTATAAATCAGTACGTTTACCGTCTTGTTGTTGAAGACATGAACAGACTGTCTGTTCCTGGTCTGATGTCCGTGACCTTTCTAATTAGCATTTTCATTCAGTCACGGAATTTGCAGCTTAAACATTCACACATCTTTGGACATAACCACTCGCGCATCTTTTGACGCACCCACTTAGATATTTTGTACGTATTTACCCACACATCTTCGGACATACACACTCACGCATCTTTTGACGCATATCTTTGGACGCACCCACTCGCACATCTTTAGATACACTCACTCACGCATCTGTTGATGTACTCATGTTTATGTCACTGACCCGAGAGGTGGTTATATGTTAGTGTTGACCATGTCTGTGTCCACTGGGCCCGAGACGTGGTTATATGTTTAGATGTTGACCATGTCACTGGACCCGCAGGACGTGGTTTATATTGTTATTCGTTGACCTATGTCTGTGTCACTGACCCGAGACAGTGGTTAATATGTGACTGTTTGACCATGTCCATCTTGACCCGAAGTAGGTGGTTCTAATGTTTAGTAGTTTGACCATGTCACTGAACCCAAGGACGTGGTTTATACATGTTAGTGTTTGACCAATGTATGTGTTCACTCACTGACCCGAGATGTGGATTATATGTTAGTGTTGACCATGTCTGTGTCACTGACCCGAGAGGTGGTTATATGTTAGTGTTGACCATGTCTGTGTCACTGACCCGAGACGTGGTTATATCTTAGTGTTGACCGTGTCACTGACCCGAGACGTGGTTATATGTTAGTGTTGACCATGTCTGTGTCACTGACCCGAGAGGTGGTTATATGTTAGTGTTGACCATGTATGTGTCACTGACCCGAGAGGTGGTTATATGTTAGTGTTGACCATGTCTGTGTCACTGACCTGAGACGTGGTTATATGTTAGTGTTGACCATGTCACTGACCCAAAACGTGGTTATATGTTAGTGTTGACCATGTCACTGACCCGAGACGTGGTTATATGTTAGTGTTGACCATGTCTGTGTCTCTGACCCGAGAGGTGGTTATATGTTAGTGTTGACCATGTCTGTGTCACTGACCTGAGAGGTGGTTATATGTTAGTGTTGACCATGTCTGTGTCACTGACCCGAGAGGTGGTTATATGTTAGTGGTGACCATGTATGTGTCACTGACCCAAAAGGTGGTTATATGTTAGTGTTGACCATGTCTGTGTCACTGACCCGAGAGGTGGTTATATGTTAGTGTTGACCATGTCACTAACCCAAGACGTGGTTATATGTTAGTGTTGACCATGTCTGTGTCACTGACCCGAGAGGTGGTTATATGTTAGTGTTGACCATGTCTGTGTCACTGACCCGAGACGTGGTTATATGTTAGTGTTGACCATGTCACTGACCCGAGACGTGGTTATATGTTAGTGTTGACCATGTCACTGACCCGAGACATGGTTATATGTTAGTGTTGACCATGTCTGTGTCACTGACCCGAGACGTGGTTATATGTTAGTGTTGACCATGTCACTGACCCGAGACGTGGTTATATGTTAGTGTTGACCATGTCTGTGTCACTGACCCGAGACGTGGTTATATGTTAGTGTTGACCATGTCTGTGTCACTGGCCCGAGACGTGGTTATATGTTAGTGTTGACCATGTATGTGTCACTGCCCTGAGACGTGTTTATATGTTAGTGTTGCCCATGTCACTGACCCGAGACGTGGTTATATGTTAGTGTTGACCATGTCACTGACCCGAGAGGTGGTTATATGTTAGTGTTGACCATGTCTGTGTCACTGACCCGAGAGGTGGTTATGTGTTAGTGTTGACCATGTTTGTGTCACTGACCTGAGAGGTGGTTATATGTTAGTGTTGACCATGTCTGTGTCACTGACCCGAGAGGTGGTTATATGTTAGTGTTGACCATGTCTGTGTCACTGACCCGAGAGGTGGTTATATGTTAGTGTTGACCATGTCACTGACCCAAGACGTGGTTATATGTTAGTGTTGACCATGTCTGTGTCACTGACCCGAGAGGTGGTTACATGTTAGTGTTGACCATGTCTGTGTCACTGGCCCAATAGGTGGTTATATGTTAGTGTTGACCATGTCATGATCCGAGAGGTGGATATATGTTAGTGTTGACCATGTCACTGACCCGAGAGGTGGTTACATGTTAGTGTTGACCATGTCTGTGTCACTGACCCGAGAGGTGGTTATATGTTAGTGTTGACCATGTCTGTGTCACTGACCCGAGAGGTGGTTATATGTTAGTGTTGACCATGTCACTGACCCGAGACGTGGTTATATGTTAGTGTTGACCATGTCTGTGTCACTGACCCGAGAGGTGGTTATATGTTAGTGTTGACCATGTCTGTGTCACTGACCCGAGACGTGGTTATATGTTAGTGTTGACCATGTCTGTGTCACTGACCTGAGAGGTGGTTATATGTTAATGTTGACCATGTCTGTGTCACTGACCCGAGAGGTGGTTATATGTTAGTGTTGACCATGTATGTGTCACTGACCCGAGAGGTGGTTATATGTTAGTGTTGACCATGTCTGTGTCACTGACCCGAAAGGTGGTTATATGTTAGTGTTGACCATGTCTGTGTCACTGACCCGAGAGGTGGTTATATGTTAGTGTTGACCATGTCTGTGTCACTGACCCGAGACGTAGTTATATGTTAGTGTTGACCATGTCACTGACCCGAGAGGTGGTTATATGTTAGTGTTGACCATGTCACTGACCCAAGACGTGTTTATATGTTAGTGTTGACCATGTCACTGACCTAGAGGTGGTTATATGTTAGTGTTGACCATGTCACTGACCCGAGAGGTGGTTATATGTTAGTGTTGACCATGTCACTGACCCAAGACGTAGTTATATGTTAGTGTTGACCATGTCACTGACCCGAGAGGTGGTTATATGTTAGTGTTGACCATGTCACTGACCCGAGACGTGGTTATATGTTAGTGTTGACCATGTCACTGACCCGAGAGGTGGTTATATGTTAGTGTTGACCATGTCACTGACCCGAGACGTGGTTATATGTTAGTGTTGACCATGTCACTGACCCGAGAGGTGGTTATATGTTAGTGTTGACCATGTATGTGTCACTGGCCCGAGACGTGGTTATATGTTAGTGTTGACCATGTCTGTGTCACTGACCTGAGACGTGGTTATATGTTAGTGTTGACCATGTCTGTGTCACTGACCCGAGAGGTGGTTATATGTTAGTGTTGACCATGTCTGTGTCACTGACCCGAGAGGTGGTTATATGTTAGTGTTGACCATGTCACTGACCCAAGACGTGGTTATATGTTAGTGTTGACCATGTCTGTGTCACTGACCCGAGAGGTGGTTATATGTTAGTGTTGACCATGTCTGTGTCACTGACCCGAGACGTGGTTATATGTTAGTGTTGACCATGTCTGTGTCACTGACCCGAGAGGTGGTTATATGTTAGTTTTGACCATGTCATGACCCGAGAGGTGGTTATATGTTAGTGTTGACCATGTCACTGACCCGAGAGGTGGTTATATGTTAGTGTTGACCATGTCTGTGTCACTGACCCGAGACGTGGTTATATGTTAGTGTTGACCATGTCTGTGTCACTGACCCGAGACGTGGTTATATGTTAGTGTTGACCATGTCTGTGTCACTTACCCGAGCGGTGGTTATATGTTAGTGTTGACCATGTCTGTGTCACTGACCCGAAAGGTGGTTATATGTTAGTGTTGACCATGTCTGTGTCATGACCCGAGACGTGGTTATATGTTAGTGTTGACCATGTCACTGACCCGAGAAGTGGTTATATGTTAGTGTTGACCATGTCTGTGTCACTGACCTGAGACGTGGTTTTATGTTAGTGTTGACCATGTCACTGACCCGAGACATGGTTATATGTTAGTGTTGACCATGTTTGTGTCACTGACCCGAGACGTGGTTATATGTTAGTGTTGACCATGTCACTGACCCGAGACGTGGTTATATGTTAGTGTTGACTATGTCTGTGTCACTGACCTGAGAGGTGGTTATATGTTAGTGTTGACCATGTCTGTGTCACTGACCCGAGACGTGGTTATATGTTAGTGTTGACCATGTCTGTGTCACTGACCCGAAACGTGGTTATATGTTAGTGTTGACCATGTCACTGACCCGAGACGTGGTTATATGTTAGTGTTGACCATGTCTGTGTCACTGACCCGAAACGTGGTTATATGTTAGTGTTGACCATGTCTGTGTCACTGACCCGAGACGTGGTTATATGTTAGTGTTGACCATGTCTGTGTCACTGACCCGAGACGTGGTTATATGTTAGTGTTGACCATGTTTGTGTCACTGACCCGAGACGTGGTTATATGTTAGTGTTGACCATGTCACTGACCCGAGACGTGGTTATATGTTAGTGTTGAGCATGTCACTGACCCGAGAGGTGGTTATATGTTAGTGTTGACCATGTCTGTGTTACTGACCCGAGACGTGGTTATATGTTAGTGTTGACCATGTCTGTGTCACTGACCCGAGAGGTGGTTATATGTTAGTGTTGACCATGTCTGTGTCACTTACCCGAGAGGTGTGTTGACCATGTCACTGACCCGAGACGTGGTTATATGTTAGTGTTGACCATGTTTGTGTCACTGACCCGAGAGGTGGTTATATGTTAGTGTTGACCATGTCACTGACCCGAGACGTGGTTATATGTTAGTGTTGACCATGTCACTGACCCGAGACGTGGTTATATGTTAGTGTTGACCATGTCTGTGTCACTGACCCGAGAGGTGGTTACATGTTAGTGTTGACCATGTCTGTGTCACTGGCCCAATAGGTGGTTATATGTTAGTGTTGACCTTGTCATGATCCGAGAGGTGGATATATGTTAGTGTTGACCATGTCACTGACCCGAGAGGTGGTTACATGTTAGTGTTGACCATGTCTGTGTCACTGACCCGAGAGGTGGTTATATGTTAGTGTTGACCATGTCTGTGTCACTGACCCGAGAGGTGGTTATATGTTAGTGTTGACCATGTCACTGACCCGAGACGTGGTTATATGTTAGTGTTGACCATGTCTGTGTCACTGACCCGAGAGGTGGTTATATGTTAGTGTTGACCATGTCTGTGTCACTGACCCGAGACGTGGTTATATGTTAGTGTTCACCATGTCTGTGTCACTGACCTGAGAGGTGGTTATATGTTAATGTTGACCATGTCTGTGTCACTGACCCGAGAGGTGGTTATATGTTAGTGTTGACCATGTATGTGTCACTGACCCGAGAGGTGGTTATATGTTAGTGTTGACCATGTCACTGACCCAAGACGTGGTTATATGTTAGTGTTGACCATGTCTGTGTCACTGACCCGAGAGGTGGTTATATGTTAGTGTTGACCATGTCTGTGTCACTGACCCGAGACGTGGTTATATGTTAGTGTTGACCATGTCACTGACCCGAGAGGTGGTTATATGTTAGTGTTGACCATGTCACTGACCCAAGACGTGTTTATATGTTAGTGTTGACCATGTCACTGACCTAGAGGTGGTTATATGTTAGTGTTGACCATGTCACTGACCCGAGAGGTGGTTATATGTTAGTGTTGACCATGTCACTGACCCAAGACGTAGTTATATGTTAGTGTTGACCATGTCACTGACCCGAGAGGTGGTTATATGTTAGTGTTGACCATGTCACTGACCCGAGACGTGGTTATATGTTAGTGTTGACCATGTCACTGACCCGAGAGGTGGTTATATGTTAGTGTTGACCATGTATGTGTCACTGGCCCGAGACGTGGTTATATGTTAGTGTTGACCATGTGTGTCACTGACCTGAGACGTGGTTATATGTTAGTGTTGACCATGTCTGTGTCACTGACCCGAGAGGTGGTTATATGTTAGTGTTGACCATGTCTGTGTCACTGACCCGAGAGGTGGTTATATGTTAGTGTTGACCATGTCACTGACCCAAGACGTGGTTATATGTTAGTGTTGACCATGTCTGTGTCACTGACCCGAGAGGTGGTTATATGTTAGTGTTGACCATGTCTGTGTCACTGACCCGAGACGTGGTTATATGTTAGTGTTGACCATGTCTGTGTCACTGACCCGAGAGGTGGTTATATGTTAGTTTTGACCATGTCATGACCCGAGAGGTGGATATATGTTAGTGTTGACCATGTCACTGACCCGAGAGGTGGTTATATGTTAGTGTTTGACCATGTCTGTGTCACTGACCCGAGACGTGGTTATATGTTAGTGTTGACCATGTCTGTGTCACTGACCCGAGACGTGGTTATATGTTAGTGTTGACCATGTCTGTGTCACTTACCCGAGCGGTGGTTATATGTTAGTGTTGACCATGTCTGTGTCACTGACCCGAAAGGTGGTTATATGTTAGTGTTGACCATGTCTGTGTCACTGACCCGAGAGGTGGTTATATGTTAGTGTTGACCATGTCTGTGTCACTGACCCGAGACGTGGTTATATGTTAGTGTTGACCTTGTCACTGACCCGAGACGTGGTTATATGTTAGTGTTGACTATGTCTGTGTCACTGACCTGAGAGGTGGTTATATGTTAGTGGTGACCATGTCTGTGTCACTGACCCGAGACGTGGTTATATGTTAGTGTTGACCATGTCCTGTGTCACTGACCCGAAACGTGGTTATATGTTAGTGTTGACCATGTGTCACTGACCCGAGACGTGGTTATATGTTAGTGTTGACCATGTCTGTGTCACTGACCCGAGAGGTGGTTATATGTTAGTGTTGACCATGTCTGTGTCACTGACCCGAGACGTGGTTATATGTTAGTGTTGACCATGTCACTGACCCGAGACGTGGTTATATGTTAGTGTTGACCATGTCTGTGTCACTGACCCGAGAGGTGTTTATATGTTAGTGTTGACCATGTCACTAACCCAAGACGTGGTTATATGTTAGTGTTGACCATGTCTGTGTCACTGACCCGAGAGGTGGTTATATGTTAGTGTTGACCATGTCTGTGTCACTGACCCGAGACGTGGTTATATGTTAGTGTTGACCATGTCACTGACCCGAGACGTGGTTATATGTTAGTGTTGACCATGTCACTGACCCGAGACATGGTTATATGTTAGTGTTGACCATGTCTGTGTCACTGACCCGAGACGTGGTTATATGTTAGTGTTGACCATGTCACTGACCCGAGACGTGGTTATATGTTAGTGTTGACCATGTCTGTGTCACTGACACCGAGACGTGGTTTATATGTTAGTGTTGACCATGTCTGTGTCACTGGCCCGAGACGTGGTTATATGTTAGTGTTGACCATGTATGTGTCACTGCCCTGAGACGTGTTTATATGTTAGTGTTGCCCATGTCACTGACCCGAGACGTGGTTATATGTTAGTGTTGACCATGTCACTGACCCGAGAGGTGGTTATATGTTAGTGGTTGACCATGTCTGTGTCACTGACCCGAGAGGTGGTTATGTGTTAGTGTTGACCATGTTTGTGTCACTGACCTGAGAGGTAGTTATATGTTAGTGTTGACCATGTCTGTGTCACTGACCCGAGAGGTGGTTATATGTTAGTGTTGACCATGTCTGTGTCACTGACCCGAGAGGTGGTTATATGTTAGTGTTGACCATGTCACTGACCCAAGACGTGGTTATATGTTAGTGTTGACCATGTCTGTGTCACTGACCCGAGAGGTGGTTACATGTTAGTGTTGACCATGTCTGTGTCACTGGCCCAATAGGTGGTTATATGTTAGTGTTGACCATGTCATGATCCGAGAGGTGGATATATGTTAGTGTTGACCATGTCACTGACCCGAGAGGTGGTTACATGTTAGTGTTGACCATGTCTGTGTCACTGACCCGAGAGGTGGTTATATGTTAGTGTTGACCATGTCTGTGTCACTGACCCGAGAGGTGGTTATATGTTAGTGTTGACCATGTCACTGACCCGTAGACGTGGTTATATGTTAGTGTTGACCATGTCTGTGTCACTGACCCGAGAGGTGGTTATATGTAGTGTTGACCATGTCTGTGTCACTGACCGAGACGTAGTTATATGTTAGTGTTGACCATGTCTGTGTCACTGACCTGAGAGGTGGTTATATGTAATGTTGACCATGTCTGTGTCACTGACCCGAGAGGTGGTTATATGTTAGTGTTGACCATGTATGTGTCACTGACCCGAGAGGTGGTTATATGTTAGTGTTGACCATGTCACTGACCCAAGACGTGGTTATATGTAGTGTTGACCATGTCTGTGTCACTGACCCGAGAGGTGGTTATATGTTAGTGTTGACCATGTCTGTGTCACTGACCCGAGACGTAGTTATATGTTAGTGTTGACCATGTCACTGACCCGAGAGGTGGTTATATGTTAGTGTTGACCATGTCACTGACCCAAGACGTGTTTATATGTTAGTGTGACCATGTCCACTGACCTAGAGGTGGTTATATGTAGTGTTGACCATGTCACTGACCCGAGAGGTGGTTATATGTTAGTGTTGACCATGTCACTGACCCAAGACGTTAGTTATATGTTAGTGTTGACCATGTCACTGACCCGAGAGGTGGTTATATGTTAGTGTTGACCATGTCACTGACCCGAGACGTGGTATATGTTAGTGTTGACCATGTCACTGACCCGAGAGGTGGTTATATGTTAGTGTTGACCATGTATGTGTCACTGGCCCGAGACGTGGTTATATGTTAGTGTTGACCATGTCTGTGTCACTGACCTGAGACGTGGTTATATGTTAGTGTTGACCATGTTCTGTGTCACTGACCCGAGAGGTGGTTATATGTTAGTGTTGACCATGTCTGTGTCACTGGACCCGAGAGGTGGTTATATGTTAGTGTTTGACCATGTCACTGACCCAAGACGTGGTTATATGTTAGTGTTGACCATGTCTGTGTCACTGACCCGAGAGGTGGTATATGTTAGTGTTGACCATGTCTGTGTCACTGACCCGAGACGTGGTTATATGTTAGTGTTGACCATGTCTTGTGTCACTGACCCGAGAGGTGGTTATTGTTAGTTTTGACCATGTCACGACCCGAGAGGTGGTTATATGTTAGTGTTGACCATGTCACTGACCCGAGAGGTGGTTATATGTTTAGTGTTGACCATGTCTGTGTCACTGACCCGAGACGTGGTTATATGTTAGTGTTGACCATGTCTGTGTCACTGACCCGAGACGTGGTTATATGTTAGTGTTGACCATGTCTGTGTCACTTAACCCGAGCGGTGGTTATATGTTAGTGTTGACCATGTCTGTGTCACTGACCCGAAAGGTGGTTATAATGTTAGTGTTGACCATGTCTGTGTCACTGACACCGAGAGGTGGTTATATGTTAGTGGTGACCATGTCTGTGTCACTGACCCGAGACGTGGTTATACTGTTAGTGTTGACCATGTCACTGACCCGAGAAGTGGTTATATGTTAGTGTTGACCATGTCTGTGTCACTGACCTGAGACGTGGTTTTATGTTAGTGTTGACCATGTCACTGACCCGAGACATGGTTATATGTTAGTGGTTGACCATGTTTGTGTCACTGACCCGAGACGTGGTTATATGTTAGTGTTGACCATGTCACTGACCCGAGACGTGGTTATATGTTAGTGTTGACTATGTCTGTGTCACTGACCTGAGAGAGTGGGTTATATGTTAGTGTTGACCATGTCTGTGTCACTGACCCGAGACGTGGTTATATGTTAGTGTTGACCATGTCTGTGTCACTGACCCGAAACGTGGTTATATGTTAGTGTTGACCATGTCACTGACCCGAGACGTGGTTATATGTTAGTGTTGACCATGTCTGTGTCACTGACCCGAGACGTGGTTATATGTTAGTGTTGACCATGTCTGTGTCACTGACCCGAGACGTGGTTATATGTTAGTGTTGACCATGTCTGTGTCACTGACCCGAGACGTGGTTATATGTTAGTGTTGACCATGTTGTGTCACTGACCCGAGACGTGGTTATATGTTAGTGTTGACCATGTCACTGACCCGAGACGTGGTTATATGTTAGTGTTGAGCATGTCACTGACCCGAGAGGTGGTTTATATGTTAGTGTTGACCATGTTTGTGTTACTGACCGAGACGTGGTTATATGTTAGTGTTGACCATGTCTGTGTCACTGACCCGAGAGGTGGTTATATGTTAGTGTTGACCATGTCTGTGTCACTTACCCGAGAGGTGTGTTGACCATGTCACTGACCCGAGACGTGGTTATATGTTAGTGTTGACCATGTTTGTGTCACTGACCCAGAGAGGTGGTTATCTGTTAGTGGTTGACCATGTCACTGACCCGAGACGTGGTTATATGTTAGTGTTGACCATGTCACTGACCCGAGACGTGGTATATATTAGTGTTGACCATGTCTGTGTCACTGACCCGAGACGTGGTTATATGTTAGTGTTGACCATGTCTGTGTCACTGACCCGAGACGGTGGTTACATGTTAGTGTTGACCATGTCTGTGTCACTGGCCCAATAGGTGGTTATATGTTAGTGTTGACCATGTCATGATCCGAGAGGTGGATATATGTTAGTGTTGACCATGTCACTGACCCCGAGAGGTGGTTACATGTTAGTGTGACCATGTCTGTGTCACTGACCCGAGAGGTGGTATATGTTAGTGTTGACCATGTCTGTGTCACTGACCCGAGAGGTGGTTATATGTTAGTGTTGACCATGGTCACTGTCCCGAGACGTGGTTATATGTTAGTGTTGACCATGTCTGTGTCACTGACCCGAGAGGTGGTTATATGTTAGTGTTGACCATGTCTGGTCACTGACCGAGACGTGGTTATATGTTAGTGTTGACATGTCTGTGTCACTGACCTGAGAGGTGGTTATATGTTAATGTTGACCATGTCTGTGTCACTGACCCGAGAGGTGGTTATATGTTAGTGTTGACCATGTATGTGTCACTGACCGGGAGGTGGTTATATGTTAGTGTTGACCATGTCACTGACCCAGACGTGGTTATATGTTAGTGTTGACCATGTCTGTGTCACTGACCGAGAGGTGGTTATATGTTAGTGTTGACCATGTCTGTGTCACTGACCCGAGACGTGGTTATATGTTAGTGTTGACCATGTCACTGACCCGAGAGTGGTTATATGTTAGTGTTGACCATGTCACTGACCCAAGACGTGTTTATATGTTAGTGTTGACCATGTCACTGACCTAGATGTGGTTATATGTTAGTGTTGACCATGTCACTGACCCGAGAGGTGGTTATATGTTAGTGTTGACCGATTCACTGACCCAAGACGTAGTTATATGTTAGTGTTGACCATGTCACTGACCCGAGAGGTGGTTATATGTTAGTGTTGACCATGTCACTGACCCGAGACGTGGTTATATGTTAGTGTTGACCATGTCACTGACCCGAGAGGTGGTTATATGTTAGGTGTTGACCATGTATGTGTCACTGGCCCGAGACGTGGTTATATGTTAGTGTTGACCATGTCTGTGTCACTGACCTGAGACGTGGTTATATTTAGTGTTGACCATGTCTGTGTCACTGACCCGAGAGGTGGTTATATGTTAGTGTTGACCATGTCTGTGTCACTGACCGAGAGGTGGTTATATGTTTAGTGTTGACCATGTCACTGACCCAAGACGTGGTTATATGTTAGTGTTGACCATGTCTGTGTCACTGACCCGAGAGGTGGTTATATGTTAGTGTTGACCATGTCTGTGTCACTGACCCGAGACGTGGTTATATGTTAGTGTTGACCATGTCTGTGTCACTGACCCGAGAGGTGGTTATATGTTAGTTTTGACCATGTCATGACCCGAGAGGTGGTTATATGTTAGTGTTGACCATGTCACTGACCCGAGAGGTGGTTATATGTTAGTGTTGACCATGTCTGTGTCACTGACCCGAGACGTGGTTATATGTTAGTGTTGACCATGTCTGTGTCACTGACCCGAGACGTGGTTATATGTTAGTGTTGACCATGTCTGTGTCACTTACCCGAGCGGTGGTTATATGTTAGTGTTGACCATGTCTGTGTCACTGACCCAAAAGGTGGTTATATGTTAGTGTTGACCATGTCTGTGTCACTGACCCGAGAGGTGGTTATATGTTAGTATTGACCATGTCTGTGTCACTGACCCGAGACGTGGTTATATGTTAGTGTTGACCATGTCACTGACCCGAGACGTGGTTATATGTTAGTGTTGACTATGTCTGTGTCACTGACCTGAGAGGTGGTTATATGTTAGTGGTGACCATGTCTGTGTCACTGACCCGAGACGTGGTTATATGTTAGTGTTGACCATGTCTGTGTCACTGACCCGAAACGTGGTTATATGTTAGTGTTGACCATGTCACTGACCCGAGACGTGGTTATATGTTAGTGTTGACCATGTCTGTGCACTGACCCGAGACGTGGTTATATGTTAGTGTTGACCATGTCTGTGTCACTGACCCGAGACGTGGTTATATGTTAGTGTGACCATGTCTATGTCACTGACCCGAGACGTGGTTATATGTTAGTGTTGACCATGTTTGTGTCACTGACCCGAGACGTGGTTATATGTTAGTGTTGACCATGTCACTGACCCCGCGACGTGGTTATATGTAGTGTTGACCATGTCACTGACCCGAGAGGTTGGTTATATGTTAGTGTTGACCATGTCTGTGTTACTGACCCGAGACGTGGTTATATGTTAGTGTTGACCATGTCTGTGTCACTGACCCGAGAGGTGGTTATATGTTAGTGTTGACCATGTCTGTGTCACTTACCCGAGAGGTGTGTTGACCATGTCACTGACCCGAGACGTGGTTATATGTTAAGTGTTGACCATGTTTGTGTCACTGGACCCGAGAGGTGGTTATATGTTAGTGTTGACCATGTCACTGACCCGAGACGTGGTTATATGTTAGTGTTGACCATGTCACTGACCCGAGACGTGGTTATATGTTAGTGTGGACCATGTCTGTGTCACTGACCCAGACGTGGTTATATGTTAGTGTTGACCATGTCTGTGTCTCTGACCCGAGAAGTGGTTATATGTTAGTGTTGACCATGTTTGTGTCACTGACCCGAGACGTGGTTATATGTTAGTGTTGACCATGTCACTGACCCGAGACGTGGTTATATGTTAGTGTTGACCATGTCACTGACCCGAGACGTGGTTATATGTTAGTGTTGACCATGTCTGTGTCACTGACCCGAGACCTGGTTATATGTTAGTGTTGACCATGTCTGTGTCTCTGACCCGAGACGTGGTTATATGTTAGTGTTGACCATGTTTGTGTCACTGACCCGAGACGTGGTTATATGTTAGTGTTGACCATGTCACTGACCCGAGACGTGGTTATATGTTAGTGTTGACCATGTCACTGACCCGAGACATGGTTATATGTTAGTGTTGACCATGTCACTGACCCGAGACGTGGTTATATGTTAGTGTTGACCATGTCACTGACCCGAGACGTGGTTATATGTTAGTGTTGACCATGTCTGTGTCACTGACCTGAGAGGTGGTTATATGTTAGTGTTGACCATGTCTGTGTCACTGACCCGAGACGTGGTTATATGTTAGTGTTGACCATGTCTGTGTCACTGACCCGAGACGTGGTTATATGTTATTGTTGACCATGTTTGTGTCACTGACCCGAGACGTGGTTATATGTTAGTGTTGACCATGTCTGTGTCACTGACCCGAGACGTGGTTATATGTTAGTGTTGACCATGTCTGTGTCACTGACCCGAGAGGTGGTTATATGTTAGTGTTGACCATGTATGTGTCACTGACCCGAGAGGTGGTTATATGTTAGTGTTGACCATGTCTGTGTCACTGACCCGAGAGGTGGTTATATGTTAGTGTTGACCATGTCTGTGTCACTGACCCGAGACGTGGTTATATGTTAGTGTTGACCATGTCTGTGTCACTGACCCGAGACGTGGTTATATGTTAGTGTTGACCATGTCTGTGTCACTGACCCGAGACGTGGTTATATGTTATTGTTGACCATGTTTGTGTCACTGACCCGAGACGTGGTTATATGTTAGTGTTGACCATGTCTGTGTCACTGACCCGAGATGTGGTGTCCCTCAGGCTTCAGCCTCAAGATGTTTGGTAGCACCCGGCACCGGTTCATGACCTTGGCTTTACCAAGGTCAGACTCTGCAATGGTCAGGCACATGAGGTTAATACTGGATCGATCTGTGAGTATTACACGTCAGTATCGTCATACTTTCTGCCAGTCTCTGTATTCCACGTCAATATCGTCATACTATCTGAAAGTCTCTGTATTCCGCGTCAGTATCGTCACGTCATCTGCCAGTCTCTGTATTCCACGTCAGTATCGTCACGTCATCTGCCAGTCTCTGTATTCCACGTCAGTATCGTCACGTCATCTGCCAGTCTCTGTATTCCACGTCAGTATCGTCACGTCATCTGCTAGTCTCTGTATTCCACGTCAGTATCGTCACGTCATCTGCCAGTCTCTGTATTCCACGTCAGTATCGTCACGGCATCTGCCAGTCTCTGTATTCCACGTCAGTATCGTCACGTCATCTGCTAGTCTCTGTATTCCACGTCAGTATCGTCACGTCATCTGCCAGTCTCTGTATTCCACGTCAGTATCGTCATACTATCTGCCAGTCTCTGTATTCCACGTCAGTATCGTCACGTCATCTGCCAGTCTCTGTATTCCACGTCAGTATCGTCACGTCATCTGCCCAGTCTCTGTATTCCACGTCAGTATCGTCACGTCATCTGCCAGTCTCTGTATTCCACGTCAGTATCATCACGTCATCTGCCAGTCTCTGTATTCCACGTCAGTATCGTCACGGCATCTGCCAGTCTCTGTATTCGATATCACTATCGTCATGGTATGCGTGCTTGTGTGTTCTTGATATCCCTGTCTGGGCACCGGGCGGGAGTCTGTGACAACCAAACATCTACAACCTGTGGGGGGTGGGACACCGGGCGAGAGTCTGGTGACAACCAAATATCTACAACCTGTGTGGGGGGAAGGGGGCACCCGGCGGGACTCTCGTGACAACCAAACATCTACAACCTGTGGGGGGGGGGGGGGCACTGGGCGGGAATATGGTGACAACCAAACATCTACAACCTGTGGGGGTGGGGCACTGGGCGGGAGTCGGTGACAACCAAACATCTACAACCTGTGTGGGGGGGAAGGGGGCACCGGGTGGGAGTCTCGTGACAACCAAACATCTACAACCTGTGGGTGGGGGAACTGGGCGGGAATATGGTGACAACCAAACATCTACAACCTGTGTGGGGGGAGGGGGCACCGGTCGGGAGTCTCGTGACAATCAAACATCTACAACCTGTGGGGGGGGGCACTGGGCGGGAGTCTGGTGACAACCAAACATCTACAACCTGTGGGGGGGGGGCACTGGGCGGGAGTCTGGTGACAATCAAACATCTACAACTGTGGGGGTGGGGCACTGGGCGGGAGTCTGGTGACAATTCAAACAGCTATAACTTGTGGAGGGGGCACCGGGCGGGAGTCTGGTGACAACCAAACATCTACAACCTGTGGGGGGGGGGGCACTGGGCGGGAGTCTGGTGACAATCAAACATCTACAACTTGTTGAGGGGGCACCGGGCGGGAGTCTGGTGACAACCAAACATCTACAACCTGTGGGGGGGGGTGGGGCACCGGGCGGGAGTCTGGTGACAATCAAACATCTACAACTTGTGGAGGGGGCACCGGGCGGGAGTCGGTGACAACCAAACATCTACAATCTGTGGGGGGGGGGGGGGGCACCGGGCTGGATTCTGGTGACAACCAAACATCTACAACCTGTGGAGAGGCACCGGGCGCGAGTCTGGTGACAACCAAACATCTACAATATGTGGAGGGTGCCAAGGAGCAAGAGGGCAGACACATATATAAATTCGTATGTTCGGTCTAATTCTCCTTGTTTGTTAAGTGAAAACCAAAGACGGCCACTGCAACCAACCTTCATAAGACGACTCTGGATAGTTTTTTACAGTCCACTTTAATACGACGATTTTGACATGTCGAAACAAAAGCAGTCCGCTCCACAGAACGTTCCAACCATACCTGACAACCTACACACACTATTCTACACAAAGCGGCATAGCCGTGCTGTAGTGACAAGAAACCATGTCCGACGTGGACGCCAGCTCAAGTCTAACTGATCTACCGTGACGTTTTCGTGCTTGCACCAAAACGTCTTGCACACCTTTCATTCTTCTTTAACTAATGCCGTGCAAAGTGTGTCTTACAATCCTCTCGCTGTTCACGTCTTATCACAGGACTGTTTAAGACTCTTAGCTACCTGTACTTAATAATCCATAGCCTGATCCAGGTGTATGGCACAGGAGGCACCGGGTGGGAGTCTGGTGACAACCAAACATCTACAATCTGTGGGGGGGGGGGGGGGGCACCGGGCGCGAGTCTGGTGACAACCAAAAATCTACAACCTGTGTAAGGGGCACCGGGCGGAATTCTGGTGACAACCAAACATCTACAACCTGTGGGCGGGGGGGGGGGGCACCGGGTGCGAGTCTGGTGACAACCAAACATCTACAACCTGTGGGGGGGGGGGCGCCGGGCGCGAGTCTGGTGACAACCAAACATCTACAACCTGTGGAAGGGGCACCGGGCGGGAGTCGGTGACAACCTACCATCTACAATATGTGGAGGGGGCACCGGGCGGGATTCTGGTGACAACCAAACATCTACAACCTGTGGGGGGAGTACCGGACGGGAGTCTGGTGACAACCAAACATCTACAACCTGTGTAGGAAACATCACCGACCTAGACTTCATTCCGGCCAATCCGTATGTGATGTGATGAGTCATGACCTGGTTACATGCCAGAATGCTCTCCCCAGATGTAAAGTCTCAGTACTAGCTCTGCGCACCCCTCTGGTTTCTGGGCATTGAGAGGGGAAGCACAGCTCTGCACACGTTAGCCACTCCTCTGAGTTGTATCCACCTTGATGTAGTAGATGGGCTAGTGTGTCTCAGTGACCCCAAGATCTATGCCGACGGCAGCATCTCCCATGTCAGACAGGTCAAGGAACCAGGCGAAGAGGTACACAAACCTGTTGTCGTGTAGGCAGATGGGGGACAGTCAAAGGCTAGGGAAAGCAAACCCGAATATAGCTTTGTCATAGTCGGATGTACGGAGCCATTAGCTTGACAAAGCAATGCGACATAACTCACTTTATGATGAAAACAGCCGTAGGTAGAGTTGCTACTCTGGTGCCAGGTCTCGGGAAAGGTCTCTTCACAAACACGCCATGTTCAGTGATCAGACATTAGGTAGTATAACTAACTAAAGAAACAACTATTAGACGTATCCACACATTAATACATCAGCTATAGTAAAAGTAGCTTTACCGTATAATAGAAGTAGCTATAACATACAGCAGAAATAGCCAAAACAGATGGTACAACAGCAATTGTTAGACGCGTCCATAGATTGATACATACATACAGTAGACGTAGCTACAACATATATCATATACTAGCTGACCCTGCCCGGCTTCGCCCAGACCCTGGTGGGGAGCATCTCATTTAATTCATATAAGTAGTCATATAAGTTCTCGTTCCCGTTACCGACTGACTGTCTGTCTGTCTGTCTGTCTGTCTGACCCGGCCCGGCATTGCCCAGCTCCTGGTGTGGAGCATCTCATTTAATTCATATAAGTAGTCATATACGTTCCCGTTCCCGACTGTCTATCTGTCTGTCTATCTGTCTGTCTATCTGTCTGCCTGACCCTGCCCGGCTTCGCCCAGTCCCTGGTGGGGAGCATCTCATTTAATTCATATAAGTAGTCATATAAGTTCTCGTTCCCGTTACCGACTGTCTGTCTGTCTGTCTGTCTGTCTGTCTGTCTGACCCGGCATTGCCCAGCTCCTGGTGTGGAGCATCTCATTTAATTCATATAAGTAGTCATATAAGTTCTCGTTCCCGTTACCGACTGACTGTCTGTCTGTCTGTCTGTCTGTCTGTCTGACCCGGCCCGGCATTGCCCAGCTCCTGGTGTGGAGCATCTCATTTAATTCATATAAGTAGTCATATAAGTTCCCGTTCCCGACTGTCTATCTGTCTGTCTATCTGTCTGTCTATCTGTCTGCCTGACCCTGCCCGGCTTCGCCCAGTCCCTGGTGGGGAGCATCTCATTTAATTCATATAAGTAGTCATATAAGTTCCCGTTCCCGACTATCTGTCTGTCTGTCTGTCTGTCTGTCTGTCTGACCCGGCCCGGCATCGCCCAGCTCCTGGTGTGAAGCATCTCATTTAATTTATATAAGTAGTCATATAAGTTCCTGTTCCCGACTGTCTATCTGTCTGTCTGCCTGTCTATCTGTCCTGCCTGACCCTGTCCGGCTTCGCCCAGTCCCTGGTGGGGAGCATCTCATTTAATTCATATAAGTAGTCATATAAGTTCTCATTAAATTCATACAACAAAAAAAGTAACTTAAAAGAATGTCCTTCCACACACCATCCATTATTTTTAATGAAAACTCTTTCTAATCACCTGCATGACTACAGTAACTTCTTAAGCAAAAAAAGATGAGTTACAATGTTATGCATTGTGCATTATTTTTATGAAAACTTTGAAAATGCCTTACAGATTGTATCATTATTTATTATAACTCATATGCCGGTACATAACTATGGACAAAGAGTTTATAAATCTTTGAAAACGATGCCACAATATGACTATAAGTTATACAGAAAAGTTATGCCCCTTGAAATAACTTTTACAGAGTTAGGTCCCCTGAGATATATGAAATTATAATGAAAAATGGAAAATGAAATAATACTGAGTAAGCAGGCGATTTCACACTAACAAAATATCACAGTTGGCAGCGCTGGAATGAAAGGAAGGCGTGTAGAAAATTTCATCTCAATCGGATGGGCCGTTCGCGAACAAATAAAGGACATACATACATACAGACAGACAGACGGAGATCCTAATTTATATATAAGACTAGAAGCAGCAACTGTTAGACACGCCCACAGATTGAAAAAATACAGTAGAAGCAGCTACAACTAAAACATAACTATGGACAAAGAGTTTATAAATCTTTGAAAACGATGCCACAATATGACTATAAGTTATACAGAAAAGTTATGCCCCTTGAAATAACTTTTACAGAGTTAGGCCCCTGAGATATATGAAATTATAATGAAAAATTGAAAATAATACTGCAGTAAGCAGGCGATTTCACACTAACAAAATATCACAGTTGGCAGCGCTGGAATGAAAGGAAGGCGTGTGTAGAAATTTTCATCTCAATCGGATGGGCCGTTCGCGAACAAATAAAGGACATACATACATACAGACAGACAGACAGACAGACGGAGATCCTAATTTATATATAAGACTAGAAGCAGCAACTGTTAGACACGCCCACAGATTGAAAAATACAGTAGAAGCAGCTACAACAGACGCGTCCACAGTAGAAGTAGCTACAACATATATCATATACTAAAAGCTGGTGTGCAAGACCGGTACTGGAACATCAAATCTGTGAAGAGGGATGTTAGGGTACAACTAGGTTATGGCTGAACACAGCGAGGTTAGGCACACACTGGCCGTGTTTCCCCCGCGGGGTTTGGGTATGTCATTGTCAACCGACACCATCCTAACGCCCAGACACAAGTAATGTAGATCAGAGCTGAACAGCGTTGTCTAACTGTTGTGGTGTCGTCCATATCCCAGCTGGTCACGTTAGAACGGCCAAAGACATCACGGTCAACCCTCAAGAGAAGGCAGTGGCAGACTACGGGCATTCCCCGCCATCCAAGGAGGCTTCCATAATTGCAGAGTCGGCACATAGCGCTCTGGTACTTGGCTCACCCAAGGAATCGTCACGTCCTGCGTATGGCTGCTTCACTTCCTCACTTCCGTATATTGGGCATTTCGTTCGCCACAGGCCGCTCCCCAACAGCGTTGTTCTATTTGCTTCCATTGTATGTCTTGTTTCAACGACTGTTTAGTGTTTGGACATCTAATAATAGTGGACTACACATATCAACTGAAACCAACCAATCCTATTCCTGCAGTTGAGATTTCTCATGTTAGACACACGATACGCATTTTAAAGAGTAGTGGGCTTTGTCGTTTCCCTTCTCAATAGACCAGGGAGGATGATATACCCAAACAAATAGTACTGAGATGTTCATGATCGTGCACTGGTACTGGGCATGTAACCCTTAGTCGCGTCCTTGACCATCTTGTTGTCCCAGATGGACTGGCGTCTGTTGCAGCTGAACGGACACACTCTCAAGACTTGGGCGTCAGAAAGTACCAATTACGAATACACACAAAAAGCACACTTGCCTGCTAGGCTCGGTTTTGCTACTAAAACTGTTGGCTACAGCTGACCCCAGAGACAGTGTGTAATAATTACTTCTTGCCGTCTCTCCGTCAGCTGATGCGGAACATTTTCATAAAGTGTTTCAACATCTGCAAGTTTTCATCCGAGGCGGAACTGAGTGAAAGCTGGGCTCTGAGGCACCTCAAGTTCAGCCCTCGCCTGTTCGACATCAAGTTGTTCCACCGGCTGCAGACGGTGGCCTACTTCCAGGAGCCGGACATGCTGGTGATGGTGGCAGGAGAGGCGGCCAGGTGTTGCAATTGTCACACAGGTCAGTCCACCATGATGATTACACTAGAGCAGTGGTTCTCAACCTTTTTTGGCCCATTCCCGCCTTTACCATATGTTCAGAACGTCATTCCCCGTCCCTCCCCACCCTTTTCGAATTTCCTCCCTATAAATCCCCCCCCCCCCCACCCTTACACAGTATACATAAAAATGGAAGCTAAATTTATTAACACATACTACAACAAGTCTAGACATCTACATAAAACATGATTTTCGGGTCTAATTACGTTATAAAACGAATTTCATTAGGGCGAGAAGTACAGAACCGTATAATTTAGAGGGAAAAACAATATCAAGCAACTGGTTCTTGTATTAATGCGATCTTGAAATGATCTTAATCCCCCCCCCCCCCTCGAAACCCTAAAATTCTCCCTGAGGGAGGGAGGGAATTCCCCACCAGTTGAGAACCACTGCACTAGAGCATGCTAGATCTCAGGGCTGTAATGTGACTAATGTCTGCCTTACACTAAGACACAGGTAATCTCAGGCCTGTAATGTCTGTCTTACACTAAGTCATAAGTGATCTCTGGCCTGTAATGTCTGTCTTACACTAGGATACAAGTAATCTTAAGCCTGTAATGTCTGTCTTACACTAGGACATAAGTAATCTCAGGCCTGTAATGTCTGTCCTACACTAGGGCATCCATGATCCCAGGCCTGTAATATCTGTCCCTACACTGGGGCATCATGATCCCAGGCCTGTAATATCTGCCCTACACTAGGACATCCATGATCCCAGGTCTGTAGTATCTGTCCTACACTGGGGCATCCATGATCCCAGGCCTGTAATATCGGCCCTACACTAGGGCATCCATGATCTCAGGCCTGTAATATCTGTCCTACACTGGGGCATCCATGATCCCAGGCCTGTAATATCTGTCCTACACTAGGGCATCCATGATCTCAGGCCTGTAATATCTGTCCTACACTAGGGCATACATGATCCCAGGCCTGTAATGTCTGTCCTACACTAGGGCATACATTATCCCAGGCCTGTAATGTCTGTCCTACACTAGGGCATACATTATCCCAGGCCTGTAATGTCTATCCTACACTAGGGCACACATTATCCCAGGCCTGTAATGTCTATCCTACACTAGGGCATACATTATCCCAGGCCTGTAATGTCTATCCTACACGTTATCCCAGGCCTGTAATGTCTGTCCTACACTAGTACATACATGATCACATGCCTGTAATGTCTGTCCTACACTATGGCACACGTTATCCCAGGCCTGTAATGTCTGTCCTACACTAGGGCACACATTATCCCAGGCCTGTAATGTCTATCCTACACTAGGGCACACGTTATCCCAGGCCTGTAATGTCTATCCTACACTAGGGCACACATTATCCCTAGGCCTGTAATGTCTATCCTACACTAGGGCACACATTATCCCAGGCCTGTAATGTCTGTCCTACACTAGGGCATACGTTATCCCAGGCCTGTAATGTCTATCCTACACTAGGGCATACATTATCCCAGGCCTGTAATGTCTATCCTACACTAGGGCACACATTATCCCAGGCCTGTAATGTCTGTCCTACACTAGGGCATACATGATCTCAGGCCTGTAATGTCTATCCTACACTAGGGCACACATTATCCCAGGCCTGTAATGTCTATCCTACACTAGGGCACACATTATCCCAGGCCGGTAATGTCTGTCCTACACTAGGGCATACTTTATCCCAAGCCTGTAATGTCTATCCTACACTAGGGCACACATTATCCCAGGCCTGTAATGTCTGTCCTACACTAGGGCATACTTTATCCCAAGCCTGTAATGTCTGTCTATTCGTACATTAAGGGACACAAGAAAGAAGACTTGTAATGTCTGTCTGTGTATGTCCAAACAGTTATGTCTATCTGTGTATGTCTGAAGGAAATGTGTAATGTCTGTCTGTGTATGTCTATGTGTACTTTAGGAGATGAGTATTTCTAGAATGTCAGGGGGCTACTGTTAGTGACTCCACCACAAGTTGTTTGTGTTTCAGGTTTGGATGTCAACATGGCTATTGCAAGCTTGCCACCCCTGGGTGGCACATTAAGTGCCGCTGCCTGTGCCCTGACGGACTGGGATGTGATGACAACCATGCTACAGGTGTCCGAACACTCCCAGCACTTGTGCAAACAGTTCCTCAAGGCAGGATTCAAACAAGACATGTTCTCTCGATACTACTGACCTTCCATGGCTGTCACTGCTAAGCACAACATACAACAACACTTGTTGACGTGGTCAGATAACTGCTGTCTGTACAATATAGAACATAAACCAACAGTTGTTCACTTGGTCAGATCACAAAATAGAACATGGACCAACAGTTGTTCGCTTGGTCAGATCACAAAATAGAACATGGACCAACAGTTGTTCACTTGGTCAGATCACAAAATAGAACATGGACCAACGGTTGTTCACTTGGTCAGATCACAAAATAGAACATGGACCAACGGTTGTTCACTTGGTCAGATCACAAAATAGAACATGGACCAACAGCTGTTCACTTGGTCAGATCACAATATAGAACATAAACCAACAGATGTTCACTTGGTCAGATCACAAAATAGAACATGGACCAACAGTTGTTCACTTGGTCAGATCACAAAATAGAACATGGACCAACAGTTGTTCGCTTGGTCAGATCACAAAATAGAACATGGACCAACAGTTGTTCACTTGGTCAGATCACAAAATAGAACATGGACCAACGGTTGTTCACTTGGTCAGATCACAAAATAGAACATGGACCAACGGTTGTTCACTTGGTCAGATCACAAAATAGAACATGGACCAACAGCTGTTCACTTGGTCAGATCACAATATAGAACATAAACCAACAGATGTTCACTTGGTCAGATCACAAAATAGAACATGGACCAACGGTTGTTCACTTGGTCAGATCACAAAATAGAACATGGACCAACAGCTGTTCACTTGGTCAGATCACAATATAGAACATGGACCAACAGTTGTTCACTTGGTCAGATTACTACCATCTGTACAACATAGACCAACAACTCTAGATGTTTTAAATGAATTTCCTGTACCTACAGCTAAATTGGTCGGCACCTGCCTCCCCTTGTGGGCACCATTACTGTCCTTTATAAACCAGTATTCTACTTTCAAAGATATGAGACTGCTCATCAGCCAATGTGTCTCTTGTAGAATGTCTGTATTTTTTCTCTTCTTGATCCTGTCTTCTATATTATAAGGGGCGTTCATTTGAAATCCGTTCGTGCCGCACTGTGCGTAACTGCATATGTTGAACATGATCATGTCATACTCATATGATAAATACTGACCAATGAATAAAAGAGCAAATGCTTATCGTCCTATGATGCATAGGTTCTGTTTCTGACCATTGAAAAAATGGCAGAGTTGATCCAAAATCCGTCCAAAGAAGCTCAGAGAGCAGTGATTCATTTTCTTTCATTTGAAGGATGTCGACCAGTGGACATTCATCGAAGAATGCAGGCAGTGTACAGTAACAAATGTGTGTCGAAGACAACAGTGACAGACTAGGCATGCATGTTTCGGAAAGGACGTCAGTTCACTATAGATCTTCGACGGCCGGGTCAAGCGCATATTCTTGCAACAGAAAAAACCATCGCCAAAATTTATGCAGCAGTACAGATGAACTGTTGTTGAAGCATATGTTCACTAGCGAAAGAATTTGATGTGTCAATTGGGACAATTCAAAAGGTCTTCGTAAGAAACTGCAATATCGAAAGGTGTCTTCACAGTGGGTACCACGGATGTTGACCGACCACCAAAAAGAGGAACGCATGGGATGGTGTTTGAACCACTTGCTGCGTTACAGAGTGGAGGGTGATGCATTTCTCTTCCGCATAGTGGCAGGCGATGAATCATGGTGTCACCACTTTGAGCCGAGCAGCAAAAGAGAGAGCATGCAATGGAAGCATGCTGGATCACCAAAAGCCAAAAAATTCAAGTTACAGGTTTCCGCTGGTAAGGTTATGCTGAGCGCATTTTTTTACCATGAAGGGCTATTGTTGGCCGACTTTAAAGAACCTGATGTCAACATCAACTCTAACCACTACTTGCAAACACTAGACAAGCTGCAAAAAGCCATCAAGAATAAACGAACGCCCTGGCATGCTTTCTCGCGGTGTGATTTTGTTGCATGATAATGCTCGTTCACATGTTGCAAAGATTGTGCAGGAAGCATTAGCAAGGAAGAAGTGGGAAATTCTGCAACATCCAGCCAATAGTCCTGATTTGTCACCAAGTGATTTTCACTTGTTCAGACCTCTAAAAAAAAAAAGCAATCAAGGGGCAACGGTTTCACACAGATGTAGACGTAATGAATGCGGTAAACAGTTGGTTCAGTGAGCAACCAGAATCCTTTCTTGCTGACGGCATTCGCCGCCTACCTAAGCAATGGGATGCTTGCCTGAATGCCTATGGCGACTTCTTCTGACCAACCCATGGTGCATAATTCATTCAAAATTAATGCTTTGTTTAATTCTACCACACCTGTTAATGTTTCTTTCATGCTTTTGTAATAAAGCCATTGGAACGGGTTTCAAATGAATGTCCCTAATATTTAAGCTCAAAAGCCTACATTTGTTTTCTGTCATCATCATCATCATGTGAAATGGCGACACCTAGCATACTAAAACTATGTATTAATTGGGAAAGACAGCATATGTGGTAGGTGAAATAAAATGTTCATGTGGTCAGCATTTTGAAATGATGTGACACAAGATGGAAGGCAGCAAGCAAAAGCTTCTCTGCACAGACGAAACAATGCAGTTGATGGGCCATACCCAAGATAATGTCTCTCACAGTGGAGTGGCCCTAATGCTAGCTCAAGAGACAGAGGAAGCACTGATAGAATGGAAAGCAGCAAGTTCTAGAATAATAAGACTCTTCATCTTCTTCATTTGTCTGATATATTGTATTGTGTTTTGGATGTAACTGTGTTGTGTCTGTTTCCATGAGAGCTGCGATATTTGAAACTGTCAGCAAACACATTGACTCCTTCCTATTGATGAACCTTGCTGGGCAGCTACTCTTGCAGTACGCGGCATTAGTGCCCAACAGATTCATAGATCTATTTATATCCTCTCGGTCCTCACTCGTCTGGCACTCTTCCACAACTCTATCTTCCAGTATTTCCTTTCTTTGCTTTGCGCTTGTCCCACTTGTGCCTTCACTATAGACTTACCTTCGCACCCATCTAGATTTCTCTTCAGTCACTTCCCTTTAGCTGACAAATGGAGTTTGCGGCACTTTTTTTGTTTTGTGCTTGAGATTTCAGGTTGATTTTTGCACCCAAGGACTCAGATGATGTCAGGACCTCTGCTAAATGACTTTGTCAGTTTTGTATGTAACTGGATCAGTGTCTTTTTGTTTTATCATCTGTGGGCTGTAGTACTTCAAGCCTGTTATGTGTGCCTTGTGACACCACAAGCCTGCCACATGTGAGTTATGACATCACAAGCCTGCCACATGTGAGTTATGACATCACAAGCTTGCCACATGTGAGTTATGACATCACAAGCTTGCCACATGTGAGTTATGACATCACAAGCTTGCCACATGTGAGTTATGACAACCACAAGCCTGCCACATGTGAGTTATGACATCACAAGCTTGCCACATGTGAGTTATGACATCACAAGCTTCATGTCTAAGATAATGTGGTGTTACATGTCTAAGATAATGTGGTGTTACATGTCTAAGATAATGTGGGTACATGTCTAAGATAATGTGGTGTTACATGTCTAAGATAATGTGGTGTTACATGTCTAAGATAATGTGGTGTTACATGTCTAAGATAATGTGGTGTTACATGTCTAAGATAATGTGGTGTTACATGTCTAAGATAATGTGGTGTTACATGTCTAAGATAATGTGGTGTTACATGTCTAAGATAATGTTGGTGTTACATGTCTAAGATAATGTGGTGTTACATGTCTAAGATAATGTGGTGTTACATGTCTTAAGATAAGTGGTGTTACATGTCTAAGATAATGTGGTGTTACATGTCTAAGATAATGTGGGTGTTACATGTCTAAGATAATGTGGTGTTACATGTCTAAGATAATGTGGTGTTACATGTCTAAGATAATGTGGTGTTACATGTCTAAGATAATGTGGTGTTACATGTCTAAGATAATGTGGTGTTACATGTCTAAGTAATGTGGTGTTACATGTCTAAGATAATGTGGTGTTTTACATGTACTAAGATAATGTGGTGTTACATGTCTAAGATAATGTGGTGTTACATGTCTAAGATAATGTGGTGTTTACATGTCTAAGATAATGTGGTGTACATGTCTAAGATAATGTGGTGTTACATGTCTAAGATAATGGGTGTTACAGTCTAAGATAAGTGGTGTTACATGTCTAAGATAATGTGGTGTTACATGTCTAAGATAATGTGGTGTACATGTCTAAGATAATGTGGTGTTACATGTCTAAGATAATGTGGTGTTACATGTCTAAGATAATGTGGTGTACATGTCTAAGATAATGTGGTGTACATGTCTAAGATAATGTGGTGTTACATGTCTAAGATAATGTGGTGTTACATGTCTAAGATAATGTGGTGTTAAATGTCTAGATAATGTGGTGTTACATGTCTAAGATAATGTGGTGTTACATGTCTAGATAATGTGGTGTACATGTCTAAGATAATGTGGTGTTACATGTCTAAGATAATGTGGGTGTTACATGTCTAAGATAATGTGGTGTTACATGTCTAAGATAATGTGGTGTTACATGTCTAAGATAATGTGGCGTTACATGTCTAAGATAATGTGGCGTTATCATGTCTAAGATAATGTGCGCGTTACATGTCTAAGATAATGTGGCGTTACATGCTAAGATAATGTTGGCGTTACATGTCTAAGATAATGTGGCGTTACATGTCTAAGATAATGTGGGCGTTACATGTCTAAGATAATGTGGCGTTACATGTCTAAGATAATGTGGCGTTACATGTCTAAGATAATGTGGCGTTACATGTCTAAGATAATGTGGCGTTACATGTCTAAGATAATGTGGCGTTACATGTCTAAGATAATGTGGCGTACATGTCTAAGATAATGTGGCGTTACATGTCTAAGATAATGTGGCGTTACATGTCTAAGATAATGTGGCGTTACATGTCTAAGATAATGTGGCGTTACATGTCTAAGATAATGTGGCGTTACATGTCTAAGATAATGTGGCGTTACATGTCTAAGATAATGTGGTGTTACATGTCTAAGATAATGTGGTGTTACATGTCTAAGATAATGTGGTGTTACATGTCTAAGATAATGTGGTGTTACATGTCTAAGATAATGTGGTGTTACATGTCTAAGATAATGTGGTGTTTACATGTCTAAGATAATGTGGTGTTACAAGTCTAAGATAATGTGGTGTTACATGTCTAAGATAATGTGGTGTACATGTCTAAGATAATGTGGTGTTACAGTCTAAGCTAATGTGGTGTTACATGTCTAAAGATAATGTGGTGTTACATGTCTAAGATAATGTGGTGTTACATGTCTAAGATAATGTGGTTTGTTACATGTCTAAGATAATGTGGTGTTACATGTCTAAGATAATGTGGTGTTACATGTCTAAGATAATGTGGTGTTACATGTCTAAGATAATGTGGTGTTACATGTCTGAGATAATGTGGTGTTACATGTCTGAGATAATGTGGTGTTACATGTCTGAGATAATGTGGTGTTACATGTCTAAGATAATGTGGTGTTACATGTCTAAGATAATGTGGTGTACATGTCTGAGATAATGTGGTGTACAGTCTGAGATAATGTGGTGTTACATGTCTGAGATAATGTGGTGTTACATGTCTAACGATAATGTGGTGTTACATGTCTAGATAATGTGGTGTTACATGTCTAAGATAATGTGGTGTTACATGTCTGAGATAATGTGGTGTTACATGTCTGAGATAATGTGGTGTACATGTCTAAGATAATGTGGTGTTACATGTCTAAGAAAGTGGTGTTACATGTCTAAGATAATGTGGTGTTACATGTCTAAGATAATGTGGTGTTACATGTCTAAGATAATGTGGTGTTACATGTCTAAGATAATGTGGTGTTACATGTCTAAGATAATGTGGTGTTACATGTCTGAGATGTGTGGCTTGCTGTGCTACAAGTCTGAGATGTGTGGTGCTACAAGGTCTGAGATGTGTGGTGCTACATGTCTTCTCTTCTTCTGCGTTCATCCCGAGTGTTTTTTCCAGACGTAATTGTGGTGTGTCTCGTTATACACCCTTGGGTCAAAACCCTTAGGCCAACACATCCGACTTTTGGGGAGCTGAGTGGTCTCGAGGTATGGTGTCCGCCTCGAGTGCTAGAGGTCCCGGGTTCAGGCCCCGGTGAGGACTGGGATTTATTTTTAAATCCACCTGGACTTCCAGTAATAAAATTTCCCCTGGTCTCTGGGTAGTGAGATCGGACGCCCGTGTGTATTGTTGCGCACGTAAAAAATCCCTTGGCAGTTGGAAATCGAAAAACAGTAGCCTAACGGCACTGCCCGGGCAAAATTTTGAGTTAAAAATCTACCCAAAGTATTTCAGGATCCTCGCCGATGCAACGGAGTTCGTGCATTGAGCTGAGTTTCTCCAGACTCAGGTTTGAGTTAGGAGGAAAACGGAGCACTTTATGGGTTAAACCGTGTGCCGTGATGTTGATCCAACGACTAAACTAAACTAAAACATCCGACTTTAGCGGGCGTTTTTTTAATCAGGTTAGCCATGCTGGGGGACTCTCACTGCTGGACGCTGTGGACAAAATAGAACTGTTCCGGGCACAAAGGACATTCCACTCTCACTCGGACGTTTTTGCATTGTGCCGTTTTTATTTGCACCCTGAGGACGGCACATCCGACTTCTGCGGGCGATTTTGTCCAGGTTAGCCTTCCTGGGGGTTGCGAGGGACATTTGACTGTTGTCTTGTCGTCGGCATCTCTACTGGTCAAGTTAGAACGGCCAAAGACATCACGGTCAACCCTCAAGGGAAGGCAGGGGCGGACCATGGACATTCTCCGCCATCCAAGGAGGCTTCCATAATTACAGAGCCAGCACATAGCGCTGTGGGACCGGGCTCACCCAAGGAATCGCCACGTCCTACTCATGGCTGCTTTAATTCCTCACTTCCATGTATTGGATATTTCATTCGCCACTGGCCGCTCCCCACCCAAACCAGGAACAGTCACTCTGCAGATGACATCCACTCAGCAATTTTTACGGACTTCCACGTAATGGATTCGCTAGCCAAGCGTTCCATTTCGTGTTGATGAGAAGTTTTTTCCACCTTAGTTTGCAGACATCCACTCAGCAAGCTTTCACTTCAGACTTCCACGTAATGGATTCGCTAGCCAAGAGTTCCATTTTGTGTTAATGTGACGTTTTTCCATCTTTGACTACACTCACTCAATGAGTTTAAATACCTCGTAACCATTGTGTGCGACTGGGACGCTTTTTCCACCTTAAGTAACGCTCAAAAGGTATGCTGCATGTACTGTCTGCTCAGTTATCTTACCTCCATGCCGCAGACTGCGAGTAATGGCCAGGCCTCTCATCCAGGAGATATTGACTTGGAGGCACTCAGCCATATTCCTCACTTGAGAGCCGTAGAACGTGTCTAGACCAAGAATGTGGTGGCATCGTGCGCATGATTCGCACTTTTGAGTGCAATGGATTTGCTTACCTCTAGCCTTTGTCCCCAGTCTACCTGCAAGGCAGCAGCTGTGTCTCTCTTGGTCTGGTTCCTATCCCTTGACCTGTCCGAACATGGGAAACCCTACCAGTAGCTGAGCTACCGTCGGCATAGCTCTTGGGGTCATTGGAAGACACAAGCCCCTCTACCACGGCAAGGTGGAGACACGTCAGAGGTGGTACTACATGTCTGAGATGTGTGGCTTGTGGTGCTCCATATCTGAGATGTGTGGTGCTACATGCCTGAGATGTGAGGTACTGCATGTCTGAGATGTGTGGCTTGTGGTGCTCCATATCTGAGATGTGTGGTGCTACATGTCTGAGATGTGTGGCTTGTGGTGCTACATGCCTGAGATGTGTGGCTTGTGGTGCTACATGCCTGAGATGTGTGGCTTGTGGTGCTACATGTCTGAGATGTGTGGCTTGTGGTGCTACATGTCTGAGATGTGTGGCTTGTGGTGCTACATGCCTGAGATGTGTGGCTTGTGGTGCTACATGCCTGAGATGTGTTGTCTTGCTGGTGCTACATGCCTGAGAGGTGGGCTTGTGGTTGCTACATGCCTGAGATGTGTGGCTTGTGGTCTACATGTCTGAGATGGGTGGCTTGTTGGTGTGCTCCATATCTGAGATGTGTGGCTTAGTGGTGCTACATGCTGAGATGTGTGGCTTGTGGTGCTACATGGTCTGAGATGTGTGGCTTGTGTGCTACATGCCTGAGATGTGTGGCTGTGGTACTACATGCCCGGAGAGTGTGGCTTGTGGTGCTAACATGTCTGAGATGTGTGGCTTGTGGTGCCCCTCATATCCTGAGATGTGTGGTGCTACATGTCTGAGATGTGTGCTTGTGGTGCTACATTGTCTGAGTATGTGTGGCTTGTGTGCTACATGACTGAAGATGTGTGGCTTGTGGTGCTACATGCTGAGATGGGGCTTGTGGTGCTACATGCCGAGATGTCGTGGCTTGTGGTGCTACATGCCTGAGATGTGTGGCTTGTGGTGCTACATGTCTGAGATGTGTGGCTTGTGGTACTACATGTCTGAGATTGTGGCTTGTGGTGATCCAATCTGAGATGTGGGGCTTGTGGTGATAAATGCCTGAGGATGTGGGCTTGTGGTGTACATGTCTGAGATGTGTGTTGTGGTGCTACATGCCTGAGATGTGTGGTTGTTGGTACTACATGCTGAGATTGTGTGGCTTGTGGTGCACATGTCTGAGAGGTGTGGCTTGTGGTGCTCCATATCTGAGATGTGTGGTGCTACATGTCTGAGATGTGTGGCTTGTGGTGCTACATGTCTGAGATGTGTGGCTTGTAAGTGACTAAAGTCTGAGAGTGTCTGGATGTGGGGTACATGTCGAGATGTGTGGCTTGTGGTGCTACATGCATGGATGTGTGGCTTGTGGTACTACATGTCTGAGAGTGTGGCTTGTGGTGCTCCTACTGAGATGTGTGGTGTACATTTCTGAGATGTGGGCTTGTGGTGCTAAATGGCTGAGATGTGTGGTTGTGGTGCTACATGTATGAGATGTGTTGGCTTGTGGTGCTAACATGCCTGAGATGTGTGATGGGTGCTACAGTGTCTGAGATGTGTGGCTTGTGGTGACTCCATATTGAGTGTGTGGCTTGTGGGCTACATGCCTGAGATGGTGGCTGGTGGTGATATCATGTCGGAGATATGTGGATTGTGGTTGCTACATGACTGGAGATAGTGTGGCTTGTGGTACTACATGCCCTGAGATGTGTGGTGCTACATGTCGAGATTGTGGCTTGTGGTGTACCTGTCTGAGATGTGTGGCTGTGTGCTACAATGTCTAGATGTGGGCTTGTGGTGCTACAGTCTGAGATGTTGGCTTGTGGTGCATCATGGCTGAGATGTGTGCTTGTGGTGCTACATGTCTAGATGTGTGGCTTGTGTGTACAGCCTGAGATGTGTGGATGTGGTACTACATGTCTGGAAGATGTGTGGCTTGTGGTGCTCCAATACGAGATGTGTGGTGCTACATGTATGAGATGTGTGGCTTGTGGTGATACATGTCTGAGATGTGTGATGTGGTGCTACATGCATGAGATTTGTGTGGCCTTGGGTTGCTACAGCCTGAGATGTGTGGCTGTTGTGCTAAATGCCTGGATGTGTGGCTTGTGTTGCTACTGTCTGAGATGTGTGGTGTGGGTTGAGTACATGTCTGAGCTGTGTGGCTGTGGTGCTACATTGTCTGAGATGTGTGGCTTGTGGTGCTACATATCTGAGATGTGTGGTGCTACATGTCTGAGATGTGTGGCTTGCGGTGCTACATGCCTGAGATGTGAGGTACTGCATGTCTGAGATGTGTGACACCCATGGCAAGCTGTGATCTCCCATATGCCAGGCATAACAACAAACAGCCAATCTGAAAATATCAACAACAGTGTCATCTGTTTATGTTAGTCTTTAATTGTCCAGGAAAAAATACACCATAACATCTGGCATGTGACACGTTGTTGGTTTGTGATTTTTAATGTTTATGAGAGTAGTTTGACTGTTAGTGATTCGGTGAGTGTGAATATTAGTGAGTTTAATTGTTAATGATTCTGTGAATTTGATTGTGAGTGATATTGTGAAATTGATTGTTAGTGATTGTGTGAATTTTATTATTAGTGAAATTCTGTTTATTTAATTGTTAAAGATTCTGTGAGCTGTTAGTGAGATGTCACATCGTTAATTTAGCTGCGATGTGAGATATGTAACATTGTTAACCTGTCTGTAATGTGAGGTATGTAACTTGTAGGTTGTCTGTGAGTAAGGGATGTACCATTTGTATTAGCTGTCTGGGATGTGAGTATAACTTGTAACCTATCTGTGATGTGAGGTATGTAACATTGTTAGCCTGTCTGTGATGCGAGGTATGTAACATTGTTAGCTTGTCTGTGATGTAAGGTATGTAACATTGTTAGCTTGTCTGTGATGTGAGGTATTAACATTGTTAGCCGTCGTGAGGCGAGGTATGAACATTGTTAGCTAGTCCTGTGATGTGAGGTATGTATACATTTGTTAGCTTGTCTGCGATGTGAGGTATGTAACATTTGTAACCGTCTGTGATGTGGGGTATGTAACATTGTTAGCTTGTCTGTGATGTGAGGTATGTAACATTGTTAACCTGTCTGTGATGTGGGGTATGTAACATTGTTAGCTTGTCTGTGATGTGAGGTATGTAATATTGTTAACCTGTCTGTGATGTGAGGTATGTAACATTGTCAGCAAGCCTCAGAGATGGGGACAGGAGAGAGGCCGGTAACAAAAGTAAAACTAACAATGCCTATCTTTTCATAACCAACTCTAGAAATAAGTGTCCACAGTGTGGTCATAATAAATACAACAATGGCATGTGACTCACACTGGTAGATAAGTGCTGGCGTCCTGGGTTCAACACTAGGGGCACCTGATTCAAATTGGCATCTGATGACAGTCACACTGGCATCTGATGACACAGTCACACTGATTCAAACTGGCATCTGATGACAGTCAAACTGGCATTGATGACACAGTCAAACTGGCATCTGTTGAAGTCACACTGATTCAAATTGGCATCTGATGACACAGCAAACTGGCATGGAGACACAGTCAAACTGGCATCTGATGACACAGTCAAACTGGCATCTGATGACACAGTCAAACTGGCATCTGATGACAGTCACACTGATTCAAACTGGCATCTGATGACACAGTCAAACTGGCATCTGATGACACAGTCAAACTGGCATCTGATGACACAGTCAAACTGGCATCTGATGACAGTCACACTGATTCAAGTTGGCATCTGATGACACAGTCACACTGATTCAAACTGGCATCTGATGACACAGTCAAACTGGCATCTGATGACAGTCAAACTGGCATCTGATGACACAGTCACACTGATTCAAGTTGGCATCTGATGACACAGTCAAACTGGCATATGATGACAGTCACACTGATTCAAACTGGCATCTGATGACACAGTCAAACTGGCATCTGATGACACAGTCAAACTGGCATCTGATGACACAGTCACACTGATTCAAACTGGCATCTGATGACAGTCACACTGATTCAAACTGGCATCTGATGACACAGTCAAACTGGCATCTGATGACACAGTCAAACTGGCATCTGATGACACAAACTGGCATCTGATGACACAGTCAAACTGGCACCTGATGACACAGTCAAACTGGCATCTGATGACACAGTCAAACTGGCATCTGATGACACAGTCAAACTGGCATCTGATGACACAGTCAAACTGGCATCTGATGACACAGTCAAACTGGCATCTGATGACACAGTCACACTGATTCAAACTGGCATCTGGTGACAGTCACACTGATTCAAACTGGCATCTGATGACACAGTCAAACTGGCATCTGATGATACAGTCAAACTGGCATCTGATGACACAAACTGGCATCTGATGACACTGTCAAACTGGCACCTGATGACACAGCCAAACTGGCATCTGATGACACGGTCAAACTGGCATCTGATGACACAGTCTGACTGGCATCTGATGACAGTCACACTGATTCAAACTGGAATTTAATCTGGCATCTGATGACACAGTCAAACTGATTCAATGGGAACCATGCTCCGGCTGGAGATAGGCAAATGGGAGTCAGAACTGCAGATGAACACACACACACATGCACGCACACACACACAACAGGTCAGCTGAGACACAAGCAAGCAAATTATGTACATCTCATTGCCAGCTTTATACCTTCTACACATACCAGTTCAATATACAACCTATGCTGGACGACTGTCTTTTCATGAAGCTTATCTTCTCTTGACATCTGACAAGAAACATATCTGCCCCTAGATTTCTCTAAAACCCTGATACCTGACAATAAATCTGACATTTCTGCCCCTAGATTTCTCTAAAACCCTGATACCTGGCAATATACCTGACATTTCTGCCCCTAGATTTCTCTAACACCTTGATACCTGACATGATACATGTATGCCCTAAGATTTCTCTTAAACCTGAGACCTGACATCGCATATTTCTGCCTCTTTGATAAACACAGCCAAAGTACAACACACAGAGGTCAAGGCCACACAACAAACGGAGATGGGAGACTATCTTTGATTGGTCACAATTTGAAGCATAGGGTCTGCAGAAAACCCTGGACAACAAAATCCAGACCAACAGAAAAACAGAGGCTGCCCAAGACAAAATGCTTAGACACAGCAAGCCAGACACTTAGGGTTCAGACGAATGCAGAGCTGAAGAGAACAGCCAAGATCAGGAGACAGAGGACAGACAGACATGACAGGCCACTTCAACCTATTTGTCAAGACCCATGCAACTGATAATGTATATATCTGGTACCTACATCCATTTACTGTTTGATCCCGCCAAAGTTATATATTACTTTCTCACGCGTAACCAGGAAGTAGATGTGACAATCTGATGTCAACCACCAGAGAAGGTGGCACTGTTTCACTCATCACACTTAGGATCCTTTCATGTAATATACAGAACATGTCATGCTTGCACCTGTTTCATGTAACACAGTACATAAATGCTTACACCTGTTTCATGTAGCACACAGAACATGTCATGCCCTTTCATGTAATATACAGAACATGTCATGCTTGCACCTGTTTCATGTAACACACAGTACATAAATGCTTACACCTGTTTCATGTAACACAGTACATAAATGCTTACACCTGTTTCATGTAACACAGTACATAAATGCTTACACCTGTTTCATGTAGCACACAGAACATGTCACGCCCTTTCATGTAACACACAGTACATAAATGCTTACATCTGTTTCATGTAGCACATAGAACATGTCATGTCCCTTCATGTAACACAGTACATAAATACTTACACCTGTTTCATGTAGCACACAGAACATGTCATGCCCCTGCATGTAACACAGTACATAAATGCTTACACCTGTTTCATGTAACACACATAAATGTTATGCCCTTTCATGTAACACACAGTACATAAATGCTTACACCTGTTTCATGTAACACATATAACAAGTCATGCCCTTTCATGTAACACACAGTACATAAATGCTTACACCTATTTCATCACACACAGAGCATGTCATGCTTATGTCTGCTTCCTGTAACACACAGAAGATACATCTTTATATGTTTCATAACACATAGAACATAAATACTTACACCTGTTTCATAACACAGAACATTTCATGATTACACAAGACACAGACCATTTCATGATTACACAACACACAGAACATTTCAAGATTACACAACACAGAACATTTCACAATTACACAACATCCAGACCATTTCATGATTACACAACACACAGAACATTACATGATTACACAAAACACAGAACATTTCATGATTACATAACACACAGAACATTTCATGATTACACAACAAACATGTTTGCTCCTGTCACAATCAACAGACAGTACATATCAAGTACACTTCAGGTAACTAGTCAGCAGAGTGGCATACATGCAGAAACATTAGCCAGGATCTCCAGTGAATGACACTGTCCTGTGACTGACTAGCTAGGGTCTCCAGTGAATACACTGTCCTGTGACTGACTAGCCAGGATCTCCAGTCAATGACACTGTCTGCACCAGGAGTTCCAGTGAATGACACTGTGAATGACTAGCCAGGATCTTCAGTGAATGATACTGTCCTATGACTGACTAGCCAGGATCTCCAGTGAATGACACTGTGACTGACTAGCCAGGATCTCCAGTGAACGACACTGTGACTGACTAGCCAGGATCTCCAGTGAATGACATTGTGACTGACTAGCCAGGATCTCTAGTGAATGACACTGACTGATTAGCAAGGATCTTCAGTGAATAACACTGACTAGCCAGGATCTCCAGTGAATGACACTGTGACTGACTAGCCAGGATCTCCACTGAATGACACTGACATGTGACTGACTAGCCAGGATCCCCAGTGAATGACACTGTCTGTGACTGACAACTTCCTGACGTAACACTTCTCCCACCAGCTGAGCCAAGTTATATTTACAAGCACTATCACATGACATCTCAGTGCCAGCTACACATCCACTTACTCCAGCAAAGATGTAGCAATCACTACACAAGAGATATAGCACATCCACTTACTACAGCAAAGATGTAGCATTCACTTCACAAGAGATATAGCACATCCACTTGCTACAGCAAAGATGTAGCAATCATAACACAAGTAGCACATCCACCTACTACAGCAAAGATGTAGCAATCATCACACAAGAGATATAGCACATCCACTTACAACAGCAAAGATGTAGCAATCATAACACAAGAGATATAGCACATCCACTTGCTACAGCAAAGATGTAGCATTCACTACACAAGAGATATAGCACATCCACTTACAACAGCAAAGATGTAGCAATCATAACACAAGAGATATAGCACATCCACATTACTACAGCAAAGATGTAGCATTCACTACACAAGAGATATAGCACATCCACTTGCTACAGCAAAGATGTAGCAATCATAACACAAGAGATATAGCACATCCACTTACTACAGCAAAGATGTAGCACTCACCACTCAAGAGATAAGCACATCCACTTACTGCAGCAAAGATGTAGCACTTACTACACAAGAGAATTAGCATATTCACTTACTACAGCAAAGATGTAGTACTTCAGACAGCAAAGATGTGGCATTTCAGACAGCAAAGATGTGGTACTTAAGACAGCAAAGATGTGGCACTTCAGGCAGTAAAGATGTGGCACTTCTTGCAGCAAAGATGTGGCACTTCAGACAGGAAAGATGTGGCACTTCATACAGCAAAGATGTGGCATTTCACACAGCAGTGATGTGGTGCTTCAGACAGCAGATATGAGACAAAAAGAGCAACAAAACTTAATCACATATTTCCAACAAACAAGAAAAAATGCAAAAATTAAATCAAACACTTCCAACAAACAAGAAAAATAAAACCTAAATAACAATTTCCAACAAACAAGGACAATAGAAAATCAATCTCACACATCGAACAAATAAAATCAATCACAAAAATGTAGCAAACAAGATCAATCACACACTTGCAAAAAACAAAATAAATCACATACTTGCAACAAACAAGGCCAATCACATACTTGCAACAAACAATATCAATCACATACTTGAAACAAGAAAGGCCAATCACATACTTGCAACAAAAAATATCAATCACAAACTGGCAACAAAGATCAATCATACACTTACAACAAACAAGAACAATCACACACTTGCAAACATTATCAATCACAAATTCGCAAACAAAATCAATCATACACTTGCAACAAACAATATCAATCATACATTTGCAACAAACAATATCAATCATACACTTGCAACAAACAATATCAATCATACACTTGCAAACAAACAAAATTAATCATATGCTTGCAACAAACAAAATCGATCACACAATTGCAACACTCAAGGCCAATCACATACTTGCAACAAATAATATCAATCACATGCTTGCAACAAACAAAATCAATCATACATTTGCAACAAACAGGGCCAATCACATACTTGTAACAAACAATATCAATCACACACTTGCAAGAAACAAAACCAATCAAAACACCAGACAATTCAAACCAAGCAACAACTCTGTGGTGGCAATCAACAAACAGCAACAAGATCCTAACTCAGGCCTTACAATGGGCCATGCTTGTTTCGTGCTACTTCTACTATAGAGTCTGCTGTGGTGTCAATGTTTTAGGTGTCCCCCTCTCTTCCTCCCACAGACACACAAGTCCTGCCAGTGAGAATCAAGTTCATGGAAACAGAGAAACAAGACATTGCACTGATCTGCTCCCGCATGTCAAAGCAAAAACTTGCCAATGATGAAGCCGATGATGATGGCAGCAATGATGTACACTACAGGAGGGAAGATCTGCACTCCACCAGACAGTGATACATGGTGTGAAGGTGTGGAGGCCACCTTGTCAGGCAGGCCCAATTTCCTCAACCGTAGACCCTCTTCCTGTAGACACAATTACAAGTATATTGTCCAATTGTCCACTCAATGTTTCTCACAAGAGAGGAATCAAAAGTAGATCAGTAAAGAGAGGAATAAACGAACGAATGAACGAAAATCTTTATTTTCAAAGGGTTAAGAATTGGGCACGCAGGCCCGTCTGACATTCTGCCCTTCTTCTCTATTTCCTCTCATACATTCTTTCATTCAACATCTCTTATGATGCAATTCTTTGACAACAAAAGAACAATAAGCATTATAACGCATGAAAAATAATCAATAATACATGACTCATTGAGGCAATGTTTACCATGGGCATTATAAATACCCAAGGAAAGTGTACCGTGCCATACATATGGGAATTGTTTTTGTGTGTGTGTGTGTGGCTAGTTGTCATTCGAGATAATTTACCATTATTATTATCTTTGTTTTTTTTTTTTTTATGGGGGCATGTAGTCTGTCCTGAGGGTAGTGTTCAAACAGGTTGTGACTGTATGTATAATGATTGGTGGTGTCTTTGATTTCTTGTGGAAGATTGTTCCACAACTGACTGGCAGAGTATGCTAAACTTGTTTTATATAAGTCTATCCTAGGTTTAGGGACATGAAGTATATTTAATCGTTCCTTATGTCTTGCATTATATTTAAACAATGGCCAAAGGTAGCTTGGAGCATTTTGATATAGAATTTTGTGAATTAGTTTGCCTTATTAAAAAGTAGGCGTTTGTGGAGTGGCAGTAACTGACGACGTTCATGTAGGTTAGAATTAACAGTAACAGGAATCAACAGTAGATCAGTAAAAAGAGAGGAATCAACAATAGATCAGTAAAGACAGGAATCAACAGTAGATCAGTGAGGAGAGTAAACAACAGTAGATCAGTGAGGAGAGGAATCAACAGTAGATCGTAAAGAGAGGAATCAACAGTAGGTGAGTAAAGAGAGGAATCCAGAGTAGATCAGTGAGGAGAGCAAACAACAGTAGATCAGTGAGAAGAGGAATAACAGTAGATCAGTGAGGAGAGGAATCAACAGTAGATAAGTGAGGATAGGAATCAACAGTAGATCAGTAAAAAGAGGAATCAATAGTAGGTCAGTAAAGAGAGGAATCAACGGTAGATTAGTGAGGAGAGAATTTAACAGTAGATCAGCGAGGAGAGTAAACAGAAGATCAGTAAAGAGAGGAATCAACAGTAGATCAGTAAAGAGAGGAATCAACAGTAGATCAGTGAGGAGAGAAATCAACAGTAGATCAGTAAAAAGAGGAATCAACAGTAGATCAGTAAAGAGAGGAATCAACAGTAGATCAGTAAAAAGAGAGGAATCAACAGTAGCTCAGTAAAGAGAGAAATCAACAGTAGATCAGTAGAAAATAGAGGAATCAACGGTAGATCAGTAAAGAGAGGAATCAACAGTAGATCAGTAAAGAGAGGAATCAACAGTAGATCAGTAAAGAGAGAAATCAACAGTAGATCAGTAAAAATAGAGGAATCAACAGTAGATCAGTGAGGAGAGGAATCAACAGTAGATCAGTAAAGAGAGGAATCAACAGTAGATCAGTAAAAAGAGAGGAATCAACAGAAGATCAGTAAAAAGAGAGGAATCAACAGAAGATCAGTAAAAAGAGGAATCAACAGTTTGTCAGTGAGGAGAGGAATCAACAGTAGATCAGTAAAGAGAGGAATCAACAGTTTGTCAGTGAGGAGAGGAATCAACAGTAGATCAGTAAAAAGAGGAATCAACAGTAGGTCAGTAAAGAGAGGAATCAATAGTAGATCAGTAAAAAGAGGAATCAACAGTAGATCAGTAAAAAGAGGAATCAACAGTAGGTCAGTAAAGAGAGGAATCAATAGTAGGTCAGTAAAGAGAGGAATCAACAGTATGTGAGTAAAGAGAGGAATCCAGAGTAGATCAGTGAGGAGAGCAAACAACAGTAGATCAGTGAGAAGAGGAATAACAGTAGATCAGTGAGGAGAGGAATCAACAGTAGATAAGTGAGGATAGGAATCAACAGTAGATCAGTAAAGAGAGGAATCAACAGTTTGTCAGTGAGGAGAGGAATCAACAGTAGATCAGTAAAAAGAGGAATCAACAGTAGGTCAGTAAAGAGAGGAATCAATAGTAGATCAGTAAAAAGAGGAATCAACAGTAGATCAGTAAAAAGAGGAATCAACAGTAGGTCAGTAAAGAGAGGAATCAATAGTAGGTCAGTAATGAGAGGAATCAACAGTAGATCAGTGAGGAGAGGAATCAACAGTAGATCAGTGAGGAGAGGAATCAACATTAGGTCAGTGAGGAGAGGAATCAACAGTAGGTCAGTGAGGAGAGGAATCAACAGTAGGTCAGTGAGGAGAGGAATCAACAGTAGATCAGTAAAGAGAGGAATCAACAGTAGGTCAGTAAAGAGAGGAATTAATAGTAGGTCAGTGAGGAAAGGAATCAACAGTAGATCAGTAAATAGAGGAATCAACAGTAGATCAGTAAAGAGAGGAATCAACAGTTTGTCAGTGAGGAGAGGAATCAACAGTAGATCAGTAAAGAGAGGAATCAACAGTTTGTCAGTGAGGAGAGGAATCAACAGTAGATCAGTAAAAAGAGGAATCAACAGTAGGTCAGTAAAGAGAGGAATCAATAGTAGATCAGTAAAAAGAGGAATCAACAGTAGATCAGTAAAAAGAGGAATCAACAGTAGGTCAGTAAAGAGAGGAATCAATAGTAGGTCAGTAAAGAGAGGAATCAACAGTAGATCAGTAAAAAGAGGAATCAACAGTAGATCAGTAAAGAGAGGAATCAATAGTAGGTCAGTGAGGAGAGAAAACTGAAATGGATTGTGATAGAAATGATCAAAAGCAGACTAGGAAAGAGAGGAAATAAAAGTGAATAGCGATGGAGAGAAAACAAAAAGCAAATCAGAGAAAAGAGGAAATTAAAAGTATAAAACAAAAGAAAAGAAATAAAAGCAGGTGAGGTGGGAGAGGAAACTAGAAAATTGAGGTGACCTTTAACTGGCTGTTCTGGGACTTGAGATAGGACACCTCGGCCTGGGCTTTCTTCAGCTCCCCTTGCAGCTTCCTCAGGTCATCGGATGCACTCGCACTTGGCCTCTACACAGATGAAGGAATACACTCAGCTTCATGTCTGCCTTCTTTCATGTTAGCATTCTCTCTGTCATGTTTACCACAAATACAGTTTTCACACAGAGACACAGCTTTCATCTTTGCATTCTCTCATGTTTCACATAAACATAAGTCTTTACTACCCTGACTATAATGCAAATGTCAAATACAACTGATGTTTTGGAGAGTTTGTATTCTTCTTCTTCTTCTTCGTTCATCCGGAGTTTTTTTTCCGGATGTGATTGCGTTGTGCCTGTTTACAGCAGAGCTGCGTTCTTGCGCCGTTAGGCCGACAACATCCGACTTCTGCGGGCATTTGTTGACCGGGTTAACCTTCCCGGGGGTTTCTTAGGACGTTTGACTCTCACTGTTGTGGTGTTATCCCCCATCCCAGCTGGTCCATATAGAACAGCCAAAGATCCTGGTCAGCCCTCAAGGGGAAGGCAGGGGCAGACCATGGGCATTCCCCGCCATCCAAGGAGGCTTCCATACTTGCAGAGCCGATACATAGCGCTCTGGTACTGGGCTCACCCAAGGAATCGTCACGTCCTGCACATGGCTGCTTAGCCTCACTTCCGTATATTGGGCCTTCCGTTCACCATAGGCTGTTCTTCCGGAAACCAGAAGTATGCAGTCTGCAGATGACATCCACACAGTGAGCTTTCGATTCGGACTTTCCACGTAATGGATTTGCTATCAAAGCAATATTCCATTTCATGCCACTAGGACACTTTTCCACCTTTTATGAAGCCCACACAATGGGCTTTTGATTCGGACTTTCCACGTAATGGATTTGCTATCAAGCAATATTCCATTTCGTGCCACTAGGACACTTTTCCACCTTTTATGAAGCGCAATATTTCATTTCATGCCTCTGGGTCTTCATGCACCTTTAAATGTCAACCTGTATGTAGTTAAAGTAAGCTGCGGTCAACTTGAGCTTGTTGATATCTCCATAGAGCTTGTCCTCAAATGAAGCAGGTGTGGGCCAAAATATCTTTCTCTGTTCTGCATACGTTGGGCAATCCTGCAGCAAATGTTTTGCTGTCATTTTTCCAGTTCTACAATTACATTCATCAGTATCTCCTATCTTTAGTTTATTGAACAAGTGGTATTTCAGCCTGTTATGTCCTGTGCGGAGTCTGAAGATTGCTACTTGTTCTCTTCGGTCGAGTTTGTAATATGCATCATCCTTCTGATGGCCTGGATGCTCCTGATTCCCATTTGTTCTATAAGTGCTTTTTATCAACCTCTTTGCCTCATTATAGGTTATGTCTATGTCAGGCTGTGGTAGTCGTCCGCCCTCTTTTGCCAGTCTGTCAGCCTCTTCGTTTCTAGGTATACTGCAATGTGATGGGATCCACTGTATTACAACTTTTTTGGATTTCTGGCATAGACCATGGAGTTCTGCTCTTAGGTCAGTTAGTTCTGTGCTGTTATTGCTCTTGAGTATTGAGACAGCTGACTTTGCATCTGTGAAGATAGCTATTTGCTTCTCTTTATTTTCCTCCATCAGGAGCATTTCTGCTGCAGTTTTCAGAGCCTCTACCTCCGCTTTGAAGTTACTTGAAAATTGTCCAGTTGCCATTGAATGTGTTTTTTTCACTCCATTTTTAAATTTAGGAGAATTCCTCCTCCTCCATTCTCTATTGAATTTTTGGCTGATCCATCTGTATATGCATGGGTCCAATTCCTGCTTGGGTAATGTTCTTTTATGTAGTTTAGGGTTATTTCTCTTCTTTCGGTTTCATGCTGAGTGTTCTTTTTCTCAATACCAGGAATGTTTTCTATCATCTCAGGCAGTTGCTGCTGTCTCCAAGCTGGGAAGTTGTGTGCATTGTGTATCGGCTTGACTGTTGATATGTTAAGTATAGGATCTGCCCTAATCCTTCGTTTTGCAGTTTCTACAAAGTTGCTACGCTTCAGTCTTCCCTTTCCAAAACCATTAAATCTGTTGTACATAGGGTGGTCTGTCAATCTTCTAAATTTTTCTGCTTGTTGCTGGGCTCTGCTATCTCTTCTATCCTGCATTGGTTGTAAACAAGTGATCTTTTCTAGTTCATTAATAGGCGTTGTCTTCAGGCTTCCAGTTATGATTCGCATTCCTTGGTTTTGGACTCTACTTATTTTGTTAAAGTTTGACTTAGCTGCTGTTGCCCAAGCTGCAATGCCATATTCCAGTACTGGCCTCACCCGTCCAGTATATAACTTCTTGAGAACTTTCTCATCTGCTCCCCACGTTGTACCAGCAAGCTTTTTCATGATTGCCATTCTCTGCCTTGCTCTTGTTCGATTTTTCTCAACCTGTGTCTTCCATGTCAGGCGACGATCAAAGGTGACTCCTAGATAGTTTGGATTTTTCTTCATGGCGCAATATTTTTTCCATTCAATACCAGCTTAGGTTGCTGAGTTTTATTTGAGAGGGAGAACACTGTGCATGTTGTTTTCTCCTCACTTATCTTCACTAGCCATGATTTGACCAGTCCTCTAGCGCTAATAAGGCTTGCTGTATTCTGCTGTTAGCTGTACTAATATATTCTTCAGATGTCCATATGGCTAGGTCATCTGCAAAGGAGGATGTGTGTACTCTGGCTGGAAAATTTTCTGTGATGTCATTATATATGCTAGGAATAATGTTGGTGAAAGACTCCTCCTTGGGGGACACCTTGCTCCAGCAGCATCATTTTGCTTGTTTGTCCTCTTGTACTTTTGTCCTGGCAGTTCTAGTCTCAAGGTAGTGGCTGATCCATTTATACATTTTTCCACAAACATGCATGTTTGCAGTTTTACTTTCAGTCCTTCCTTCCATACTTTATCAAATGCTTTTTCTAAATCTATCCAGACTGCTAGTGTGTGCTTTTTCTCTTGGAAGGCATCCTCTATTTCCTGAGCTATATAGGTTATTTGATCTTCAGTGGATCTGTATTTTCTGAATCCTGCTTGGTGTGGTGTTAAGAGTTTGTTTTCTTCCAGATGCCATGTTAGCCTGCCATTGATAATGCGTTCCATTAATTTTCCTAACCAGCTCAGTAGACTGATAGGTCGATAGCCATTTGGTTCTTCCAGGTCTTTTCCTTCTTTGGGACTGTATTAGTATAGCTTCCTTCCATGCCTGTGGGACTATTCCTCTCTTCCAGCTGTTATTTAGGACTGCTAGTAGTTTCTTCTTTGCCTTGGTGCCTAGTCCTATTAGCATTTCATTTGTGATTCCATCCTTTCCTGGTGATTTCTTCTTTTTTAGGGTATTCATTGCCTGTTCCATTTCTTCCATTGTTAGATTTGCCATCATATATTCTGCTGCTGTCTCTGTATTTCTATGATGTATCTGTTTGTCTTTGATTGCTTTCTTCTGTTCGGTTGTAATATCAATGTGGTTTGCATTTGCATAGTGTTCCATTAGTGCATTTGCAGCCTTTTTGCCTGTAAGCAAGGCATTTCCTTGTTAATTGTTATTTGTTTGTTTCTAGGTCCTTCATTGTTCATGGCTTTCACTAGTTTCCATAGTTTGTTTCCGTCCCTGTCAAAATTCAGGTTTTCTGTTTTTTTCCTCCAACAATCTCTTGTTGTTTGATTTACTGTTCTTTTATATTTTGCTGAGATGGCTTTGAGAGAGATGTTTGCTTCAATTGTTTGTTCTCTCTCTGCTGTCTTCCTGGCATCTTCAACTTTGTCCTCCAACTTTGTAGTTCTTCAGTCCAGTATGGTTTGTAATTTTTTCCTCGCTCCTCTTGGAATGGACTCAGTGGCTGCCTGTATTATCGCTCTGTTTAGACTTTCCACCATTTGCTTTATGTTGCCATATCGTGTATTTATGTTTTCACAATATTTGTCTGTTAGTATGGCAAATCTGTCCCAATCTGCTCGTTTGTAATTCCAGCGGGGCAAGGGCTTTTGCTCCTGTGGAACATACTCCATATTCATTTCAAGCTTGATTGGTCTGTGGTCACTACATGCTAATTGGTCCAGCACATGGCGATCGATTTTGTGGAGGATGTCTCCTGTGCAGAAAGCTAAGTCTGGAGTAGAAGTGGTAAGCCATCTTCTGGAGTAGAAGCTCGGTGTGTCATCCGCTTTGTTGAGTAGATGGAGATTTGAGTCTATTTCCCAGTCCTCCAATTCATCTCCTCTTTTGTCAGTATCTGGGTATCCCCATCTTCTGAACGGCTATTAAAGTCTCCGACAATAATGCAGTTTGTGTCAGTTATTTTCATGTTTGAGAGTGTAAGGTCCTTATCTGCTGGGCTATACAGATTGTAGATTCTTATTTTCACGTCCTTTATCATTATATCAACACCTATAATTTCCGTTTGGTTGTCAGAGATCACAGATACTTCGCTGCAAGGTATTGTATTTCGTGTAAGTATTAGAACTCCTCCTTTGTGTCCTTCGCGGTCGAAACGTGTGGCCTGATATCCTCTGACTGAGAATTTGTGATTGGCGTTGAGGTGTGTCTCTTGAATGCATGCCACATCTATTCTATCTTTATGAAGACGCTGTGTTAGGGAGTCTTTCTTCTTGTAAACTCCTTCGGCATTCCACTGTAGTATGTTGAGTGTCCGGGGTATTTGGTCAATAGCTCTTAACCTACTCCTCTGTGCCTTGACTCCACAGCACAGGGGAAGGGTGACCACCAGTAGTCATGGGTGGACCCCCTCGAGGCAGGGGGCCCGGCACTATCACCGCCTGATGGGACTTCACGGGATTAGCACCATATCGATTAATTTTGATTTGTGACATCATGAATTAAGTTACGTTGCACTGCTTTGTCAAGCCTGTGGCTCAGTACATCCGATTTCGACAAGCATTTATTCGGGATGCTTTCCCTAGCCTTTGACTGTCCCCAGTCTACCTACAAGGCAGCAGGTTTCACGTTGCACTGCTTTGTCAAGCCTGTGGCTCAGTACATCCGATTTCGACAAGCATGTATTTGGGGTGCTTTCCCTAGCCTTTGACTGTCCCCAGTCTACCTACAAGGCAGCAGGTTTGTGTGTCTCTTCGTCTGGTCCCTCTCCCTTGACCTGTCCGACATGGGTGGCCCTACCAGTAGCTGTGCTACCGTCGGCATAGCTCTTGGGGTCATTGGGACGCACAAGCCCCTCTACCTCGTCACGGTGGACACACAGCAGAGGGGGAGTTTGTATTCCATTTCAATATGGCCACCACTTATGACACACTTATGCCGTCTCCGCTTCATCTTGAAAAGATCTAGGGATTATTTTTCGAACTAAGATAGTTATTACAAGCCAGCATGACCTATTCATCATTGTCAGAATCATTTTCTTTGAGCTTCTCTTTAAGAATTGGGAAAAGGAAAGTCTCATGGGGCCAAATCTGGAGAATACGGTAGGTGTGGAAGAAACAATATTCAAATCCTTAGCTTTTAATTGCTCGAGTCATGCTTTGAATTTGAAAGAGGGCACATTGTCTTGAAGCAAAGAATGATTTTCATGCTTGCTTTCCCTTGTTTTCTGGTCACATTTTTGTGTTAGTTTGGTAAGGAGATCTGCTGTCCATATATAAGCAGAGCTCTGAAGGGAAGCAAGGAAGCATCAACACACAGCAAATACATCAACAAACAAAATAATTAACTCACATATAAACAAATAACAGAATTAACTCTCACACTCATCAACAAACAACAACAGAATTCACTCACATACAAACACACATGGCAACAAACAACAGCAGAGTTAAGTCACTTACAAATACATCAACAAACAACAGAATTAAGACACATACATCCACAAACAACAACAGAATTAACTCACACATCAACAAACAACAACAGAATTATCTCTCTCTCTCTCTCTCTCACACACACACACATGTACGCCCACCCACCCACACACCAACAAACAACAACAGAAAATAACACACATCAACAAACAACAACATAATTAACTCACTCATCCACAAACAACAACATAATTAACTCACACATCAACAAACAACAACAGAATTAACTCACACATCAACAAACAACAACAGAATTAACTCACACATCAACAAACAACAACAGAATTAACTCACACATCAACAAACAACAACAGAATTAACTCACACATCAACAAACAACAACAGAATTAACTCACAAACACATACATTAACAAACCACCCACCCACCCACACTAACAAACAACAACAGAATTCACACATCAACAAAAAACAAACATAATTAACACACACACATCAACAAACAACAACAGACACTAACTCACACATAAACAAACAACAGAATTAACTCACACATCAACAAACAACAACAACAATTAACTCACACATCAACAAACAACAACAAAATTAACTCACAAACACATACATGAACAAACAACAGAATTCACACACTGACAATCAACAACAGAATTCTCACATCAACAAAAAACAAACATAATTAACACACACACACACATCAACAAACAACAACAGACACTAACTCACACATAAACAAACAACAACAATTAACTCACACATCAACAAACAACAACATAAATTCACACACACACACAAGTTGTTGCAGACACAAACTTAATTGCTGTCTACTTATGGTAATAAAAACACACCCAACAAAAATTCAAAGATTTTTAAAAAAATGCTCACCCACCAACCCATGCATGTGTGTTCGCGCGCACGCAAGCATACACACACACACAAAAGAAATAAAATTATAACTACCTTAGGAGAATCTGTCTTTCTTGAAGAATCATCAAATGTGCTGTCCGACTGAATGTGAATGGAAACGATACAGAGTAAGGAGAGTGTGTCAACTTAATTAGTGTGTATCTGTATCTGCATATTTGTGTCTGTGTCTCTGTATATGTGTATAGGTAACCAGTGTCTGTTGAGTGTATACATATGCGTAGATGTTAATGTATATAAATTGAAACACTTTAATACAATAAAGCACATAAGTTGCTGAATCTGTAAGAAAACCCATATAGGAAAGAAACAATGTACAGTACATAACTATACAGACAGTGCCAGCACAGCTAGAATGTACAGCACAAAACTATAAAGACTGTACCAACACAACTATAATGTACGCCACAAAGACATTTGCAACTGCGAGCGCTATCAAGAACAAGTTACCTGAACAGTTCAAGAAGCCTGATACGGGGGAGGAAAATGTCACATGGCAAGACAAGAAGAAATACCAGACTCACAAGATGTGCAGTGTGGGAGCCGCCAAAACCGTAAAGAAGACAAGCGGAGAGAACCTGAACCTACAGATACTACTGAAGCTACCACAAGGAATATTGATGACAACCCACCACAGACAAGAGCCAAGACAACTGAGAAGAAGGAGGAGAAAGACACCAGAGTCGGAAACATCGACTCAAAAACAGTCACATGGGTTGTCAAGCTTATTCAAGTGGAGCTGACAGATGAAAAGATCATTAAGCAGCTGCAACAGGAGAATCTCCATATCGGAATCTTGAGAGCGGAGCGGATCCTGACGTACTCCAAGATCCCTACCTACGCTGGCGGTGGTGACGACTGAGGGCAGTGAGATACCAAGCCACGTATCGATAAACCAGAAAGTACAACAATCTGAAAGATTCATACCAAGAATCACTCAATGTTCAAGATGCCAGAGGGCCGGCCAAAGCAGAGCAACATGTCGCAGTAAGACAGAATCTGCCGATACTATGCCGATCATCACGCCTTCAAGGAGTGTCTGCTGGCCAAACAGGACACGGACTTCTGAGCACCCAACAACAAGGCAAAGTGCGCCAACTGCCTGGGCAAGCATGGAGCAAGATACTTGGGCTGTCAGTACCTCCAAAGACACAGAGACGTTCTAAAGATCACCATTACCACAAAGACACCATATAAGGAAGCAATGCGGAGGTGCGAGACAGCCACATGTATTTCATAAGCGGAAATATCTCAAATACAAAGCCAGATAGACAAGTTAAAGAAACAAGTCAAGCTACTTCAAACACCTACACCAACCAGCGACAATGAGAAGCTGCTTGCTGAAATAAAGGAGATCCAGCAAAACATCAAACAAGAGGTGGAGCACATGGTGCAGACGACAAAGAAGAATGAAGAGATTCTACGAGACATCAAAGCGGAGAGAGAAATGCTAAAAACTGAAAGGGAGCCAACCCAAATCAAACCAGCAGAAGACACGGAAAAGAACACAGAGAAGCCGCAAGATGAAACCCAACAAGAAAACATCAAAAAGCTGTTAAAGACAATACACAAAAAAGGAGGCAAAAAGACGCATGATGGAGCCAAACCACAGACCCATAGGAAACAGCAAGCTAAAGCCAGTAGTCTAGCCACGATGCCCAAGCAGCTCAAAAGGGAAACCGGAATCCACCAGACAACCAAAGCCAAGAAGAGAAAGACAAAGAAATCTTAACTTCCGCAGAGTATTGGGAAAAATTTGAGGGGGATAGATACAATGAGAGGGAACGGCAAAGAAGAATACAAACTGGCAAATCGGTCTATGAATCGCCATTTTCCATCTATCCAAGCGAAACGCACAAATAGCCAACACTGACAATAGAAACCACCAGAGGAGACGGACTTAAAGGAAAACTTGCCGGCCAACCAATCCCCCAGCTGACGTCACACAAAAGCCTATATAACCAGTCCGAGTCAGGACTCACTTGTAAGAATGCACAGGCAGAATCAGGATAAAAGCCACATAAACCACGGATCTCAACTCTAACCAAGGCTGAAGAAGAAGGTCGAACCAGACCGAATTTGGAATTTTTGTGTTTGAATCAAATCAAGTCAAGTCAACTAAAATGTACGGCACATAACTATACAGGTACCAACACAGCTAGAATGTACAGCACATAACTATACAGACTGTACCAACATAACACTAGAATGTACAGCACATTATACAGACTGTACCAACATAACACTAGAATGTACAGCACATTATACAGACTGTACCAACACAACTAGAATGTACAGCACATAACTATACAGACTGTACCAACATAACACTAGAATGTACAGTGGACTGAATCGCTGCGGAAGTCTGTTGTCCGTAAAGTCACCTTCATCTTCGTCCGGGGCATTCGGGAGTCGAGGGAAATGAATGAGCTGACAAACTGGCTGGCTCTGCACCCCCTGTAGATGGCCAGCCCATGGATCGTGCCGATATTAACGTCCTCAAAGATATGGCGAGAACAGAGGACTTTGACGTCAGTGATTCCACATCGCTGTCCAGGATGAAAGACCTTGGAGTAAGAATCGGCACAGCCAGACGCGAGAGGTACATCGGGAAAACAAAGCGCCTCGTCAACCAACACAGAACAGGCACTATTAGCCACCGGACGCTGATGCATATGCTGGGGGGAGGATCTGAGCACCTATGGACATGTCCGGAGTTCAATGAAGATACCCCAGCTGATAACTGATAACTGAACTAGAATGTACAGCACATAACTATACAGACTGTACCAACATAACACTAGAATGTACAGCACATAACTATACAGACTGTACCAACATAACACTAGAATGTACAGCACATAACTATACAGACTGTACCAACATAACACTAGAATGTACAGCACATAACTATACATACTGTACCAACACAGCTAGAATGTATAGCACATAACTATACAGACTGTACCAACATAACACTAGAAGTACAGCACATAAACTATACAGACTGTACCAACATAAGACTAGAATGTACAGCACATAACTATACAGACTGTACCAACACAACTGGAATGTACAGCACATAACTATACATATTGTACCAACATAACACTAGAATGTACAGCACATAACTATACATATTGTACCAATATAACAATAGAAGGTACAGCACATAACTATACATATTGTACCAACATAAAACTAGAATGTACAGTACATAACTATACATATTGTACCAATATAACACTAGAATGTACAGCACATAACTATACAGACTGTACCAACACAACTAGAATGTACAGCACATAACTATACAGACTGTACCAACATAACACTAGAATGTACAGCACATTATACAGACTGTACCAACACAACTAGAATGTACAGCACATAACTATACAGAATGTACCAACATAACACTAGAATGTACAGTGGACTGAATCGCTGCGGAAGTCTGTTGTCCGTAAAGTCACCTTCATCTTCGTCCCGGGACATGCGGGAGTCGAGGGAAATGAACGAGCTGACAAACTGGCTGGCTCTGCACCCCCTGTAGATGGCCTGCCCATGGATCGTGCCGATGTTATTAACGTCCTCAAAGATATGGCGAGAACAGAGGACTTTGACGTCAGTGATTCCACATCGCTGTCCAGGATGAAAGACCTTGGAGTAAGAATCGGCACAGCCAGACGCGAGAGGTACATCGGGAAAACAAAGCGCCTCGTCAACCAACACAGAACAGGCACTATTAGCCACCGGACGCTGATGCATATGCTGGGGGGAGGATCTGAGCACCTATGGACATGTCCGGAGTGCAATGAAGATACCCCAACTGATAACTGAACTAGAATGTACAGCACATAACTATACAGACTGTACCAACATAACACTAGAATGTACAGCACATAACTATACAGACTGTACCAACATAACACTAGAATGTACAGCACATAACTATACAGACTGTACCAACATAACACTATAATGTACAGCACATAACTATACATACTGTACCAACACAGCTAGAATGTACAGCACATAACTATATAGACTGTACCAACATAACACTAGAATGTACAGCACATAACTATACAGACTGTACCAACATAAGACTAGAATGTACAGCACATAACTAAACAGACTGTACCAACACAACTAGAATGTACAGCACATAACTATACATATTGTACCAATATAACACTAGAAGGTACAACACATAACTATACATATTGTACCAACATAACACTAGAATGTACAGTACATAACTATACATATTGTACCAATATAACACTAGAATGTACAGCACATAACTATACAGACTACCAACACAACTAGAATGTACAGCACATAACTATACAGACTGTACCAACATAACACTAGAATGTGCAGCACATCATATTCTACCAATATAACTAGAATGTACAGCACATAACTATACAGACTGTACCAACATAACACTAGAATGTACAGCACATTATACAGACTGTACCAACATAACACTAGAATGTACAGCACATAACTATACAGACTGTACCAACACAACTAGAATGTACAGCACATAACTATACAGACTGTACCAACATAACACTAGAATGTACAGTGGACTGAATCGCTGCGGAAGTCTGTTGTCCGTAAAGTCACCTTCATCTTCGTCCGGGGCATTCGGGAGTCGAGGGAAATGAATGAGCTGACAAACTGGCTGGCTCTGCACCCCCTGTAGATGGCCAGCCCATGGATCGTGCCGATGTTATTAACGTCCTCAAAGATATGGCGAGAACAGAGGACTTTGACGTCAGTGATTCCACATCGCTGTCCAGGATGAAAGACCTTGGAGTAAGAATCGGCACAGCCAGACGCGAGAGGTACATCGGGAAAACAAAGCGCCTCGTCAACCAACACAGAACAGGCACTATTAGCCACCGGACGCTGATGCATATGCTGGGGGGAGGATCTGAGCACCTATGGACATGTCCGGAGTTCAATGAAGATACCCCAAGCTGATAACTGATAACTGAACTAGAATGTACAGCACATAACTATACAGACTGTACCAACATAACACTAGAATGTACAGCACATAACTATACAGACTGTACCAACATAACACTAGAATGTACAGCACATAACTATACAGACTGTACCAACATAACACTAGAATGTACAGCACATAACTATACATACTGTACCAACACAGCTAGAATGTACAGCACATAACTATACAGACTGTACCAACATAACACTAGAAAGTACAGCACATAACTATACAGACTGTACCAACATAAGACTAGAATGTACAGCACATAACTATACAGACTGTACCAACACAACTGGAATGTACAGCACATAACTATACATATTGTACCAACATAACACTAGAATGTACAGCACATAACTATACATATTGTACCAATATAACACTAGAAGGTACAGCACATAACTATACATATTGTACCAACATAACACTAGAATGTACAGTACATAACTATACATATTGTACCAATATAACACTATAATGTACAGCACATAACTATACAGACTGTACCAACACAACTAGAATGTACAGCACATAACTATACAGACTGTACCAACATAACACTAGAATGTACAGCACATTATACAGACTGTACCAACACAACTAGAATGTACAGCACATAACTATACAGAATGTACCAACATAACACTAGAATGTACAGTGGACTGAATCGCTGCGGAAGTCTGTTGTCCGTAAAGTCACCTTCATCTTCGTCCCGGGACATGCGGGAGTCGAGGGAAATGAACGAGCTGACAAACTGGCTGGCTCTGCACCCCCTGTAGATGGCCTGCCCATGGATCGTGCCGATGTTATTAACGTCCTCAAAGATATGGCGAGAACAGAGGACTTTGACGTCAGTGATTCCACATCGCTGTCCAGGATGAAAGACCTTGGGAGTAAGAATCGGCACAGCCAGACGCGAGAGGTACATCGGGAAAACAAAGCGCCTCGTCAACCAACACAGAACAGGCACTATTAGCCACCGGACGCTGATGCATATGCTGGGGGGAGGATCTGAGCACCTATGGACATGTCCGGAGTGCAATGAAGATACCCCAACTGATAACTGAACTAGAATGTACAGCACATAACTATACAGACTGTACCAACATAACACTAGAATGTACAGCACATAACTATACAGACTGTACCAACATAACACTAGAATGTACAGCACATAACTATACAGACTGTACCAACATAACACTATAATGTACAGCACATAACTATACATACTGTACCAACACAGCTAGAATGTACAGCACATAACTATATAGACTGTACCAACATAACACTAGAATGTACAGCACATAACTATACAGACTGTACCAACATAAGACTAGAATGTACAGCACATAACTAAACAGACTGTACCAACACAACTAGAATGTACAGCACATAACTATACATATTGTACCAACATAACACTAGAATGTACAGCACATAACTATACATATTGTACCAATATAACACTAGAAGGTACAGCACATAACTATACATATTGTACCAACATAACACTAGAATGTACAGTACATAACTATACATATTGTACCAATATAACACTAGAATGTACAGCACATAACTATACAGACTGTACCAACACAACTAGAATGTACAGCACATAACTATACATATTGTACCAACATAACACTAGAATGTACAGCGTATAACAATACATATTGTACCAATAAAACACTATGTAGAGCGTATAACAATACATATTGTACCAATATAACACTAGAATGTACAGCAGATAACTATACATACTGTACCAACATAACACTAGAATGTACAGCACATAACTATACATGTACCAATATAACACTACAATGTAGAGAACATAACTATACATATTGTACCAATATAACACTAGAATATACAGCACATAACTATACATATTGTACCAAGATAACACTGGAATGTACAGCACATAACTATAGATATTGTACCAATATAACACTAGAATGTACAGCGTATAACAATACATATTGTACCAATATAACACTAGAATGTACAGCAGATAACTATACATATTGTACCAATATAACACTAGAATGTACAGCAGATAACTATACATATTGTACCAATATAACACTAGAATGTACAACACATAACTAACTATACATATTGTACCAATATAACACTAGAATGTACAGCGCATGACTATACATATTGCACCAACATAACACTAGACTGTACAGCACATAACTATACATACTGTACCAATATAGCACTAGAATGTACAACACATAACTATACAGACTGTACCAATATAACACTAGAATGTACTGCACATAACTATACATATTGCACCGATATAACACTAGAATATACAGCACATACCCACTCACGATCACAAACAAACTTTGAAACATTCATTCACACATACATTTTCTCTCTCACCTTCCATGTCTCGCTCTCACATTCATATATTCTTATTCATACATTATATGCCACCCATTCACACTCCACTCACTCACACTAATAATCGCAAACTAACACACACTAAGAAGATATTATAGGTCAGCTAATGGACTATCTGATCATGTTATAGGTCAACTAATGGACTATCTGATCATGTTATAGGTCAACTAATGGACTATCTGATCATGTTATAGGTCAACTAATGGACTATCTTATCATGTTATAGGTCAACTAATGGACTATCTGATCATGTTATAGGTCAACTAATGGACTATCTGATCATATTATATGTCAACTAATGGACTATCTGATCATGTTATAGGTCAACTAATGGACTATCTGATCATGTTATAGGTCAACTAATGGGCTATCTGATCATGTTATAGGTCAACTAATGGACTATCTGATCATGTTATAGGTCAGCTAATGGACCATCTGATCATGTTATAGGTCAACTAATGGACTATCTGACCATGTTATAGGTCAACTAATGGACTATCTGAACATGTTATATGTCAACTAATGGACTATCTGATAATGTTATAGGTCAACTAATGGACTATCTGATCATGTTATAGGTCAGCTAATGGACTATCAGATCGTGTTATAGGTCAACTAATGGACTATCTGATCATGTTATAGGTCAGCTAATGGACTATCTCATCATGTTAAAGGGCAAGTAATGGACTATATGAATATGTTATAAGTCAACTAATCACCTATCAGATCATGTTATAGGTCAACTAATGGACCATCTGATCATGTTATAGGTCAGCTAATGGACCATCTGACCATGTTATAGGTCAGCTAATGGACCATCTGACCATGTTATAGGTCAGCTAATGGACCAACTGACCATGTTATAGGTCAACTAATGGACCATCTGATCATGTTATAGGTCAACTAATCAACTATCTGATCATGTTATAGGTCAACTAATGGACTATCTGACCATGTTATAGGTCAGCTAATGGACTATCTGATCATGTTATAGGTCAACTAATGGACTATCTGATCATGTTATAGGTCAGCTAATGGACTATCTGATCATGTTATAGGTCAACTAATGGACTATCTGATCATGTTATAGGTCAGCTAGTGGACTATCTCATCATGTTAGAGGGCAAGTAATGGACTATCTGAATATGTTATAAGTCAACTAATCACCTATCAGATCATGTTATAGGTCAACTAATGGACCATCTGATCATGTTATAGGTCAGCTAATGGACCATCTGACCATGTTATAGGTCAACTAATGGACCATCTGACCATGTTATAGGTCAGCTAATGGACTATCTGATCATGTTATAGGTCAACTAATGGACTATCTCATCATGTTAGAGGGCAAGTAATGGACTATCTGAATATGTTATAAGTCAACTAATCACCTATCAGATCATGTTATAGGTCAACTAATCAACTATCTGATAATGCTATAGGTCAACTAATCACCTATCAGATCATGTTATAGGTCAACTAATCAACTATCTGATAATGTTATAGGTCAACTAATGGACTATCTCATCTTGTTATAGGTCAAAGGTCAACTAATCAACTATCTGATCATGTTATAAGTCAACTAATAAACTATCTGACCATATTATTGGTCAACTATTCCAATTCCAATTCCAATTTTCAAAACAAAAATTCCAAATTCGGCCTCGTCTAACCTGCTTCATCAGCTGTGGTTATTGTTGAGGTCCGTGGTTTTTGTGGGTTTATTTACCCTAATTCTTGTCTTGTGAGTCCATTCTCGGACTGGTTATGTATCGTTTGTGTCTGTGACGTCAGCAGGGTGATCGGTCGGCGGCTATCCTTTGTGCTCGTCTGTGCTTGTGGTTTTCTTTGTTGGTGTAGGCTCCTGGCTCGTCTGGCTTGCTGACTGCAGTCCTTATAAGGACTTTTCGTGATCCCCCTCCAGCTGGGGGATCGGTCGGCGGCTGTCCTTTGTGCATGTTTCCTCTTGTGGTTTTCTTTGTTGGTGCAGGCTCCTGGTTCGTCTGGTTGCAGTCCTTAAAAGGACTTTTTATATGGGTTTTTTTTGGTCTTCTCAATTGTGAAGTAACTGTAGAAGCCTTTCGATGTGATATGCCTCCTTGCGCTTTCTTTCAGTCCGCTTCCCACGTTTGAGTTCTTGCTGTCTTTTGCTCGCTTCCTCCGAGCTCAGCCATGGGATGATTTCTCCGTCTTCAATGTAGTAATCCCATGCGTATTCATCTGCGTATTTCACATCTGGAAGAATTATTGTGTCTTTATAGCAGGGCACTGGTTCTCCGTAGAGTTTCTTGTACTTCTCCTTTTTTTTCTTCCATGCGCTTTCTGTATTCCTCGCACGTGAGTTCGTAGTGCCTCTGTTTCTCAGAAACCGTCATTTCTACTTTTGGCTTCGGGACGTTCTCTATGCCGACGTCAGGGTGCTCATTTCGATTTTCTTCTGATGTCTGGTGGGATATTGGCTTCCGTTTGAATGATTCTGTGGTTTTGTTTCGGAGTATTTCCAATTCAGCTTTCTGTAGTTCTCGCTCTGATTTAATGGTTTGTAGGATCTCTTCATTCTCCTTCTTAATCAGTGCCATATGTTCTACTTCTTGCTTGATGTTTTGCTGTATCTCCTTCATTTCCGCCAGTAGTTTTTCGTCGTCGTTGTATGGGATCGGCGTTAGCAGTGCCTTGACTTGTCTCTTCAACTCGTCTTTCTGTTTTTGAAGTTGATCTCTTTCGGCTTGTGCTATACCCGTGGCTGTCTCGCCCCTCTGCATTGCTTCCTTGAATGGAGTCTTTGTGATAAGGGCGATCTTTAAGACGTCTCTGTGTCTCTGCAGGTACGGACAGCCCAAGTATCTTGCTCCATGCTTGCCCTGGCAGTTGGCGCACTTTCTTCTGTTGTTAGGAGCTCGGAAGTCCGTGTCCAGCTTGGCCAGCGGACACTCCTTGAAGGCGTGGTGATCGGCGCAGTATCGACAGATTTCCGTCTTACTGCGACATGTTGCTCTGCTGTGGCCGGCCCTCTGGCATCTTTAACATTGATTGACTCTTGGATGAATCTCTCTGGCTGTTGAGTTTTCTTGCTGAATGATACTGTGATCGGCATTTCGCTGCCCTCCGACGTCACTACTGCCAAGGTTGTAGGTATCTTGGAGTAGGTGAGAAGCCGCTCCGCCTTCAAGAATCGGATGTAAAGATTCTCTTCATGTAGCTGCTTCAGGATTTCTTCATCTGTCAGCTCCACAGGAATCCGCTTGACAACCCATCGGACTGTTTTTGAGTCTGTGTTTCCAACACTGGTGTCTTTCTCCTTCTTCTCTGCTGTCTTGGTTCTTGACTGTGTTGGGCTGTCAATCTTCTCCCTCATAATAGCTTCAGTAATAGCTGTAGTATCAGGCTCTTTGATGCAGCTAGCAGGTGGGCTCTCGACGTTCTTCTTGTTGTTGGCTCCCACGCTGCACATCTTGGCAACAGCATGTTTCTTGTTGTTGGACTTCCCACGTGACATTTTCCCGCATATCAGGCTTCTTGACAGGATAATGCGCACTATTGGACCACCTGATCATGTTATAGGTCAACTAATCAACTATCTGATCATATTATAGGTCAACTAATGGACTATCTGATCATGTTATAGGTCAACTAATGGACTATCTGATCTTGTTATAGGTCAACTAATGGACCATCTGATCATGTTATAGGTCAACCAATGAACTATCTGGTCATGGTGTAGGTAAACTCATCAACTATCTTAACATATTATAGGTCAACTAATGGACTATCTGATCATGTTATAGGTCAACTAATGGACTATCTCACCATGTTATAGGTCAACTAATCAACTATCTGATCATATTATAGGTCAACTAATGGACTATCTGATCATGTTATAGGTCAACTAATGGACTATCTGATCATGTTATAGGTGAACTAATGGACTATCTCACCATGTTATAGGTCAACTAATCAACTATCTGATCATATTATAGGTCAACTAATGGACTATCTGATCATGTTATAGGTCAACTAATTGACTATCTGATCATGTTATAGGTCAACTAATGGACTATCTGATCATGTTATAGGTCAACTAATGGACCATCTGATCATGTTATAGGTCAACTAATGGACTATCTGATCATGTTATAGGTCAACTAATGGACCATCTGATCATGTTATAGGTCAACTAATGGACTATCTGATCATGTTATAGGTCAACTAATGGACTATCTCACCATGTTATAGTCAACCAATGAACTATCTGGTCATGGTGTAGGTAAACTCATCAACTATCTTAACATATTATAGGTCAACTAATGGACTATCTGATCATGTTATAGGTCAACTAATGGACTATCTGACCATGTTATAGGCCAACTAATCAACTATCTGATCATATTATAGGTCAACTAATGGACTATCTGATCATGTTATAGGCCAACTAATCAACTATCTGATCATGTTATAGGTCAACTAATGGACTATCTGATCATGTTATAGGTCAACTAATGGACCATCTGATCATGTTATAGGTCAACTAATGGACTATCTGATCATGTTATAGGTCAACTAATGGACCATCTGATCATGTTATAGGTCAACTAATGGACTATCTGATCATGTTATAGGTCACTAATGGACTATCTCACCATGTTATAGTCAACCAATGAACTATCTGGTCATGGTGTAGGTAAACTCATCAACTATCTTAACATATTATAGGTCAACTAATGGACTATCTGATCATGTTATAGGTCAACTAATGGACTATCTGATCATGTTATAGGTCAACTAATGGACTATCTGACCATGTTATAGGCCAACTAATCAACTATCTGATCATATTATAGGTCAACTAATGGACTATCTGATCATGTTATAGGTCAACTAATGGACTATCTGATAATGTTATAGGTCAACTAATGGACCATCTGATCATGTTATAGGTCAACTAATGGACTATCTGATCATGTTATAGGCCAACTAATCAACTATCTGATCATATTATAGGTCAACTAATGGACTATCTGATCATGTTATAGGTCAACTAATGGACTATCTGATCATGTTATAGGTTAACTAATGGACTAACTCACCATGTTATAGGTCAACCAATGAACTATCTGGTCATGGTGTAGGTAAACTCATCAACTATCTTAACATATTATAGGTCAACTAATGGACTATCTGATCATGTTATATGTCAACTAATGGACTATCTCCCCATGTTATAGGTCAACTAATGGACTATCTGACCATGTTATAGGCCAACTAATCAACTATCTGATCATATTATAGGTCAACTAATGGACTATCTGAATCATGTTATAGGTCAACTAATCAACTATCTGATCATGTTATAAGTCAACTAATGGACTATCTGACCATGTTATTGGTCAACTAATGGACCATCTGATCATATCATAGGTCAACTAATGGACTATCTGATCATGTTATAGGTCAACTAATGGACCATCTGATCATGTTATAGGTCAACTAATGGACTATCTGATCATGTTATAGGTCAACTAATGGACTATCTCACCATGTTATAGTCAACCAATGAACTATCTGGTCATGGTGTAGGTAAACTCATCAACTATCTTAACATATTATAGGTCAACTAATGGACTATCTGATCATGTTATAGGTCAACTAATGGACTATCTGATCATGTTATAGGTCAACTAATGGACTATCTGACCATGTTATAGGCCAACTAATCAACTATCTGATCATATTATAGGTCAACTAATGGACTATCTGATCATGTTATAGGTCAACTAATGGACTATCTGATCATGTTATAGGTCAACTAATGGACCATCTGATCATGTTATAGGTCAACTAATGGACTATCTGATCATGTTATAGGCCAACTAATCAACTATCTGATCATATTATAGGTCAACTAATGGACTATCTGATCATGTTATAGGTCAACTAATGGACTATCTGATCATGTTATAGGTCAACTAATGGACTAACTCACCATGTTATAGGTCAACCAATGAACTATCTGGTCATGGTGTAGGTAAACTCATCAACTATCTTAACATATTATAGGTCAACTAATGGACTATCTGATCATGTTATATGTCAACTAATGGACTATCTCCCCATGTTATAGGTCAACTAATCAACTATATGATCATATTATCGGTCAACTAATGGACTATCTGATCATATCATAGGTCAACTAATGGACTATCTCACCATGTTATAGGTCAGCTAATGGACTATCCGATCATGTTATAGGTCAACTAATCAACTATCTGATCATGTTATATGTCAACTAACGGACTACCTGGTTATGTTATAGGTCAACCAATGAACTATCTGGTCATGGTGTAGGTAAACTCATCAACTAACTGATCATGTTGTAGGTCAACTAATCAACTATCTGATCATGTTGTAGGTCAACTAATGAACTATCTGGTTATGTTCAAGCATAGACACTCACAAAAGACAGCGGAGCAGACTCCTGAGACCTGGTCACCTCTGGGGAGATTCTATGGTGAGCTCCATCTGGCATCTCAAACACACACTTGAGTTTTGTGTCCATCAGGTTTTCTGCTGGGGCGTCCTTCCACTGTTAGAGACACAAACACAATCTGTAGGCTTCCATTCATTCAAACAAGTGTCACTAATGTGACATCAATGTAATCCTGTGTGCTTCTCTAACATTATACCACATATCTAATGTGACATCAGTGTGATCTTATGTGCTTTTCCAACATTATATCATGTGCTATCTGTGTGATTCTCTGATTTAAAACCAAATAACTAATGTGACACCAATGTGATGCATGTAGTGTCTAATATAAACCAGTAACTTATGTGCCTGTCTCCGTTGCGAAGGGGTTATGGACGCAGTTTGTAATTCCGTATACCCGTTCGAAACACAGCTGTGCGTGATTTGGCAGCAGATCACGTTGCGTTGGTTTTGCTTTGGTATCAGTGCTGGTCGTTCAGAAAGCAATGGCAAACTACTGAACGTAAAACTTACCAAGAGATCACAACAACAGAAATGCTGGTGTTAACTGCAATGTCCTGTAAAGATCCACAGAGTTGACTCTCCACTGTTGTTTCTCTAGACCAGAAAGTTGACCTAGATGTGTCATATTTTGGGTAGTCTTGGAGTATGTGATCTGCTGTCTGAGCGCCAGTACAATATCATCATCATCATGTTCCATGCCAGTAAGCGTGGGCGGTCATGTTTTACCTGGTACACTATCACCACAGTCGTGGATCAGCTCAATGTTCTTGTCATATGACTATGCCATATGGTCAAGTCCTCCAGATATTTACTTCACGGCTTTCGCCTTGTTCTTTTCCCCTCAATCTTGCCAGTTGTCACCAAGTTTTCCAGTTTATTTCTTCTCATAACGTGCCCAAAAATGTGGCCATCTACATCTAATTTATCGAATCAGTCCACATATGCACATAGTTGATTCACCAATCTTGAATTTTGTTTACTTAATGTGTTACTGATTGCGTCCTGTTCTGAAGAGCAGAATAATGATTTGTTCTGGTATGTCAATAAAATTATAATCGTCTTGTGCCGATTTTGATGGTTTTCTGATTGACTTTATGGTTCTTGTCTGTTGGTCTATGTAACAGATACATCAAGTTCTTCTATTGCTCCTTCCTTAGCTAACTGATCAGCTCTCTCATTTCCGGATACTCCACAGCGAGATGATATCAATTGTATTTTGACCTTATGCTGGCTGTCAAGATCAAAAAGTAGTGTCCCTAGCACTGGAAATTTCCCAGAATGGAGTGCCTCAAATACTGATTTTGCATCTGTCAATAGCACCACAGGCTGTGTAGTAGCATTGTTGGAATTCAACAGAAGAAATAAATGATGTACATCTAGAGAAGCTACAGAAGAGATAGCTGATGTATGGTTAGAGAAGAGACAAAAAGACAAGGGACAGAAAGACAAGGGACAGAAGAGATAGCTGATGTATATCTAGAGAAGAGACAGAAAGACAAGGGACAGAAGAGTGATGTATATCTAGAGAAGAGACAGAAAGACAAGTTACAGAAGAGATAGCTGATGTATATCTAGAGAAGAGACAGAAAGACAAGGGACAGAAGAGTGATGTATATCTAGAGAAGAGACAGAAAGTCAAGGGACAGAAGAGTGATGTATATCTAGAGAAGAGACAGAAAGACAAGGGACAGAAGAGTGATGTATATCTAGAGAAGAGACAGAAAGACAAGGGACAGAAGAGTGATGTATATCTAGAGAAGAGACAGAAAGACAAGGGACAGAAGAGTGATGTATATCTAGAGAAGAGACAGAAAGTCAAGGGACAGAAGAGTGATGTATATCTAGAGAAGAGACAGAAAGTCAAGGGACAGCAGAGTGATGTATATCTAGAGAAGGGGCTTAAGTATTGTTGTGATCCATATTTAATATGTCCTTTGAATAGATCTTGACTGTGTAACTGTTAGGATAGGGCTCGATGCGAGGTTGCATGTATAGCAATTGAATATGGATAACTGATGTATATCTAGAGAAGATATGGAAGAGACAACTTACCAGATTGTCCTGGTTATCGCCAAGATTATCAGGAGCAAACATCGACTGCACCATAAACTTATGTTTGTTTTTTTCTTTTGGATCAAAGTCAAATGGCTGAAGCATCACTTGAAGAAATACAAAATCCAACTGTATTTTTATGACAATAAACAAAACAAATACAATTTAAAAAATTATAATAACCTCTAAAAAGGAAAGCTATTAAAACAGGCAATTTCTGTAATAAACAGTACCATAAGCTCTTCTGGGGTGACTTTTTTGGTTATGAAAATATATTTCCAAACACATATCAGCCAAATATGTGATGTAAAGACAATACCAGCTCACACACAACACAGTTCCTCATATACCAGCTCACACACAAAATATGGTTATCCTGATATCAACTCTCACAACAGTTACCCAGATACCAGCTCATACACAACATAGTTCCCCAGATACCAGCTCACACACAATGTACAGTTATCCAGATGCCAGCTCAAACACAATATAGTTCCCAAGGAACTAGCTCACACACAACATACAGTTACCCAGATACTAGCTCACACACAACATAGTTCCTCAGATATCAGCTCACACACAACATAGTTCCCCAGATACCAGCTCACACACAACATACAGTTCCCCAGATAGAAGCTCACACACAACAGTTCCCCAGATACCAGCTCACACACAACATAGTTTCCCAGATACCAGCTCACACACAACATACAGTTCCCCAGATACCAGCTCACACAACATAGTTCCCCAGATACCAGCTCCCACACAACATACAGTTCCCCAGATACCAGCTCACACACAACATAGTTCCCCAGATACAAGCTCACACAACATAGTTCCCCAGATACCAGCTTACACACAATATAGTTCCCCAGGAACTAGCTCACACACAACATACAGTTCCCCAGATACCAGCTCACACATAACATAGTTCCCCAGATACCAACTCACACACAACATAAGCACACAACACATTTCCTCAGATACCAGCACACACACACACCAACAGTTCACCAGATACCAGCTCACACAACATAGTTCCCCAGATACCAACTCACACACAACATAAGTTCACACACAACTCAGATACCAGCTCATGCACAACATAATTCCCCAGATACAAGCTCACTCACAACATACAGTTATCCAGATACAAGCTCACACACAACATAAGCACACAACACAGTTCCTCAGATACCAGCTCACACACAACATACAGTTCCCCAGATACCAGCTCACACACACCAGTGTTACCCAGATACCAGCTCACACACACCAGTGTTACCCAGATACCAGCTCACACACAACATAGTTCCCCAGATACCAGCACACACACAACATACAGTTCTCCAGATACCAACTCACACAAAACATAGTTCCCCAAATACCCGCTCACACACAACATAGTTCCCCAGATACCAGCTCACACATAACACAGTTCCCCAGATACCAGCTCACACACAAAATACAGTTCTCCAGATACCAGCTCACCAACAACACAGTTCCCCAGATACCAGCTCACACACAACATAGTTCCCCAGATACTACCTCACACACAACATAGTTCCTCAGATACAACTCACACACAACATAGTTACCCAGATACCAGCTCACACATAAAATAGTTCCCCAGATACCAGCTCACACACAACATACAGTTCCCCAAATACTAGCTCACACACAACATAGTTACCCAGATACCAGCTCACACACAACATAGTTCGCCAAGCACCAGCTCACACACAACATACAGTTATCCAGATACCAGCACACACACAACATACAGTTCCCCAGATACAAGCTCACACACAATATAGTTCCACAGATACCAGCTCACACACAACATACAGTTCCCCAGATACAAGCTCACACACAACATAGCTCCCCAGATACCAGCTCACACACAACATAGATCTCCAGATACCAGCTCACATACAACATACAGTTCCCCAGATACAAGCTCACACACAACATAGTTCCCCAGAAACAAGCTCACTCACAACATACAGTTATCCATATACCAGCTCACACACAACATAAGCACACAACACAGATCCTCAGATACCAGGTCACACACAACATACAGTTCCCCAGATACCAGCTCACACACAACATAGATCTCAAGATACAAGCTCACATACAAAATACAGTTACCCAGATACCAGCTCACACACAACATAGATCTCCAGATACAAGCTCACATACAACATACAGTTCCCCAGATACAAGCTCACACACAACATAGTTCCCCAGATACAAGCTCACTCACAACATAGTTATTCAGATACCAACTCACACACAACATAGTTCCCCAGATACCAGCTCACACACAACATAGTTCCCCAGTTACAAGCTCACACACAACAGTGTTACCCAGATACAAGCTCACTCACAACATAGTTCCACAGATACCAGCTCGCACACAACATAGTTCCCCATATACCAGCTCACACACAACATAGTTCCCCAGATACAAGCTCACTCACAACATAGTTCCCCAGATACCAGCTCACACACAACATAGTTCCCCAAGAACCAGCTCACATACAACATAGTTCCCCAGATACAAGCTCACTCACAACATAGTTATCCAGATACCAGTTCATACACAACATAGTTCCCCAGATACCAGCTCGCACACAACATAGTTCCCCATATACCAGCTCATACACATCATAGTTCCCCAGATACAAGTTCACTCACAACATAGAACCACAGATACCAGCTCGCACACAACATAGTTCCCCATATACCAGCTCACACACATCATAGTTCCCCAGATACAAGCTCACTCACAACATAGTTCCACAGATACCAGCTCGCACACAACATAGTTCCCCATATACCAGCTCACACACATCATAGTTCCCCAGATACAAGCTCACTCACAACATAGTTCCCCAGATACCAGCTCACATACAACATAGTTCCCCAAGAACCAGCTCACAGACAACATAGTTCCCCAGATACAAGCTCACTCACAACATAGTTATCCAGATACCAGTTCATACACGACATAGTTCCCCAGATACCAGCTCACACACAACATACAGTTCCTCAGATACCAGCTCACAAACAACATAGTTCCACAGATACCAGCTCACAAACAACATAGTTCCACAGATACCAGCTCATGCACAACATAGTTCCCCAGATACCAGCTCACAAGCAACATAGTTCCCCAGATACCAGATCACACACAATATAGTTCCCCAGATACCAGCTCACACACAATATAGTTCCCCAGATACCAGATCACACACAATATAGTTCCCCAGATACCAGATCACACACAATATAGTTCCCCAGATACCAGCTCACATACAATATAGTTCCCCAGATACCAGCTCACAAGCAACATAGTTACCCAGATACCAGCTCACAAGCAACATAGTTCCCCAGATACCAGATCACACACAATATAGTTCCCCAGATACCAGATCACACACAATATAGTTCCCCAGATACCAGCTCACAAGCAACATAGTTCCCCAGATACCAGATCACACACAACATACAGTTTCCCAGATACAAGCTCACACATAACATAGTTCCCCAGTTACCAGCTCACACACAACATAGTTTCCCAGATACAAGCTCACACATAACATAGTTCCCCAGTTACCAGCTCACACACAACATACAGTTCCCCAGATACCAGCTCACAAACAACATAGTTCCCCAGATACCACCTCACACACAACATAGTTCCCCAGATACCAGCTCACACACAACACAGTTCCACAGATACCAGCTCACACACAAAATAGTTCTCCAGATACCAGCTCACACAACATAGTTCCCCAGATACCAGCTCACACACAACATAGTTCCTCAGATACCAGCTCACACACAACATAGTTCCCCATATACTAGCTCACACACAACATAGTTCCCCAGATACCAGCTCACACACAACATACAGTTCCTCAGATACCAGCTCATAAACAACATAGTTCCACAGATACCAGCTAACACACAACATAGATCTCAAGATACAAGCTCACATACAAAATACAGTTACCCAGATACCAGCTCACACACAACATAGATCTCCAGATACAAGCTCACATACAACATACAGTTCCCCAGATACAAGCTCACACACAACATAGTTCCCCAGATACAAGCTCACTCACAACATAGTGATTCAGATACCAACTCACACACAACATAGTTCCCCAGATACCAGCTCACACACAACATAGTTCCCCAGTTACAAGCTCACACACAACAGTGTTACCCAGATACAAGCTCACTCACAACATAGTTCCACAGATACCAGCTCGCACACAACATAGTTCCCCATATACCAGCTCACACACATCATAGTTCCCCAGATACAAGCTCACTCACAACATAGTTCCCCAGATACCAGCTCACACACAACATACAGTTCCTCAGATACCAGCTCACAAACAACATAGTTCCACAGATACAAGCTAACACACAACATAGTTCCTAGATACCAGCTCATGCACAACATAGTTCCCCAGATACCAGCTCACAAGCAACATAGTTCCCCAGATACCAGATCACACACAATATAGTTCCCCAGATACCAGCTCACACACAATATAGTTCCCCAGATACCAGATCACACACAATATAGTTCCCCAGATACCAGATCACACACAATATAGTTCCCCAGATACCAGCTCACATACAATATAGTTCCCCAGATACCAGCTCACAAGCAACATAGTTACCCAGATACCAGCTCACAAGCAACATAGTTCCCCAGATACCAGATCACACACAATATAGTTCCCCAGATACCAGATCACACACAATATAGTTCCCCAGATACCAGCTCACAAGCAACATAGTTCCCCAGATACCAGATCACACACAACATACAGTTTCCCAGATACAAGCTCACACATAACATAGTTCCCCAGTTACCAGCTCACACACAACATACAGTTTCCCAGATACAAGCTCACACATAACATAGTTCCCCAGTTATCAGCTCACACACAACATACAGTTCCCCAGATACCAGCTCACAAACAACATAGTTCCCCAGATACCACCTCACACACAACATAGTTCCCCAGATACCAGCTCACACACAACACAGTTCCACAGATACCAGCTCACACACAAAATAGTTCTCCAGATACCAGCTCACACAACATAGTTCCCCAGATACCAGCTCACACACAACATAGTTCCTCAGATACCAGCTCACACACAACATAGTTCCCCATATACTAGCTCACACACAACATAGTTCCCCAGATACCAGCTCACACACAACATACAGTTCCTCAGATACCAGCTCATAAACAACATAGTTCCACAGATACCAGCTAACACACAACATAGATCTCAAGATACAAGCTCACATACAAAATACAGTTACCCAGATACCAGCTCACACACAACATAGATCTCCAGATACAAGCTCACATACAACATACAGTTCCCCAGATACAAGCTCACACACAACATAGTTCCCCAGATACAAGCTCACTCACAACATAGTGATTCAGATACCAACTCACACACAACATAGTTCCCCAGATACCAGCTCACACACAACATAGTTCCCCAGTTACAAGCTCACACACAACAGTGTTACCCAGATACAAGCTCACTCACAACATAGTTCCACAGATACCAGCTCGCACACAACATAGTTCCCCATATACCAGCTCACACACATCATAGTTCCCCAGATACAAGCTCACTCACAACATAGTTCCCCAGATACCAGCTCACACACAACATAGTTCCCCAAGAACCAGCTCACATACAACATAGTTCCCCAGATACAAGCTCACTCACAACATAGTTATCCAGATACCAGTTCATACACAACATAGTTCCCCAGATACCAGCTCGCACACAACATAGTTCCCCATATACCAGCTCAGACACATCATAGTTCCCCAGATACAAGTTCACTCACAACATAGTTCCACAGATACCAGCTCGCACACAACATAGTTCCCCATATACCAGCTCACACACATCATAGTTCCCCAGATACAAGCTCACTCACAACATAGTTCCACAGATACCAGCTCGCACACAACATAGTTCCCCTTATACCAGCTCACACACATCATAGTTCCCCAGATACAAGCTCACTCACAACATAGTTCCCCAGATACCAGCTCACATACAACATAGTTCCCCAAGAACCAGCTCACAGACAACATAGTTCCCCAGATACAAGCTCACTCACAACATAGTTATCCAGATACCAGTTCATACACAACATAGTTCCCCAGATACCAGCTCACACACAACATACAGTTCCTCAGATACCAGCTCACAAACAACATAGTTCCACAGATACAAGCTAACACACAACATAGTTCCTAGATACCAGCTCATGCACAACATAGTTCCCCAGATACCAGCTCACAAGCAACATAGTTCCCCAGATACCAGATCACACACAATATAGTTCCCCAGATACCAGCTCACACACAATATAGTTCCCCAGATACCAGCTCACAAGCAACATAGTTCCCCAGATACCAGATCACACACAATATAGTTCCCCAGATACCAGATCACACACAATATAGTTCCCCAGTTACCAGCTCACACACAACATACAGTTCCCCAGATACCAGCTCACAAACAACATAGTTCCCCAGATACCACCTCACACACAACATAGTTCCCCAGATACCACCTCACACGCAACATAGTTCCCCAGATACCAGCTCACACACAACACAGTTCCACAGATACCAGCTCACACACAAAATAGTTCTCCAGATACCAGCTCACACAACATAGTTCCCCAGATACCAGCTCACACACAACATAGTTCCTCAGATACCAGCTCACACACAACATAGTTCCCCATATACTAGCTCACACACAACATAGTTCCCCAGATACCAGCTCACACACAACATACAGTTCCTCAGATACCAGCTCATAAACAACATAGTTCCACAGATACCAGCTAACACACAACATAGTTCCTAGATACCAGCTCACACACAACATACAGTTATCCAGATACCAGCTCACACACAACATAGTTCCTAAATACCAGCTCACACACAACATACAGTTATCCAGATACCAGCTCACACACAATATAGTTCCCCAGATACCAGCTCACACACAACATACAGTTCCCCAGATATCAGCTCACACAACATAGTTCCCCAGATACCAGCTCCCACATAACATACAGTTCCCCAGATACCAGCTCACCCACAACATAGTTCCCCAGATACCAGCTCACACAACATAGTTCCCCAGATACCAGCTTACACACAATATAGTTCCCCAGGAGCTAGCTCACACACAACATACAGTTCCTCAGATACCAGATCAAACACAACATACAGTTCCCCAGATACCAGCTCACACTCAACATAAGCACACAACACAGTTCCTCAGATACCAGCTCACACACAACATAAGTTCCCCAGATACCAGCTCACACACAACATAGTTCCCCAGATACCAGCTCACACACACCAGTGTTACCCAGATACCAGCTCACACACACCAGTGTTACCCAGATACCAGCTCACACACAACATACAGTTCCCCAGATACAAACTGACACACAACATAGTTCCCCAGATACCAGCTCACACACAACATAGTTCCCCAGATACCAGCTCACACACAACACAGTTCTCAAGATACCAGCTCACACACAAAATACAGTTCTCCAGATACCAGCTCACACACAACATAGTTCCCCAGATACCAGCTCACATACAACATAGTTCCTCAGATACCAGCTCACACACAACATAGTTACCCAGATACTAGCTCACACATAACATAGTTCCCCAGATACCAGCTCACACACAACATACAGTTCCCCAGATACCAGCTCACACACAACATAGTTACCCAGATAACAGCTCACACACAACATAGCTCCCCAAGCACTAGCTCACACACAACATACAGTTATCCAGATACCAGCTCACACACAACATAGTTCCCCAAGAACCAGCTCACACACAACATACAGTTCCCCAGATACCAGCTCATACACAACATAGTTCCCCAGATACAAGCTCACTCACAACATAGTTATTCAGATACCAGCTCACACACAATATAGTTCCACAGATACCAGCTCACACACAACATAGTTCTCCAGATACCAGCTCACACACAACATACAGTTCCCCAGATACCAGCTCACACACAACATAGTTCCCCAGATACAAGCTCACTCACAACATAGTTATCCAGATACAAACTCACACACAACATAGTTCCCCAAGAACCAGCTCACACAATATATAGTTCCACAGATACCAGCTCACACACAACATATAGTTCCCCAGATACAAGCTCAAACACAACATAGCTCCCCAGATACCAGCTCACACACACATAGTTCTCCAGATACCAGCTCACATACAACATAGTTACCCAAATACCTAGCTCACTCACAACATACAGTTCCCCAAATACCAGTTCACACGCAACATAGTTACCCGGATACCAGCTCACACACAACATAGTTCCCCAAATACCAGCTCACATACAACATAACAGTTCCCCAGATACAAGCTGTAACAAACCTGCAACAGATATGGACTTTTGTGGCTCCAGAATGCCACTGTTGGGACGAACACAGTAACGTTTTGGTGCTGTTGTCTTGACCTTGAAACAGACACGTTTGTCTGTTGGGTTCGTCAGTTTTAGATCTGCAGTGACCACATCAGTGAAAGGCCCTGCACAAGGAAACAAACCAACAACATACAGAAATAACTGACATCTGTGTAGCAACTCTGAGACAGGAATAATGACATCCATATGGACATTCTCAGGCAGAAATAGTAACACTCATACAGTAATTATTAGACACACAGTGGTATTAGTGTAGCAACTCTGGAACAGACAGTGACATTCACCTAGTAACTCTAAGACAGATAATTATATCCACCTAGCAATTCTACCACAAACAATGATATAAATGTAGCAACTCTGTGACAGCCATGTAGCAATTCTACCACAAACAATGATATAAATGTAGCAACTCTGTGACAGCCATGTAGCAATTCTACCACAAACAATGATATAAATGTAGCAACTCTGTGACAGCCATGTAGCAATTCTACCACAAACAATGATATAAATGTAGCAACTCTGTGACAGCCATGTAGCAATTCTTCTGGGAGAGTAATATCCATGTAGTAGCAGGTTCATTGTCTACTGCAACCCGATCTGAAACCGGAAACCGCACCTGCGCAGAAGGATCAATTGGGTACCCAAATATGGCTAGTAAAGTATACTTTCGACATCATTCATTCATTCAAATATCACGTTGCAATAACACACGCCATCTTAATTTCTGCAGAATAGGCCCATCTAACATTCTCTGCATGGTGATTGGTTGAAATTATCGTGACTTTGAAATAAATTTAATTATTTGGTTTACTGTAAGTAATTTTATTTTCTAGAGTTGTATTTGTAAATCTTTGAATATTTTGAGATGGATTTTCGAATTCTGCATCCATTTTTACATATATTTGGAGTTTCATCGCCAATCGTCATCAATTTGTGATAGAAAATAATATTTATGAGGAGATGTTGTTTCGTCTTTGTGAATGGAAATCCAAGATGGCGGCTCCGCAAATATCAGTCGGGACTAGGCCGTGAATAATTTTTACACCCAAAACGTATAATTTGAACTACCAAAGTTAAAGAGAATACAAGTTTAAAGATTATTAATAATTTATCTGTATACTTTTACTATTTTTTTTTTATCATTTAACATGACTGAACACATTTTTGAAGTCCGACTTCATATCCGTCTATGACCCGTTTGAGACAATCTTGCATGGTGACATCATGCCTGATCATTTTTTAAGACTACATTTTTAAATGTTACTGTTGCATTACTTTGATCATGTTTTTTTTTTTTAATTGGGTATTTACTAATGAGTATTTAGGCCTTGAAAAACCAAATCCAGCGGTAGCTCAATGAAGCCTGTATGTCAATTCTAAGTGGAGATATTGGGACACAAAGGAATTAGTGGAATCCTGAAAAATTTGTTGTTCAAGATCACAACACTCAAATGTGAATATCTCCACTTAGAATTGACATACAGGCATTGTTGAGATACTGTTGGATTTGGTTTAACAACACCTATCTATCTGTAGTGGTCTCATTAGTAAATACTCAATTTGAAAACTCTGGGACAGTGACATCCATGTAGAAACTCTTCTGGAACAGTAACATCAATGTAGCAACTCTGAGGCAGACAATAACATTGATGTAGTAATACTAACTGCCCAGAGTCTGTCAACAACATAACAACAACTTGCGTGTGACTGCAATCACTTCACTACTCCACTCACTCTCTGATTGTCAAATTGTGAGGGTGTTCATGCATGGGCTGCAGACAAAGTTTGCTGGGCAAATAAACACATTGTTGATGGTCAGGTGTTTAATACAATATAGAAGAAACTAGGCTTTACACGGTAATACAAACCATACTAACATATATTTAATAGCAATAAATATCATCTTGTTATGTTAGGCCATACCTCATCATTGCTCTGTGTGTAACGTTACAGTTATTAATATTAATTATTATATTATATTAAGTTATAATATAATAAAAATTAAAATAAGTTACGTAAGTAAAAAGTATTTGTCTTATCTGAAGTGTATCTCAATAACATAATTAATCACTATCACTATTATGAAGCAGCAGGTTTAACAGTGTACATTTAGCTTTTAGTGAAGTACTAGACTAAAGAAAGAAATGTGTTAGCAACAACGTCTGGAACACCCGTCGGTCCTGTCTTGTAGGCATACATGATTGATACACATTCAATTTATTACCGGCGTTAAACCAAAAATAAATAACTCCAAAAGAAAAATGTGCAACGTGCGATGGATTAACTAGTTTCTAACCAACAAGACGCTGGCTAATATTGACAAGTCTACACATAAATACCCTTGAAACGTAATTCGCCAGGAGGGTCTAAAATAAGTGCCTGTTCCCTCGTCGACATGGTGCCAGTATACAAATGTGTATGAAACTTGAAATCCTCTACAGACGATCGTCAGACATCAGCTTCCGGCCTGCTGCTCTAGTTGCGCAAGCGCAGACGGTCTTGTCCGCGAGACTGGTGCTGTACTGTTTGAATGTCAAGTGATTGATTGACTGATTGAGTGATTGATTGGACATGTCTTGAGATGAGACAACTGGAGTACGTCGTAACAATGGGACAATTGGAGAGGAGGGGGAGTCCGTGGGAGAAAATTCTGGACAATTTGACATCACGCCATGGAGGTCCAACAGTAATATTAACATTAAATTAATATATATTGCTATTAGACAGAAGACTGTAGGTAGACAGACTTGATCACCAACGCCTCACGGCATGAACTATAAGAAGATTGGCAGTACACGAGACCGAAGGATGTGGACAGACATGATCACCAACGCCTCATGGCATGGACTATAAAAAGACTAAGGAGATTGATTGGCGCGTTGACAGGGTGGCGCGGTAGACGATCAGCAGTGGAACTTTTCAACAACCCGAAAAACGGATATTTCTGGAGAATCTGCACCGCTCAGATAGCACATGATAATGATGCTGATAATTGACTGATAATTACAAAGTGCATTATTTCAACGACTGAATTTTGATAGGAATTAATTTAGTACAATATGAATATCAAAATTGCCATAATAGGCTACTGGTCACATATTCTATAATAAAAATTGTAAGACATTGTAGTCAACCTCAGCATCTATTGGCTATTTCTAGTTAACTCTGTAATTTTACGCTCAGTAGTTTGCTCTTGCTTTCTGAACGAGAAGTCAACATTCCAGTCCAACTGACCGGCGTGTGGAACGAACCAGTCATGCTGCCGCCAGACGAGAAAGTTTCAGCACTTAAACTTCTCACATCTATACGATATAACATTGCAAACAGATAACTAAACTACATGCACATCCATTATCTGAAATAACAATATGCTAGTTATTATACAGAAGGTTGAACAGGATATTTTTGAAAAAAAATGCAATAGCATATTTCTGTTGATATTTATATACTATATAATTTGACGCTCATAAGTGTAGAAGAAAGAAGACGATATTAAACGTTAGTGTAAAGGTCACGCCTGACAACATAAACAATTGAAAGCTATTGAACCCGGTCGGAATTCGAACCTATCACCTCCACATGGCTGCAGGAACAAGTGTATTTGGACCAACTAGACACCCCTAAAAATGATGTCATCATTGGCCAGATCTATCATTCATCTAAACCCACAACTGTGGAGTATGGACAGAAGATGTAGATGTTGTAGTAGCATCTACTAAATACCCTTTCTAAAAGGTCCATTTGTCTTTGCAATAAAACTCCACCCACCATTTGTACCTCTGACCACAGGCCCGTCACTGTTTAGAATGCCATCGCCTGGGTGTGAATTGTATTGTTTCAGCTGCTGCAAGGACACTTCTGTAACACACGCTGCCGCTCATTCTCAGCACCTTCGGGTAAAAGAAACTTAACTCTATGCGATGATTCATTGTAAGGGGGGAACCATGACCCATTCTTCTCCGCGTGCTATCCTGTCCATTCCACATAGCGTGTGCCACCCAAGATCTGCCTCTCTTCAACTTATATCCCTTGGCATAGTTTAGAGTTTCGTACAGGAGATGCTCCTTGTCTGCAGCAATCCTAGGGTACATGAGGCCTAGAGCACCTTGTACCTGTCATATATTATAGCTGGCAGGGCATACATATAATATACTCGTACATACATTTCATACACATAATAGGTGTATCCCTTGTACGACCACGTATGGTTCGCATGGCCTCATTTTGTGTACGTTCTAACTTCACCAACTGAATGAGTTACTTTGAGGGTGCTGAAGACGGAGGCAACCAGCCAAGAGGCGCACCACAGAAATCAGGATGCCACGCAATCACGCAAAATGGAATATGTCGACTACTGCTAATCGTTATGGTGCTCGCCCTGCTTTGGACCCCCAGGCAGGTGCAGTGCCGGGCCCTATGTCTCGAAAGGGTCGAACCCCAACTACTGGAGGTCCTTCTCAGATGTCCTGTGGAGCCAGGGGACATGAGAATAGGACGACTGGCCATACTAAACGAAGACTTAAAATAATGCACTGGAATGCGGAGGGAGTCAGCAACAAAAAAAATAGAATTAGAAAAAATCTTGGACCAAGAAAAAGTAAGCATATGTTGCTTGCAAGAAACTCACCTCAATGAAAATATAGCCTTCAAAATCAGAGGCTACCAGTGTTACCGATCTGACCGAAAGAACAGGCGAAAAGGTGGGATACTGACCCTTGTAAGAAATAACATCATGGCTTCCCAAATCAAAGTCTACATGGAAGGGGCTGAGTATCAGACACTTAAACTTAAGACAGGTAATACAGATCTACATCTGATCAATTACTACTGTCCAAGTGACCGCCCACAGGCACTGGACACTCTACCACTAAAAGAAAAAATGATTGTGTGTGGCGATTTCAACAGCCACTCGCAGAGCTGGGGCTATGATCACATGGACCAGAGAGGAGAGAGACTGGAAGACTGGCAGGATGAGAATAGATTCATGTTGATTAACAAGCCGTCCGACCCACATACTTTCTACTCGAGATCATGGCACTCTACAACTACACCTGACCTGGCTTTTCATTCACCAGACCTGGAGTGGAACATTACACGAACTGTTGGGAAACAACTTGGTGGCAGTGACCATCGGCCAGTCTTTCTAACCGTAGAAAATGAGCTTGTAAGTGAAAGCAGCACCCTCTCGAGGTGGAACTACAAGAAAGCAGACTGGGCAATGTACAAGCATCGCACCAGCATACTGGTTAGAAACCTGAACACTGAGAAAGACATAAATAAAGCAGTTGAAGAGTTTGGGAAATGCATACTACAGGCAGCGCGAGAAACAGTACCAAGAGGAGCCCGTAAACAATATAAACCCTACTGGAGTAGTGAACTGGAACAGTTGCATAATGATGTTGAAGTGTGTAGAAAGCAAGCAGAGGCCACACCCAGCCAAGAGCACCACAATAAATTCCAGCATGCAAAAGCCAAATTTCAAAGGGCCAAGCTGCAGGCTAGACGGAAAAGCTGGCAGGAGAAAACAGAGTCTCTGAACTTTGAAAGAGACACAAGGAAATTGTGGAAGCTAATAAAACAGCTTAATGACGAGGGCACAGGGAGAAACTCAAAAATTGCACTACATAAAGATGGAAAAATCTTAACAAGAAAGCAAGCAGCTGACCATTTTGCGGACTCGTTCGCACAAGATAGCAATATCAAAATTAGTCCAGAGAAACAACAAGAGATTCGAGAGAAACGACAACATACAGGACAGAAGGAAATAGTACATGAGGTTCTGGAGGCACCCATCACAATCAGCGAACTGGAGCTAGCCATATCAAAACTGAAAATGAGAAAGTCACCAGGAGCTGATGGTATCTCCAATGAAATGATCAGGAACCTAGGAACAGAGGCCAAAACAAAGCTGTTGCAGATCTTCAATAACAGCTGGACCTTAGGCAGTGTTCCACAAGCCTGGAGAGAAGCAATCATGATACCCCTCCTAAAATCAGGGAAAGATGGTTCCATTGCCTCTAGCTACAGACCAATTAGCCTCACCAGCTGTCTCTGCAAAACACTGGAGCGCATCATCAATCACAGACTGCAGTGGTACATTGAAAGTAAAAACATCCTTGTGCCACAGCAGGCTGGCTTTAGGCAGTGCTACTCTACGGAAGATCAGACAACCTACCTCTCTCAAGAAATTGAGGATGCATTCCAAGAGAAGAAGCTGGTGCTTGCGGCATGGATAGATCTGAAGAAAGCCTTTGACAAAGTCTGGAAAGAAGGTCTGATGAAGAAACTGAGAAACTGCAAAGTCAATGGAAGAATGTACAAATGGGTGAAAGCATACTTGCACAACAGAAGAGCCCGAGTACAGATAGACGGACTCAAGAGCAAGAAAGTACTACTGCGTCACGGTGTCCCCCAGGGCGGAGTCTTGTCCCCCACACTTTTTCTAATCTTCATCAATGATCTTGTTGCTCACCTACCGCATGGAATTAAAGCGGCAATGTACGCCGATGACCTGGTTCTATGGAGCACAAATGAATATGCATCAGTGGCCACCAGATTGCTACAAAGAGCTGTAGATACATTTGCTGCATGGGCAAATAGATGGTGTGTCAGCATAAACACTGACAAGTGCAGCACAACCCTATTTACCCTCTCTCCAAAACAAAAGGCAGGGATCATCCAGATAAATGGAACACCCCTAAGAGAAGATAAAGAACCAACATACCTTGGAGTAACATTTGATGGCAAGCTGACATGGAGAAAGCACATCAACAAAGCAGTAGCAAAAGCCAGAAGGAAAATAGCCATCCTGAGAAAGCTAAGTGGAACCACATGGGGAGCCAGTACGAAAATACTTAGCAAAGTTTACCAACAGAGCATACGACCACACCTGGAATATGGGTCAACTGCGTGGTGTTCAGCATCAAATACCACACTACAAGAGCTGGACAAGGTGCAAAATCAAGCACTTAGAGTCACCACAGGAGGGATGAGATCAACCCCTATAGTGGAAATGGAGAAGATGGGGAGGACACAGGCACTGAGTGAGCGCAGAGATACGAAAACGCTAATACAAGCAGAAAAGTTCCTCAGCTTGCCAGGCCACCCTATGAAGAACAGATTTGAAAACCTAGCTATGGGGCGGTTGAAAAGAAGTAGTTTTATCCACCAGGCCAAACGACTCTGCAGAGAAACCACTGATCTGCCCACAGTTGGTATCCCCCTAACAACTATTCCAGAGCGAACTCCATGGAAAGATGAGCATAGACTATCGTTACAAATCCAGACAAAAGTGAGAGGAATATTTGACAAGGAAGAACAGAACAGTGTGCAGCGCAGAACAGCCACTCTCAGCTTCCTTGATGAAGAATACCCACAGGACCTCTGGATCCGAGTCTACACAGATGGGTCAGCACAAAATGCTGTTCGAAATGGAGGAGCGGGAGTGTACATAGAATACCCAAATAATACGAGGGACACAGCCAGAGTACCGACAGGAAAGTACTGCCATAACTATGATGCCGAAATTGAGGCAATCAAGATAGCAACAGAGAAATTACTAAATAACAGCAATGGTACTCAACCTGTGGTGCTACTAACAGATGCAAAATCAGTACTCGAGGCGCTCCTCTCTGGGAAATTGCCAGTACTAAGGACACTACTTTCTGAACTTAGCAGTCAGCATAAAGTCACCATACAGTGGATACCATCCCACTGTGGAATACCCGGAAACGACAGAGCTGATCAATTGGCTAAGGAAGGAGCCAAAGAGGAACAGCCTGATGTGCCCGTTACATACCACCAAAAGAAAAGAATGATCAAATCAGTCAGAAAGCCACCAAAACCTGCTCAAGATGACTACCACATTATGGACAGACCAGAACAAGTCATTATTCTGCGCCTCAGAACAGGACACAATAGATTTACGCAACCACATGTATACAAAATTCAAGATTGGTGAAACAGCCATGTGCACATGTGGATTGGCGTCGCAGACAGCAGAGCACATACTCCAAGACTGCCCAAAATATAACATATCTAGGCAAACCTTCTGGCCTAGAGAGACGACAGTGGAAGATAAACTCTATGGACCGCTGTGTGAACTGAAAAAAAAACAGTTCAATTCATGCAAGAGACGACATTGCAGATATAGACATATTTCAAGCGAACGAAAGAAGAAGAAGAAGTTACTTTGAGCATTCCTAGACTATATTCAGTCACTGCAACGATCATATGCTGGTAAAGTGTGAACACTCTTTGCTCCATGTCTGCCGCTGCCATCACTTTCATAGCATTGAGTACTTTCTTGTTCCTTTCCGCTACCTACAACACCTGATCAAATGTCTATATTCATTCAATACCTGATGTGTCTAGTGTCGCTATCTGACTTTTGTAGATGTTGAAAACCTCGGGTGTACCTGTAGATGTCTGTGGTAGCCATGGTGCAGTAATGTGTCGCGTAGTTAGAGATCCAAGTACCCATACGGAGGTCAATCTCACTTTCATATAGGACCACTGCAATCCAGTTCACGGTCCAGCAAAAACCTCGTGCAAATAGCACTGGAAGCAAACTATCGACAGAGCAAAGTGGAACAAATTGTGAATAAAAGTAGAAAAATATCAACAGAAATAAGCAGATCAAACTATGAACGTAAGTAGAAAAATATTGACAGAACAAAGTATGAACATAGTAGAAAAATATCAATAGAAGCAGAGCAAACTATCGGAATAAGTAGAAAAGAAGAATAAACAATATAATAACAATGGAAAAACTACCAATAGACGCAGAATAAACTATCAAAGTAAGTAGAACAAACTGTCAATACAAGTAGAAGAAACAGTCAAAACTAATAAAATAAACCGTAGGGTAGAAACTAATGCCTCCTAATGGATGGTTCGACAGAAGCCACAGAAGACCAATTCTGTCCAACTTCAAGAACAGATGTTGGTGGACACGCATGATTGCCTTCGCCGCTCGGCATGACGCGCGAGGATGAGGAATAAAAGGGCGGTGGCCGAGAGTGTACTTTAAGGGTTAATCGCGTAATGTGTACAGATATGTGAAGGTATCTGTAAACTGAAGTAGTTGGTCACACAATGCGTACCGCTGTGTTTATCTCGTCGACTCGTGCTCGGTCCATGATTTGACAGCCAGGACCCGGATGTGTACACTAGCCGTGTTTTCATGGAAGCTGCTGCATTTCTGCGGTCAATGTCCGACCACCTTCTCTATTTCTTCGTCTAGTTTTGTGTTTCTCTCAGCCAGGTATTCTACTTCAGTAGTCGGAAGACATCATGGGCAGACCGCAGACATTATTTGAGTGGTTCAAATGCCTTCCTGCTCACAAACGGATAGATTACATGTGTGGATTGTTGCGACTGTGTCTGCCTCTGGAATTACGTTTCCTAGGCAGCGTACTTGAAAACTTGGCCAGAAAAGACTTTCACATGTTACGTGATCAAGAAAACAAAGCTAACCTCCGAGCCGACCTCTCCGCGAACACCTCGGTAAGTTTGTCTGAGAAGAAACTTCGAGCCAAGATTATCACCGCGCTAGCTTTGATGAACTCTAGCAACTCGCCGTGTGCCCAAGTCATCTTCGACATCATCGTGCAGCAGGACATGGACGGTCTGTTGAAGCAGTCACACAGTTCCTTCATGGCCACAGATCTCATCATGATGCTGACTATGGCAGTCAATCACCCAGCCTTCACGTTCTACCAGCGCAGCCAGCTGGCGCACGTCTTACAGAGAGTACAGAGATACGTGGGAGAACCTTCTGGGGTAACACATTGTCAAGTGTTCTAATAAATTATGCTTGTATAGTTGAACCATTTTACTGACAAGTTCATTTAGTCTGGGTCTATATAATCTTCTGTTAGACAATGTGTGACATGACTGTGTGTGAGTCAACTGTACTGTCACACATTCTCATTGTCTGGTCTTTCATCAGGTCAACACCTCATTTTAGTTTCGGTTTCACTTTCAATTTAAACGGTACAGTGTTGTCATGGTAGTTTAGTGGAGTGATGATGGACACTTTTAGAAGAGGAATGGTGGGCATGTTCTCAGCAGAGATGATACAGTGGCATCCTGTAGTTTATTGAACTTTAAATTTTGTGCAAGTTGTCATTGTGTCCCACCAAGTGATGGAACTTTCTGTTCTTCAGTGTTTGTTGGTGCTCAGAGCATAGCACATTCAATGTGATGTTTTCATATGTCTGAGTCTCAGCCTTGTCTGTGGATGGTGTTAGTTATGTTGCTAGAGTGCCACTCTATCTGTGGATGGTGTTAGTTATGTTGCTAGAGTGCAACTCTAGAGACACTGACACCTGCTAGTGTCAAGATGAGTGGTGATGCTTTAGTTGAGATTTTAAGATTGCATTCTGAGCAGTGATACTTTCAGTTGAAATGTAATTTTAGTGGTAATACTTTCAGTTAAGAGTTTAGAGTACAATACTGACACTCTCTCAGTTGAGGTTATAGAGTGGTACATTGAGTGGTAATACATTCCATTGAGAGTGGTGAATATTTCAGCTCAGATGTAAGATTGTCACTCTGCAGCACACACATACTATAACACAAGACTCTAGGGACGCAAAGGTGTTTCAAGGCACCAGGACCAGGTTCTATACTGCCATGACCTACTACTGTAGACTTGCTCATGATTGGTTGGGTGTTGCAGTTCAGTCGTCTGCAGGATGAAGTAGCCAGTCTCACACCAAGCTCTGTGTAGACTTGCTCATGATTGGTTGGGTGTTGCAGTTCAGTCGTATGCAGGATGAAGTAGCCAGTCTCACACCAAGCTCTGTGTAGACTTGCTCATGATTGGTTGGGTGTTGCAGTTCAGTCATATGCAGGATGAAGTAGCCAGTCTCACACCAAGCCTCTTTAGTCACCTCTTATGACCTGCCTGGTGGGTGACTACTTTCCTCGCCAGTCCCGGTAACACACTGGCACATTTCCCATTAGTGAGAAGAAATTAGAGCAGATAGAACATGCATGCTTGTGACGTGATAGTAATGAAGTGACATTTTTGTGACAGGATGACAGTGGTAATGCCGAAGACCGGAATGTTCATGTCTACACTTCAACAGTTCCACATGGCTTTTGTCAGTCTGGCTGTATAGAACAACAGACAGGTATCGTAATCTGTGACGTTTATCTGTTGATTTGATGTTCTGTAGACTAGTTGTATTCTATGACTATCTCTCTGATGTATTTATTTGATGTTCTATAGTCTAATTGTATTCTGTGACTATCTCTCTGATGTCTTTATTTGATGTTCAATAGTCTAATTGTATTCTGTGACTATCTCTCTGATGTATTTATTTGATGTTCAATAGTCTAATTGTATTCTGTGACTATCTCTCTGATGTATTTATTTGATGTTCAATAGACTAGACTAGTTGAATTCTGTGACTATCTCTCTGATGTATTTATTTGATGTTCTATAGTCTAATTGTATTCTGTGACTATCTCTCTGATGTCTTTATTTGATGTTCTATAGTCTAATTGTATTCTGTGACTATCTCTCTGATGTCTTTATTTGATGTTCTATAGTCTAATTGTATTATGTTACTATCTCTCTGATGTATTTATTTGATGTTCTATAGTCTAATTGTATTCTGTGACTATCTCTCTGATGTATTTATTTGATGTTCTATAGACTAGACTAGTTGTATTCTGTGACTATCTCTCTGATGTCTTTATTTGATGTTCTATAGTCTAATTGTATTCTGTGACTATCTCTCTGTCTTTATTTGATGTTCTATAGTCTAATTGTATTCTGTGACTATCTCTCTGATGTCTTTATTTGATGTTCTATAGTCTAATTGTATTCTGTGACTATCTCTCTGATGTATTTATTTGATGTTCTATAGTCTAATTGTATTCTGTGACTATTTTTTCTCTGATGTCTTTATTTGATGTTCTATAGTCTAATTGTATTCTGTGACTATCTCTCTGATGTATTTATTTGATGTTCAATAGTCTAATTGTATTCTGTGACTATCTCTCTGATGTCTTTATTTGATGTTCTATAGTCTAATTGTATTCTGTGACTATCTCTCTGATGTCTTTATTTGATGTTCTATAGTCTAATTGTATTCTGTGACTATCTCTCTGATGTCTTTATTTGATGTTCAATAGACTAGACTAGTTGTATTCTGTGACTATCTCTCTGATGTCTTTATTTGATGTTCAATAGACTAGACTAGTTGTATTCTGTGACTATCTCTCTGATGCATTTATTTGATGTTCTATAGTCTAATTGTATTCTGTGACTATTTTTTCTCTGATGTCTTTATTTGATGTTCTATAGTCTAATTGTATTCTGTGACTATCTCTCTGATGTATTTATTTGATGTTCAATAGTCTAATTGTATTATGTGACTATCTCTCTGATGTTCTATAGTCTAATTGTATTCTGTGACTATCTCTCTGATGTCTTTATTTGATGTTCTATAGTCTAATTGTATTCTGTGACTATCTCTCTGATGTATTTATTTGATGTTCAATAGTCTAATTGTATTATGTGACTATCTCTCTGATGTATTTATTTGATGTTCAATAGTCTAATTGTATTCTGTGACTATCTCTCTGATGTCTTTATTTGATGTTCAATAGACTAGACTAGTTGAATTCTGTGACTATCTCTCTGATGTATTTATTTGATGTTCAATAGACTCCATCCATCATGTGCCATGCCGGTAAGCGTGGGCGGTCATGTTCTGCCATCTCACTCGATCACCAGAGTCGTGGATCAGCTCCGTGTTTCTGTCTCGACCATGCCACAAGGCCAAGCCATCCAGGTACTTGCTTCTAGGTCTTCCCTTGGTCTGTTCCCCTCGATCTTACCAGTTGTCACCAAATTCTCCAATCCATTTCTTCTCATAACATGCCAAAAAAATTTTGACTGTCTACGTCTAATTTCTCTAATCAATTTACGATCTTCATTTGTTTCTTGAAGGACTTGTTCATTGGTCTTTCTGGCTGTCCATGGTATTCTTTGCATTTTCCTCAGAAACCACATCTCTACAGCCATCAGTTGTTTTTCAGCCTGACTGCTCATTGTCCACGCTTCACATCCATATAAAAGTACAGGTTCAATGTAGCATCTCAACACTCTTTTTCTCGTTTCAATTGACATCTTTTTATTGGTCAATATGTTTTTCATCTTGCTAAAGGCTACTTTTGCCATGGCGATTCTTGTTCTAATCTCTTCAAGGCATCTCCCATCAGATGTTATTACTGTTCCGAGATAATTGTACCTGCTCACTTGTTGAAGAATATTCCCATTTACTTGTATATTACATTGTGGTATTTCGTCCTTCCTAGTGACGACCATAATCTGTGTCTTTTTACAATTTAATTCTAACCCTAGTTGTTCACTGTGTGTAACAATCGCATCTACTAAATTTTGCAGGTCCTGTTCATTGTCTGCAATCAAGACTGTATCATCTGCATATCTAATGTTATTGATGCATCGTCCCCCAATGTTGATTCCTCCCATATCTTCAATATTTCTGAAAATACTTTCACTGTACAGGGAAAACAGATCTGGAGACATTACACATCCCTGTCTCACACTCCTTTTAATAGGCTGATATTGGCTTACTTCATTATCAACTCTTATGGCAGCTTGTTGTTTCCAATATATGTTTTTTACAAGTCTAAGATCTTTTCCATCAATTTGTAGATCTTCAAGCATCCTTATCATGTTGACATGTCTCACTTTATCAAAAGCCTTTGTGTAGTCAATAAAGCAAAGGTGTAGATCTTTGTTTACTTCTATAGAACGTTCGATTATGTTTCTCAGTATATACACAGCATTTACTGTACCCTTGCCTTCCACAAACCCATATTGTTCTTCTCCTATTTCAGGTTGTATTTTCCTCCTAACTCTTTGCATGATAATTCTTAGCAAAATCTTCGTGATGTGACTCATTATACTAATTGTTCGATGTTGATCACATTCCAAGGCTCCTGATTTCTTTGGGATTGCAATAAATACAGAATTACATAACTAGACTAGACTAGTTGAATTCTGTGACTATCTCTCTGATGTATTTATTTGATGTTCTATAGACTAGTTATATTCTGTGACTATACCTCTGCGATCTGTTCATTTTATGCTCTATAGATTAGTTGTTGTATTCTGTGACAAAGTTTATAGTTCTGTGATCTGTTGATTTCTTCTTCTTCTGCGTTCATCCTGAGACTTTTTTTTGGGATGTGATTGCGTTGTGCCTGTTTACAGCAGAGCTGCATTCTTGCGCCGTTAGGCCGACACATCCGACTTCTGCGGTAATTTGTTGACTGGGTTAACATTCCCGGGGATCTGTTGATTTGATGCTCTGTAGACTAGTTGTATTCTGTGACAAAGTTTATAGTTCTGTGACTTGTTGATTTGATGCTCTGTAGATTAGTTGAAGATATTTGAAACTAGTCATTGTTAATATTGTTTTATTCTGTGATATTTTGTTATTTAGTTTCAGAAGGCGATACACCATACTGTTCCTGTGAACCCCCACAGACGTCTGGGAGAAGTTCTCCAGTGAACTCCCGCACATCTTCGCCATCATCTGTCAGCTCCCATACTGACACCAGCTGTAGACTTGCAGGGGTGAACACAGCATGCACCCGCTACAGCTTGCCCTGCTGACCACACATTCCAGCTGCTGCAGCTGCTGAGTCTGGACGAATACTACAGCAGTCTCAGAGATGATCCTGTACAGCAGGTATCCTCTTGCTCTTGATGCTTTGGTGGGTTTCTGAGCTGTCGATGCCCGTAGGTCCTTGGTCTTGATGTGTCTTTCTTGGTGTATATGACAAGCGATGGCCTTGATGCTTCTCTAGGTTCACGGACTTGAGGTTTCTGTGTGAACATTCCTCTTTCTTTCAGCGTAGACTTCCTTTTTCTGAGTGCATGTCACCAGTCACTGAGGGTGACATCTGTCACTGCAAGTCACCTGTTTCCTATGATGAAGCTGGTGTTGCTTGTATCATTATTTGCTGCCCACTGGTTCAGCTTTCCACATGTATCTGTCTTGTCTTCCTCTGTGTGGTGTTTCCTCACACAAGGCTAAATATACATCATATTGACTCAATGAGCCTGGTATTTCCCCACACAAGGCTAAATATACATCACTGATACTGACTCCATAAGCCTGGTATTTTCCCACACAAGGCTAAATATACTTCACTGATATTTGACTCCATAAGCCACTCTTCTCCCCCTCCCCTTGGCAGTCTCCACCCGTCCTTTCTCCATGTATGTATGAGTGTGTGTGTATCTTGAGCATGTATGTGTGAGTGCATGTATGTGTGAGTACATGTATGTGTGAGTGCATGTATGTGTGAGTACATGTATGTGTGAGTACATGTATGTGTGAGTGCATGTATGTGTGAGTACATGTATGTGTGAGTACATGCTTGAGCATGTGTGTGCATTCTTGAGCATGTATGTGTGAGTGCATGTGTGTGTGAGTACATGCTTGAACATTTATGTGTGAGTGCATGTGTGTGTGTGAGTACATGCTTGAGCATGTGTGTGCATTCTTAAGCATGTATGTGTGTGTGCATGTGCATTCTTAAGCATGTATGTGTGTGTGCATGTGCATTCTTGAGCATGTGTGTGTGAGTGCATGTGCATTCTTGAGCATGTATGTGTGAGTGCATGTTCATTCTTGAGCATGTATGTGTGAGTGCATGTGCATTCTTGAGCATGTATGTGTGAGTGCATGTGCATGCTTGAGCATGTGTGTACATTCTTGAGCATGTATGTGTGAGTGCATGTGTGTGTGAGTACATGCTTGAACATTTATGTGTGAGTGCATGTGTGTGTGAGTACATGCTTGAGCATGTATGTGTGAGTATGCTTGAGCATGTATGTGTGAGTGCATGTGTGGTAAGTACATGCTTGAGTATGTATGTGTGAGTGCATGTGTGTGCATGCTTGAGCATGTATGTGTGAGTGCATGTGTGTGAGTACATGCTTGAGCATGTATCTGTGAGTACATGCTTGAGCATGTATGTGTTAGTACATTCGTGAGCATGTATGTGTGAGTGCATGTGCATTCTTGAGCATGTATGTGTGAGTGCATGTGCATTCTTGAGCATGCATGTGTGAGTGCATGTGTATTCTTGAGTATGCATATGTGAGTGCATTTGTGAGCATGTATATATGAGTGCATGTGCATTCTTGAGCATGTATATGTGAGTGCATGTGCATTCTTGAGCATGCATGTGTATTCTTGAGTATGCATATGCGAGTGCATTCGTGAGCATGTATATGTGAGTGCATGTGCATTCTTGAGCATGTATATGTGAGTGCATGTGCATTGTTGAGCATGTATGTGTGAGTGCATGTGCATTCTTGAACATCTATGTGTGAGTGCATGTGCATTCTTAAGCATGTATATGTGTGTGCATGTGCATTCTTGAGCATGTGTGTGTGAGTGCATGTGCATTCTTGAGCATGTATGTGTGAGTGCATGTGCATTCTTGAGCATGTATGTGTGAGTGCATGTGCATTCTTGAGCATGTGTGTGTGAGTGCATGTGCATTCTTGAGCATGTATCTGAGTGCATGTGCATTCTTGAGCATGTGTGTGTGAGTGCATATGCATTCTTGAGCATGTATGTGTGAGTGCATGTGCATTCTTGAGCATGTGTGTGTGAGTGCATTCTTGAGCATGTATGTGTGAGTGCATGTGCATTCTTGAGCATGTATGTGTGAGTGCATGTGCATTCTTGAGCATGTGTGTGTGAGTGCATTCTTGAGCATGTATGTGTGAGTGCATGTGCATTCTTGAGCATGTATCTGTGAGTGCATGTGCATTCTTGAGCATGTGTGTGTGAGTGCATATGCATTCTTGAGCATGTATGTGTGAGTGCATGTGCATTCTTGAGCATGTGTGTGTGAGTGCATTCTTGAGCATGTATGTGTGAGTGCATGTGCATTCTTGAGCATGTATGTGTGAGTGCATGTGCATTCTTGAGCATGTGTGTGTGAGTGCATGTGCATTCTTGAGCATGTATGTGTGAGTGCATGTGCATTCTTGAGCATGTGTGTGTGAGTGCATTCTTGAGCATGTATGTGTGAGTGCATGTGCATTCTTGAGCATGTATGTGTGAGTGCATGTGCATTCTTGAGCATGTGTGTGTGAGTGCATTCTTGAGCATGTATGTGTGAGTGCATGTGCATTCTTAAGCATGTATGTGTGAGTGCATGTGTATTCTTGAGCATGTGTGTGTGAGTGCATTCTTGAGCATGTATGTGTGAGTGCATGTGCATTCTTGAGCATGTATGTGTGAGTGCATGTGCATTCTTGAGCATGTGTGTGAGTGCATTCTTGAGCATGTATGTGTGAGTGCATGTGCATTCTTGAGCATGTATGTGTGAGTGCATGTGCATTCTTGAGAATGTATGTGTGAGTGCATGTGCATTCTTGAGCATGTGTGTGTAAGTGCATTCTTGAGCATGTTTGTGTGAGTGCATTCTTGAGCATGTATGTGTGAGTGCATTCTTGAGCATGTATGTGTGAGTGCATTCTTGAGCATGTATGTGTTAGTGCATGTGCATTCTTGAACATGTGTGTGTGAGTGCATTCTTGAGCATGTATGTGTGAGTGCATGTGCATTCTTGAGCATGTATGTGTTAGTGCATGTGCATTCTTGAGCATGTATGTGTGAGTGCATTCTTGAGCATGTATGTGTGAGTGCATTCTTGAGCATGTATGTGTGAGTGCATTCTTGAGCATGTATGTGTGAGTGCATTCTTGAGCATGTATGTGTGAGTGCATTCTTGAACATGTATGTATGAGTGCATGTGCATTCTTGAGCATGTATGTGTGAGTGCATTCTTGAGCATGTATGTGTGAGTGCATGTGCATTCTTGAGCATGTTTGTGTGAGTGCATGTGCATTCTTGAGCATGTATGTGTGAGTGCATGTGCATTCTTGAGCATGTGTGAGTGCATGTGCATTCTTGAGCATGTATGTGTGAGTGCATGTGCATTCTTGAGCATGTGTGAGTGCATGTGCATTCTTGAGCATGTATGTGTGAGTGCATGTGTGCGGCAGCAGCAGTTACTGAGGTTTGAGCAGCACTGACCAGGTAACCCTGACCTCTTATTTGTCCTGACTGAGACCCCAGGGTAGTGAGCACAGGGCAGTGGCTAGCATACTGGCCTGCTAGCCCAGTGACCATGGGTTCAGATGAGGTTGATTCTTGAGATTGACATGGGCTGCCAGGTGGACCCAGCCAAACCCAGCCTAACATGGGTGCCAGGTGGAACCAGCCTAACATGACTGCCAGGTGGATTCAGCCTAACATGGCTGCCAGGTGGAACCAGCCTAACATGGGTGCCATGTGGAGCCAGCCTAACCCAGGTGGAGCCAGCCTAACATGGGTGCCAGGTGGAGCCAGCCTAACATGGGTGCCAGGTGGAGCCAGCCTAACATGGTTGCCAAGTGGAACCAGCCTAACATGGGTGCCAGGTGGAGCCAGCCTAACATGGGTGCCAGGTGGAGCCAGCCTAACATGGGTGCCAGGTGGAGCCAGCCTAACATGGGTGTCAGGTAGAGCCAGCCTAACCCAGCCGAACATGGGTGCCAGGTGGAGCCAGCCTAACATGGGTGCCAGGTGGAGCCAGCCTAACATGGGTGCCAGGTGGAACCAGCCTAACATGGTGCCAGCCTAACATGGGTGCCAGGTGGAACCAGCCTAACATGGGTGCTAGGTGGACCCAGCCTAACATGGGTGCCAGGTGGAACCAGCCTAACATGGGTGCCAGGTGGACCCAGCCTAACATGGGTGCCATTAAGTGTCTGGGGAAGTTAAGGCTGCTTCTGTGATATTGACCCCCCTCCCCCACATTGATGGTCTATACAAGTATGAGGCTAGCACCATATACCCTGTAGGCATGTCAGTCAGGTCCTGGACTTATTGAAGTGACTGCACTCCAGTCTCAGCAACTGTCCAGGGGGAACTGGCAAACAGCCAGGTACTGTCCACCACAGTCAGGTCCTGGACTTATTGAAGTGACTGCACTCCAGTCTCAGCAACTGTCCAGGGGGAACTGGCAAACAGCCAGGTACTGTCCACCACAGTCAGGTCCTGGACTTATTGAAGTGACTGCACTCCAGTCTCAGCAACTGTCCAGGGGGAACTGGCAAACAGCCAGGTACTGTCCACCACATAAGACAGCGGTGTCATTTGATCCCAGCACACGTCCTGACACACCATGAAGGTGTAGACTCTGGGTCTGTGATCTGGTCTGTATATATACATATATCTGTTGACAGTGTCATGTTTGCAATTTGGTGTTTGAGGATGTTGAATTAATGTGGGTGTTTGATGCTGTTGAATTAATGCGGGTGTTTGAGGCTGTAGAACTAATGCAGGTGTTTGAGACAGTTTAACATTTCTGCTCTTGATTTGCATCAGGTGGTTCACACAAACAAGGAAGAATGTGCCAAAGCTGGTCTACCACCTGAGCTTGAGGTCAAGTCAAAGTCAAAGCTGGGACAGGGCAGGTGAGGGGCTTATTTGCTCATGTATTGTTTCTCCATCTCACCATTCTGTTCCTTACTGCTCTGTTTCCCTGCCAATCACTCCCCCAACTGTAATGAGAGGATACAGAAACTGTAAACAAATGTTTAAAAAACCTGGGTGCGGTAATGACAGGGTACTGAAGCTCTAACACACACACATACGGTAATGACAGGGTACTGAAGCTCTAACACACACACACACATTAATACGCACACATGGTAATGACAGGGTATAGAAGCTCTAACACAAACTGCGTGGGAGATGTCACAGGTATACTTGTAGCACTGGTGACCTGGAATACCTGTCCAGTCTACCTGGCTATATGTGTTAACATGTCAATGACATGATATGTGACACTGTGACATGTCATATGACAGATGCATATTTGATACTGTTAAATGTCATGTTAATATATATATATGATACTGTTACAGGTCAGCCTACATGAATGGTGTTGTTGATGCTGCCAGGTTATCCTGGACTCCAGCGCCCACAGTTTTGTATCAACCGTTCTACAACCAGCCTGTGGCACATTATATACCACATTTGGCTCACATGCCCGGGTATGTAGCACCGTCACGTCACATGAGTGTGCCTCCTGGCCACACACGACCAGGTCAGGGCTCAGCAGGCAGCTCTCAGACTCCCAGCCCACCATCAAGCCCACAGCTGCAGTCCACAGAACCAGCTGCTCACTTACCCTCAACACTGGGTCTCCAACTCATGTCCCCTGCCGGAACCGTTGCCATGGATGCACAGACTATATCAGATGTCAACATGGGGTGTGCAGACAGTTGTAGTTCTGAGGATGAGAAGCCACCTGGTACGTAATTCTTTGATCATTGACCAACATCCCAGGTGTGTCACACCATGAACAGCCCACTCCCAAAACATGAGTCTCCAGTGTGTCACACCATGAACAGCCCACTCCCAATACATGACAATCTGCAGTGGGTCACACCATGAACAGCCCACTCCCAATACATGACAATCTCTAGTGTGTCACACCATGAACAGCCCACTCCCAATACATGAAAGTCTGTAGTGTGTCACACCATGAACAGCCCTCTCCCAATTCATGACAATCTGTAGTGTGTCACACCATGAACAGCCCACTCCCAATACATGATAGCCTACAGTGTGTCAAACCATGAACAGCCCACTCCCAATTCATAACAATCTCCAGTGTGTCACACCATGAACAGCCCACTCCCAATACATGACAATCTCCAGTGTGTCACACCATGAACAGCCTACTCCCAATACATCAGTTATCAGTTGGGGTATCTTTATTGCACTCCGGACAGGTCCATAGGTGCTGAGATCCTCCCCCCAGCATATGCATCAGCGTCCGGTGGCTAATAGTGCCAGTTCTGTGTTGGTTGACGAGGCACCTCGTTTTCCCGATGTACCTTTCACGTCTGGCCGTGCCGATTCTTACTCCCAAGTCTTTCATCCTGTACAGCGACGTGGATTCACTGACGTCAAAGTCCTCTATTCTCGCCATATCTTTAAGGACGTTAATAACATCGGCACAATCCATGGGCTGGCCATCTACAGGGGGTGCAGAGCCAGCCAGTTTATCAGCTTGTTCATTTCCCTCGACTCCCGCATGTCCCGGGACGAAGATGAAGATGACTTTACGGACAACAGACTTCCCCAGCGACTCAATCCACTGTCTACGTACAGATCTAGCTTCGACCTTCTGAATCATGCTCATTGAATCACTTAGTACACACCCGTTGGTATAATGCTGTGATTCCAGCCATATGAAAGCCTGTATAACTGCCATCACCTCCATCGTCATGCTGCTCGTGGTCATAGAGTGGGCACCACTGGATTCTTGAACGGTTCGGCCCGCTGAATGAGCTGTAAATGCCCACGCACTTCTCTGCTGCTTTACAACAGATCCATCTGTATAGATGAGCACTTCGGGGCTATCAGAGTGTTCATAGATGAGTGCGTTGACCTCTGCATTGACAGCGGCAGGGTTCTGCTCACTGCACCGTCTGTCGAGTGTGATAATGCAGGAGAAAGTGCACTTAAAAGCTGGAGGCACCGGCACCCATTCCTTGCCGGGGTTGATACTGTCTGTCGACATCTTCCGCCCGACCCATCCATGATTTGCCCCTCTTTAGCCTGTCACCCTTTTCTCTGAATATAGCGTCATGCAGAGGGTGCTACTCATCTGCACTTATTTTTAAGTATGCATGAGCTCTCCAGATCTTGATCTTGTGTTCCATTGTCGGGAAGTCAAGGAGGTATCTCATTGCTACACAGCTGGGTCTCTCGTGTAGCCCAAAATGATGCGCATGGCTTTGTATTGTACCTTTTTAAGTCTTCCATTCTGTGTAGGGCTGACAGTGAGGATGGCCAGGGCATACTCGATGCGTGAAAGCACCAGTCCTTGGAACAGAAGTATTAGCAGTCTTTGCTCGATATTGGCAGTCGCCATGACTCTCATTGCTGACAAACCTTTTCGAGCTTTCGTTATGACATAATTGACATGATCTCTGAAGGACAGGCTACGATCAAGCCTCACGCCAAGATATGTCATTGACTGGGTTCTACTCAAAATGCTCCCATCCATTCTTACTGCCGGCAGGTCTGTTTTCACAATATGGTTGTTTAGTGAGAACCATGTAACCTGATGCCTTTGCAGGGTTGACAAGGGCACCTGCATCAGCACACCATGAGGAAATTTGATCTAGTTCGCCCTGCATATCATTGGCAACCGCCTGTCTATCTCGACCCTGTCGATACACGAGAATGTTGTCAGCAAATGACAGAGTCCTACCCTCCGGTCCAACTGTTGTTCATTGATCGGCACCGTACACGCGTTGAATAGTACTGGTGACAGTGGTGAAACCTGCGGACAATCCTGGACATATCTTTATAGGCTCAGAAGACCAACTCCCGCATCTTAGCACCACCTTCCTTTGGAGCAGAACTGCAGCTATCCATCGTATAAGGTGAGGGTGCACTTTCAGTCTGATGAGGGTTTGCATCAAGTGCTCGAAGGGTACTCTATTTTATGCGTCCTCTAAGTCTATGGCGGCGTCTCATGTCTCTTCTCTGACCTGAAATCCTTCGTAAACATCTTGAGCAAAGACCGCCACATTCAGCCATGACTCTTTGTTGCGTCTGTATCCTCCAAGTGTAGGCGGGAAGCAGCCAAGTTGTTCCAAGTCACAAGCAAGTCTATGTGCTACAATTTTCTCCAGTAGCTTGCCAGCAGTGTTCTGCATCGTAATGATTGTGTAGCCGCTTATCTTGGAATGGTCTTTGTTCGGTTTTGGCAGCGGCAGCAAGTAGCGATACCTCTTTGATCTGACCCCTCTGGATACTGGTGTTGAATTCTCTGGCCATTTCTTCCATGTCATCATCTGACATCACCAGTAGGTCACCATATCGGATGCCGTCTGGGCCTGGGGCGGTGTTAGGTGATTTCTTGAGCATCGCACGTATTGTCTCAGCTATGATTATGCATTCTTCGTCTGTCCCCACCCCCTCGCACAACTGAGAGAGTGTCGTTGTGGTCCTCTGTCTGGTGGGCTCGTCTTTCTGGTCAGTCTGCTCTATGTAGCATGCAAGAAGGGCCTTACCTTTATCCGCATCCGACTTTTTCCATGTGAGGTCTGTGCCTTGAAAGTCTGGAATACCCCTACGTTGTGCAGCACCGTTCATGCTCTTATGGAGGCGCCAGAATGTCGTAAGAGATCGCTCAGAGCACACCTTCTTGCAGAACTCGTCCCATTTCTCGGCCTTGGCCTGTTTGGCGCAGGATTTGAATAAAGTCATCGTCCTATGGACCTCAGTCTTCAGGTTCACCAACTCAACCTGTGGCATGTTAGCCTTTCTGGCTTTTTGCCTGTCTTTGACAGCCTGCCTCTTTCCCACCCATGCCTTCTTGACCTCTCGATCAGGATGATACAAGGGTAGTGGTCACTGTCGTGGTATCCCAGTGTGCCCCACTGGCACCTTGGTGCAATGGTGGGCGACACCAGAGCCAAGTCAATGACGCTGTCAGATTTACCTGGTCGAGTAGCTATTCTAGTGACCTTCTCATCATTAGGGCAGCAGATGCAAGGCATCCTCCAGATCTTTTCCCTGTCTATTGGTGATGCAATTCCCCCATTGACTGCCTCTGGCATTGAAATCCCCACAGTAAATGATATGCCTTTCATCCATATCGAACAAACTCTGCCATTGTCGCACGTCGACCTTCCCATTTCGCGCATAAATGTTCACGATTACAAGCTGCACTGGCGCCATTATTCTTAATGCCTGAACTTGCACTTGCAGGCATCACTGTTCCAGGCGGACATATCGATTTCTGACACCAGTATGTTGTCAAGGACCAGAATGGCCTGTCCGAGGTGCCGTCTGTTAAAGAAATCCTGAAACCCCGCGACATTGACTGTTCCGTCGCCGAGCTGTGTTTCTTGTAAGACTACAATATCGTTTCCATAGTTTTTCAAGAATGGGTCGGCGTTGACTAAATGATGCACAGTTCCAGTACAGTACTCGAATGTGTCCTATGCCCAATCTGTCATATTGTAATCGTCTTCTGTGCGCCTGCCCTCTTACCACGCTGTGTCCTTGCTGGTCGTTTGGCCGTCGTGTTAGGCTTAACTATTGCCACCGGGCGCCGAAGGGAGTCCGGACGCGCGTGCACGAACTCCATTGCACAGTCCAAACTCCATTTCACCTTGAAAAAACACACTTAATCCATAAACATTTAGGAAAAAACATGTTCCATTTTACGGGACGAAGAAATGTCCCGCCATCTTGCTCCAAGGGAACTCACTCTAGCAGAATCTCCCAATACATGACAATCTCCAGTGTGTCACACGATGAACAGCCCACTCCCAATACATGAAAATCTGCAGTGGGTCACACCATGAACAGCCCTCTCCCAATTCATGACAATCTGCAGTGGGTCACACCATGAACAGCCATCTCCCAATTCATGACAATCTGCAGTGGGTCACACCATGAACAGTCCTCTCCTAATTCATGACAGTCTCCAGTGTTTTTCTAACATACACATGATTGTTGCTAAATACTAAATGCCAGTTAAGCTCTGTCCTGCAATTGAATTATATCCTGCAGATGCTGGACCATTGAATGACGCCCCGCTATATGTCCATTGAATGATGTCCTGCTATATGTTCACTGAATGATGTCCTGCTATATGTCCATTGAATGATGTCCTGCTATATGTTCACTGAATGACGTCCTGCCATATGTCCACTGGATGATGTCCTGCTATATGTCCGTTGAATGATGTTCTTCTAAATGTCCCTAGATTTGTGCAGTTTCCTGAGAAGGGTCACTAACCTTGATCCTGACAACAGACATCACATTTTGTTGTGAGCTCTCAGACCTGCACTGGAGGGGAAGTCATCATCACATCCAGAGCTCACACTGTACCGACCAGTACCCATGGTGAGTGGGAGACATGAATGTCACAACCAGAGCTCACACTGTGTTGACCAGTGCCCATGGTGAGTGGGAGACATGAATGTCACATCCAGAGCTCATACTGTGCCGACCAGTACCCATGGTGAGTGGGAGACATGAATGTCACAGCCAGAGCTCACACTGTGTCGACCAGTACCCATGGTGAGTGGGAGACATGAATGTCACAGCCAGAGCTCACACTGTGCCGACCAGTGCCCATGGTGAGTGGGAGACATGAATGTCACAGCCAGAGCTCACACTGTGCTGACCAGTGCCCACGGTGAGTGGGAGACATGAATGTCACAGCCAGAGCTCATACTGTGCCGACCAGTGCCCACGGTGAGTGGGAGACATGAATGTCACAGCCAGAGCTCACACTGTGCTGACCAGTGCCCACGGTGAGTGGGAGACATGAATGTCACAGCCAGAGCTCACACTGTGCTGACCAGTGCCCACGGTGAGTGGGAGACATGAATGTCACATCCAGAGCTCACACTGTGCTGACCAGTGCCCATGGTGAGTGGGAGACATGAATGTCACATTCAGAGCTCATACTGTGCTGACCAGTGCCCATGGTGAGTGGGAGACATGAATGTCACAGCCAGAGCTCATACTGTGCTGACCAGTGCCCACGGTGAGTGGGAGACATGAATGTCACAGCCAGAGCTCACACTGTGCTGACCAGTGCCCACGGTGAGTGGGAGACATGAATGTCACAGCCAGAGCTCACACTGTGCCGACCAGTGCCCACGGTGAGTGGGAGACATGAATGTCACAGCCAGAGCTCATACTGTGCCGACCAGTGCCCACGGTGAGTGGGAGACATGAATGTCACAGCCAGAGCTCACACTGTGCCGACCAGTGCCCACGGTGAGTGGGAGACATGAATGTCACAGCCAGAGCTCACACTGTGTCGACCAGTGCCCATGGTGAGTGGGAGACATGAATGTCACAGCCAGAGCTCACACTGTGCCGACCAGTGCCCACGGTGAGTGGGAGACATGAATGTCACAGCCAGAGCTCATACTGTCGACCAGTGCCCATGGTGAGTGGGAGACATGAATGTCACAGCCAGAGCTCACACTGTGTCGACCAGTGCCCATGGTGAGTGGGAGACATGAATGTCACAGCCAGAGCTCACACTGTGCTGACCAGTGCCCATGGTGAGTGGGAGACATGAATGTCACAGCCAGAGCTCATACTGTGTCGACCAGTGCCCATGGTGAGTGGGAGACATGAATGTCACAGCCAGAGCTCATACTGTGCCGACCAGTGCCCATGGTGAGTGGGAGACATGAATGTCACAGCCAGAGCTCACACTGTGCCGACCAGTGCCCATGGTGAGTGGGAGACATGAATGTCACAGCCAGAGCTCACACTGTGACGACCAGTGCCCATGGTGAGTGGGAGACATGAATGTCACAGCCAGAGCTCATACTGTGCTGACCAGTGCCCATGGTGAGTGGGAGACATGAATGTCACAGCCAGAGCTCACACTGTGCTGACCAGTGCCCATGGTGAGTGGGAGACATGAATGTCACAGCCAGAGCTCACACTGTGCTGACCAGTGCCCATGGTGAGTGGGAGACATGAATGTCACAGCCAGAGCTCACACTGTGTCGACCAGTGCCCATGGTGAGTGGGAGACATGAATGTCACAGCCAGAGCTCACACTGTGCTGACCAGTGCCCATGGTGAGTGGGAGACATGAATGTCACAGCCAGAGCTCATACTGTGTCGACCAGTACCCACGGTGAGTGGGAGAAATGAATGTCACAGCCAGAGCTCACACTGTGCCGACCAGTGCCCATGGTGAGTGGGAGACATGAATGTCACAGCCAGAGCTCACACTGTGCTGACCAGTGCCCATGGTGAGTCCCCAATTATTCACCATGATGGGTGTGAGATCCCACATACAGAGTAGGCAGCCATGTGCAGGGCATTATGATTGCAGAACCTGAACTTCACCTACTTGCATGAAGTCAGGCCAACAGATGCAAATATCATAACTCCACTGAAAACAGACACAAAGCATACATTGTTTGAGTGAAGAAGATACTGCCAATGAGGCTGTCAGATGTTAGTCATCGTATGAAGTGACCACTTGTCTATTTCTCCAACTCTGGGACCATATTTTTGCCTTGTTTGGTTTTCAATCTCTCACAGCACTTGTAGAAGTCATGCCCGCAACAGTTCTGGCAACTTTCCATATGTCTTACAGTATCCATATTTGCTAGTACTTTCAGTTGTTGGTATGTATTCTCTGGTATATAACACAGCAATAGGGGAAAGACAAATGAGAAAAAGCAAATAACCCAATCTCCCTGGATGAAACATCACTTTAAGAGACAGAATCATATACCTATTTGGGTAGCAACAAGGACAAATATGGGAGAATAGATCATGATGATCAAATAATCGTAGAAAGACATGTGCTTTTATAGCACTAGGACACTTGTGGAAGTCAAGGCAAGTTAAACAGCACATTTAAAGCGAATGTTATACCATTTCAGGATACGACCAGACAGGAAAGTACAAGAGGCGAGGTACAGCCCAGCAATCACAGTCACTTCCAGTGATCAGCCAAGAGACGGGTGTCCTGTCATCCCTGGAGGCAGCTAAACGAACCAGCATGTTACCTGCATCAATGACACATCCACATGTGCTGGCAGCTACAGAATCAGGGACTAGAACGCCACCACCACAGACTGCCCTTGGGCTGTCTGCTGCTTTTCCTCACATATCTACCAGTCATGTTGGTTTAGTCAATGGATATTTATCTCAACCGGCTCCAGCGCCAGTCCAGGGAGCACCTACATTTGTTGGTCCACGGGGGATTCTGCATTCAAGAACTCTGGCAGCACTACAGCAACAGTCAGTTCACTCTGGTTTAAACCGGCACAACCAGGCCATGCCACTACCAGTATCAGATGCACAGCAGTGGTATGTAAATCTGGCCAAGAATGGTGCCAACCACAACAGTTTGTCTGAACACCCTGCAGGCTTGCCCCTGCCTTCCTATATTCCATTAGCTTCTTCCACACCTATGATGATTTTGAGCCCAGCCAACTTTCAGCTCAGTAACACAGTTCACCTGCCAGCTCAGTCATTGTCTAGTGCGCCAGTCATGCCAGACGGGAGCAGCAGTTACTCAAGGGGTGTGATTGCACAGCCCCTAGGCATGCACACGAGCATGGCCAACTCCTCATTGGTGGGAACCACACCGTCACACCCTTCCCCAACTCCCTCAGCTGCAGTGTATGTGGACCAACTGCAGCCATCGTCATATGTAATAGAAACAACTGACCCTAGTAGAGCTGATGAGTCCAGTGTTTCTCCACCCGCACAGACTGCCGAGTATAGTAACTGCCATCAAGTCTCACTCAAATGCTAGCAGCAGCAGTTCTGGCACCCCTAGTCCTCCACTGATGCCTACATCCCATAAACACACCGGACCTAGTGATGCCCAGAGCAGCTGGAGAGCTCCGTACATGTTGGGTTATATCAATAGCTATGTACCTGTCATCTACTCTAATGTGCGTCATCAGCAACAGCAAACATTCCCTCCTAACGGACTCGTGCCAGAGTTTGGGACATTCGTTCGCTTGCCTCATCACACACCACCCAGCCACTTGAACCCCCCACAGACCAGCACCCACACAACTGTCTCACCCAGCCACTTGTACCCACCACAGACCAGCACCCACACAACTGTCTCACCCAGCCACTTGTACCCCCCACAGACCAGCACCCACACAACTGTCTCACCCAGTACAACCAGCCAGGGCAGCACGGCAACAAACATTGCATGTTATAACTGTGGCTACACTGGACACCAGGTCTCCGACTGTCAGGAGAGTCGCATGGAAACAGTCTCCAGTAAGTTGTTTATATACGTGAAGTCAGTTCTCTGTGATGTTCCATGTTGATGACAGATATGTGTATGATGTTCTATGTCATTGATAGATAATGTATGTATGATGTTCTATGTCATTGATAGATAATGTGTGTATGATGTTCCATGTTGTTGATAGATAATGTATGTATGATGTTGTGTTGTTGATAGATAATGTGTGTATGATGTTGTGTTGTTGATAGATAATGTGTGTATGATGTTCCATGTTGTTGATAGATAATGTATGTATGATGTTGTGTTGTTGATAGATAATGTGTATGATGTTGTGTTGTTGATAGATAATGTGTGTATGATGTTGTGTTGTTGATAGATAATGTGTGTATAATGTTGTGTTGTTGGTAGATAATGTGTGTATGATGTTGTGTTGTTGGTAGATAATGTGTGTATGATGTTCTGTGTTGTTGATAGATAATGTGTGTATGATGTTCTGTGTTGTTGATAGATAATGTGTGTATGATGTTGTGTTGTTGATAGATAATGTGTGTATGATGTTATGTTGTTGATAGATAATGTGTGTATGATGTTGTGTTGTTGATAGATAATGTGTGTATGATGTTCCATGTTGTTGATAGATAATGTGTGTATAATGTTGTGTTGTTGATAGATAATGTGTGTATGATGTGTTGTTGATAGATAATGTGTGTATGATGTTGTGTTGTTGATAGATAATGTGTGTATGATGTTCCATGTTGTTGATAGATAATGTGTGTATGATGTTGTGTTGTTGATAGATAATGTATGTATGATGTTGTGTTGTTGATAGATAATGTGTGTATGATGTTGTGTTGTTGATAGATAATGTGTGTATGATGTTGTGTTGTTGATAGATAATGTGTGTATGATGTTGTGTTGTTGATAGATGTGTGTATGATGTTCCATGTTGTTGATAGATAATGTGTGTATGATGTTGTGTTGTTGATAGATAATGTGTGTATGATGTTGTGTTGTTGATAGATGTGTGTATGATGTTCCATGTTGTTGATAGATAATGTGTGTATGATGTTCCTTGTTGTTGATAGATAATGTGTGTATGATGTTCCTTGTTGTTGATAGATAATGTGTGTATGATGTTCCTTGTTGTTGATAGATAATCTGTGTATGATGTTGTGTTGTTGATAGATAATGTGTGTATGATGTTCCTTGTTGTTGATAGATAATCTGTGTATGATGTTGTGTTGTTGATAGATAATGTGTGTATGATGTTGTGTTGTTGATAGATAATGTGTGTATGATGTTCTGTGTTGTTGATAGATAATGTGTGTATGATGTTGTGTTGTTGATAGATAATGTGTGTATGATGTTGTGTTGTTGATAGATAATGTGTGTATGATGTTCTACGTTGTTGATAGATAATTTGTTATATATATATATAATGTAAGTGTTCTTCTGTGTGAGAATATATCTGTGGCACTCTACAATGTAAGTGTTCTTCTGTGTGATAATGTATCTGTGGCTCTCTACAATATGTGTTCTTCTGTGTGAGAATATATCTGTGGCACTCTACAATGTAAGTGTTCTTTTGTGTGATAATGTATCTGTGGCACTCTACAATGTAAGTGTTCTTCTGTGTGATAATGTATCTGTGGCACTCTACAATGTAAGTGTTCTGTGTGATAATGTGTCTGTCCATCCATCCATCGTGTGCCATGCCGGTAAGCATGGGCAGTCATGTTTTGCCATCTCACCCGATCACCAGAGTCGTGGATCAGCTCCGTGTTCCTGTCTCGACCATGCCATGTGGCCAAGACATCCAGGTATTTGCTTCTAGGTCTTCCTCTTGGTCTGTTCCCTTCGATCTTGCCAGTTGTCACCAAGTTCTCCAATCCATTTCTTCTCATAACATGTCCAAAAAATTTTGACTGTCTGCGTCTAATGTCTCTAATCAGTTTACGATCTTTGTTTGTTTCTTGAAGGACCTGTTCATTGGTCTATCTGGCTGTTCATGGTATTCTTTGCATTTTCCTCAGAAACCACATTTCTACAGCCATCAGATGTTTTTCAGCTTGACTGCTCATTATCCAAGCTTCACATCCATATAAAAGTACAGGTTCTATGTAGCACCTCCTGCATCTACTAAATATTGCAGGTCCTGTTCATTGTCTGCAATCAAGTCTGTATCATCTGCATACCTAATGTTATTGATGCATCATCCCCCAATGTTGATTCCTTCCATATCTTCAGTATTTCTGAAAATACTTTCACTGTACAGGGAAAACAGATCTGCAGACATTACACATCCCTGTCTCACACCTCTCTTAATAGGCTGATATTGGCCTACTTCATTCTCAACTCTTATGGCAGCTTGTTGTTTCCAATATATGTTTTTTACAAGTCTAAGGTCTTTTCCATCAATTTGTAGATCTTCAAGCATCCTTATCATGTCGACATGTCTCACTTTATCGAAAGTATCTGTGGCACTCTACAATGTAAGTGTTCTTCTGTGTGAGAATATATCTGTGGCACTCTACAATGTAAGTGTTCTTCTGTGTGATAATGTATCTGGCACTCTACAATGTAAGTGTTCTGTGTGATAATGTATCTGTGGCACTCTGTAAGTGTTCTTCTGTTTGATAATGTATCTATGATGTTCTGTGTGATAATGTATCTGTGATGTTCTGTGTTTGTGATAATGTATCTGTGATGTTCTGTGTTTGTGATAATGTATCTGTGATGTTCTGTGTTTGTGATAATGTATCTGTGATGTTCTGTGTGATGTTTCTGTGGCGCTCTGTAATGTAAGTGTTCTTCTCTGTGATAATGTATCTAAGATGTTCTGTGTGATAATGTATCTATGATGCCTTATATTTGTAATAATGTATCTGTGATGTTCTGTGTTTGTGATAATGTATCTGTGATGTTCTGTGTTTGTGATAATGTATCTGTGATGTTCTGTGTTTGTGATAATGTATCTGTGATGTTCTGTGTGATAATGTATCTGTGGCGCTCTATAATGTAAGTGTTCTTCTCTGTGATAATGTATCTATGATGCCTTATATTTGTAATGTATCTGTGATGTTCTGTGTTTGTGATAATGTATCTATCTGTGATGTTTTATTTTTGTGATAATGTATCTGTGATGTTCTGTGTTTGTGATAATGTATCTGTGATGTTCTGTGTTTGTGATAATGTATCTGTGATGTTCTGTGTGATAATGTATCTGTGGCGCTCTATAATGTAAGTGTTCTTCTCTGTGATAATGTATCTATGATGCCTTATATTTGTAATGTATCTGTGATGTTCTGTGTTTGTGATAATGTATCTGTGATGTTCTGTGTTTGTGATAATGTATCTGTGATGTTCTGTGTTTGTGATAATGTATCTGTGATGTTCTGTGTGATGTTTCTGTGGCGCTCTGTAATGTAAGTGTTCTTCTCTGTGATAATGTATCTAAGATGTTCTGTGTGATAATGTATCTATGATGCCTTATATTTGTAATAATGTATCTGTGATGTTCTGTGTTTGTGATAATGTATCTGTGATGTTCTGTGTTTGTGATAATGTATCTGTGATGTTCTGTGTTTGTGATAATGTATCTGTGATGTTCTGTGTGATAATGTATCTGTGGCGCTCTATAATGTAAGTGTTCTTCTCTGTGATAATGTATCTATGATGCCTTATATTTGTAATGTATCTATGATGCCTTATATTTGTAATGTATCTGTGATGTTCTGTGTTTGTGATAATGTATCTATCTGTGATGTTTTATTTTTGTGATAATGTATCTGTGATGTTCTGTGTTTGTGATAATGTATCTGTGATGTTCTGTGTTTGTGATAATGTATCTGTGGCGCTCTATAATGTAAGTGTTCTTCTCTGTGATAATGTATCTATGATGCCTTATATTTGTAATGTATCTGTGATGTTCTGTGTTTGTGATAATGTATCTGTGATGTCCTATGTTTGTGGTAATTTATCTATCTGTGATGTTTTATTTTTGTGATAATGTGTCTGTGATGTCCTGTGGATTACATTTAATCTGTGTCATATGTGCTTGTATCCCCAGATACATTTCACCTCAGATACAACCCACGTGACCCACCTACATGACCCAGGCTGAACCAGTGGCATGGAGCTGCAAACATCTTTACTGTGCTGTGACTGTTATCACAATCAAGTGCTGCATATTCCCCTTTTGGGGGGTCCATGTATGCAGGTTTTACACCAGCCCCATGATGCAGACCTCATCCGTACATACAATGAGATACGACACATGCCCCATCTTGTCCCCCAAGTACTTTTCATGCCCCATCTTGTCTCTCTCCCACGTACTTCACATACCCGTCTTGTCCCAAGTAATTCACATGCCATGTCCCCCACATTCTACATGTGCCCTATCATGTCCCCTGAAGTATGCATATACACCATGATAGACACCCCATAGATATTATATGTGTCCCCCCCCCTACGTATGTCCTATCACATTCCTTACAACCTGTGTATACCCCATCATGTCTTCCATCCACACAGTGCTTACGTTCCCCCACATGCTTCTTATGCCCCATCTTGTGACTTGCATACTACATATGATCACCATGTCCTCCAAGTACTATATGCGCGCTATGATGGGGCTGCTGTATCACGTACTCAAGTGCTACATATAACCTCCATCTGTGGATGGTATTCCACTGAGAACATGCAAATCTGACACAATCTGTGGAGATGATAGTAAAGCAGCATGTACAGGCTGCACAGCATTCTGGCAGCCATTTTTGACAAGTTGTAATCTAGCAGCAAATATTTAGGGTAGGCAGCAAACGATTGTACAATCACAAACATTATTGTAAGGATAAACACTGTTGTATTACATATGCTGGCAGGGAGGGGACAAGAATTCAACATGGACACAAGTGACTTCAGCTTTTGGTATGTCTCTCAGTTCATTGTTTGCCAGAAATGTCTGCTGTGTGAATTTACATCATGTCTCCTCACAGATGACTGTGTAAGCTCAGTCCTTGCCATGGCTGACTGACTCCTGTGTGAACTTACATCATGTCTGCTCACAGATGACTGTGTCTGTAAGTTCAGTCCTTGCCATGACTTTTGGGGTGCTTTTGCATCTGTCTGCGGTTGTTTGTAGCATGAACTGCGTGTTTGGGAAAGAGGCAGCTGGCTTTGTCACAGGGCGGACTGGTTTGCCTTGTGCAGTGGTGTGTGGCTGGTTTTCAGATGACTGCCGCTTCCATCGACAGTGGACTGTTTTTCGTGGGGGACTTTTGTGTTGGCATTCTGGCAGTGGCATTATGCAGTGTACCTGTGCGGGCTGTTGGTTTGCTCGAGACTCCTGTCTGTTCCACTTTTCACATGGGGTAGTGGGGAGCATTTTGTGTTATATTCACTGGCACAGGAGAGGAGCATAATGGGGATGACCCATTGCTGTGAAGTTGGAACCGTGACCAACTTGCCATGACTGGCTGCTGTGTGAACTTACATCATGTCTACTCACAGTTGAGGTCACGGAAAATGTTTACATCACTCGGTTTATCTCATACCATACATACATGTACATGACTGGTTATCTGGCAGCCCATATAATAGCCTTGTGAAAGATATTTAATAGTTTTATCTGTTTCACCCTTCCACATCCTTTTGATAGTTTTATCTATTTCACCCTTATATGTCTTGTGATAGTTTAAGTATCTCACCCTTCCATGTCCTTGTGATAGTTTATCTATTTCACCCTTCCATGTCCTTGTGATAGTTTATCTATTTCACCCTTCCATGTCCTTGTGATAGTTTATCTATTTCACCCTTCCATGTCCTTGTGATAGTTTATCTATTTCACCCTTCCATGTCCTTGTGATAGTTTATCTATTTCACCCTTCCATGTCCTTGTGATAGTTTATCTATTTCACCCTTCCATGTCCTTGTGATAGTTTATCTATTTCACCCTTCCATGTCCTTGTGATAGTTTATCTATTTCACCCTTCCATGTCCTTGTGATAGTTTATCTATTTCACCCTTCCATGTCCTTGTGATAGTTTATCTATCTCACCCTTCCATGTCCTTGTGATAGTTTATCTATTTCACCCTTCCATGTCCTTGTGATAGTTTGTCTATCTCACCCTTCCATGTCCTTGTGATAGTTTATCTATCTCACCCTTCCATGTCCTTGTGATAGTTTATCTATTTCACCCTTCCATGTCCTTGTGATAGTTTATCTATCTCACCCTTCCATGTCCTTGTGATAGTTTATCTATTTCACCCTTCCATGTCCTTGTGATAGTTTATCTATTTCACCCTTCCATGTCCTTGTGATAGTTTATCTATTTCACCCTTCCATGTCCTTGTGATAGTTTATCTATTTCACCCTTCCATGTCCTTGTGATAGTTTATCTATTTCACCCTTCCATGTCCTTGTGATAGTTTATCTATTTCACCCTTCCATGTCCTTGTGATAGTTTATCTATCTCACCCTTCCATGTCCTTGTGATAGTTTGTCTATCTCACCCTTCCATGTCCTTGTGATAGTTTATCTATTTCACCCTTCCATGTCCTTGTGATAGTTTATCTATTTCACCCTTCCATGTCCTTGTGATAGTTTGTCTATCTCACCCTTCCATGTCCTTGTGATAGTTTATCTATCTCACCCTTCCATGTCCTTGTGATAGTTTGTCTATTTCACCCTTCCATGTCCTTGTGATAGTTTGTCTATTTCACCCTTCCATGTCCTTGTGATAGTTTGTCTATCTCACCCTTCCATGTCCTTGTGATAGTTTGTCTATCTCACCCTTCCATGTCCTTGTGATAGTTTATCTCACCCTTCCATGTCCTTGTGATAGTTTGTCTATCTCACCCTTCCATGTCCTTGTGATAGTTTGTCTATCTCACCCTTCCATGTCCTTGTGATAGTTTGTCTATCTCACCCTTCCATGTCCTTGTGATAGTTTGTCTATCTCACCCTTCCATGTCCTTGTGATAGTTTATCTATCTCACCCTTCCATGTCCTTGTGATAGTTTGTCTATCTCACCCTTCCATGTCCTTGTGATAGTTTGTCTATCTCACCCTTCCATGTCCTTGTGATAGTTTGTCTATCTCACCCTTCCATGTCCTTGTGATAGTTTATCTATCTCACCCTTCCATGTCCTTGTGATAGTAATTGTGTGAGTGGCCTGCTATCTCCCGATGGCCTTCACATGGCTCGTCTGTGACTTGCTGCATGTGTTGTCAGTAGCTGCCACTTAGTGATGAACTTGTATCTAATGTCGTCACCTAGTTTTAATCACCCAATACCAGTTTATCCACTCCATTTCTCCGATCTTCTGTGCAAAGAATCCTCCACTTATTCTGTATATAACATTCTGTACTGTGTGAGACTTCTGCTGCGAATTGTGGCTATTTAATATGTAAGCGTGGAGGGCAAGCTACATCTGGACTATGAGGAGAAATAGTGCACAGATGTGGTTTGGACTAGAAAGATGACCCATCTCAATAAAATAGAGAAATATAATGTATAATGATAGGCGATGTTTGTATTAAATACGATATTGTATATAAACAGTGCAGGTGTACATTGTGTGTGGATGTACATCAACAGTGTACATTGCGTGTATATGCATATAAACGACCATGGACATTGTGTACGGATATATATATAAATAAACATGGACACTTGTGCTTGGGTGTACATTTTGTGTGGATGTTGATCAACAGTATACATTGTATGTACGAAGGCGAGTCAATAAGTAAGTCACACAGTTCTGTGGGATGACAGGTAAATGTAGTTGGCATTTTCTACAGATGTCATTAGGTGACAGCAACATCAAACTTTATATTCCCGTTCATCAGGTGCCGCTAGGTGTCTCATGCGCAGTGCATAAACAAAAAGGGAACTGTACCTATGGAGTGTACAACCAAAGTGAAACGTGCTGTTGTGTGTTTTTTTGTGGGCAAAAGGACTGCCTGCAATGGACATTTATAAAGAAATGCTTACTGTTTATGCTGACAAATGTTTGTCCTATAAAGCGGACATCGCTGGGTAGAAAATTTTTCTCAAGGACGCTCTAAAATTGTTGAAATCCGATCTCGTTGTCCTTTTGAGATTGCAACAGAAGCATCCATGCAGTGGGTGGAGGAGATGATTAGAGGTTACAGGCGAGTAACGATAGACTCTGTAGCATCTGCAATAGGGTGCTCACATGGTTCAGCATACAACATAATTGATTGAAATTTAAGAAAGTGTGCACAAGGTGGGTAACCAGACAATTGAAGGGGGAACACAAAATGAACTGATCTTGCCCGTCCTTGCATCATCTCCGCCTATATGAAGAAGACATGCTGCACAGGATTGTTAACTGGGCATGAATCATGAGTGCATCACTCCCAGCCCAAATCAAAGCGTGCTTCAAATGCAATGGAAACATCCTTTTTCACCTTGTGTCAAAAAATTCAAGGTTACGCCATCAGCAGGGGAAGGTTATGCTGACAGTGTTCTGGGATTGTCAAAGATTGCTTATAACCAAAGGTAACAATGTGAATTCTGAATCGTACTGTGAAGTTCTATCAATGCTTCATGATGCAATTCGAGAGAGGAGTGTTGCTTCTTCATGACAATGCCATACCATATACAGCTTAACTCAAGAGAAAATTAACCAAGGTGGGAAGTTCTGGAACATCCACCTTACAGTCCTGAGTTAGCCCCTAGCTATTTCCACCTTTTTGGTCCACTGAAAACTCACCTTGGCGGGAGACATTTCGGAATGACGCCGAAGTTGAATGTGAAGTGAAAACGTGGTTTAGAAAACAGAGCTAGTTTAGTTTATGGATCAACATCACGGCACAAGGGTGTAACCCATAAGTGCTCCGTTCTAACGCAAACCTGAGTCTGGAGAAACTCAGCTCAGAGCACGAACTCCGTAGCACCAGCGAGAATCCGGAAATACTTTGCCGGGCAGCGCCGTTAGGCTACTCTTTTTCGATTTCCAACTGCTAAGGGATTTTTTTTACATGCGCAACAATACGTGCGGTTGTCCGATCTCACTATGCAGAGACCAGGGGAAATTTTATTACTAGAAATGCACAAGAAAAAATCCCGGTCATTACCGGAGCTTGAACCCGGGACCTCCAGCACTCGAGGCAGACACCACACAGCGCCCCCCCCCCCCCCCCCCCTCCAAAGAGAAAACAGAGCACGCAGTTCTATGCAGCCGGTTTGGGAGGACTGATAAAATGATGGGATAAGTGCATCAATGTTGGTGGAAATTATGTTGAGAAATAAAGGGACAATGTATGAATAAATAACTGGTTTCAAGTTGTTATCATAGTTATTTTTCTACAGCCATTTGTGACTTACTTACTGACTTCCCCTCATATATGCATATAAACGACCATTTGGACATTGTGTATGGATGTATATAAATAAGCATGAACTGTGTATGTGTGGAGGATGTATAGAAACAGTGGACATTGTGTGCGGATGTAATTAAACCATAGTAGACATGACCTTGTACAAATGAACATATGCAAGCAGTTGTTGCAGCTCTGACATTTATCTTCACAAAAAGACAATAAAGAAGAAAAGAAACGTACGTTGCTTCCTGTCTGTACAATAAAAAAAACACTAGCCGGCCACATGAAGAACTCAACAATGAAATCACGGTCAAGAACTGACTAAAGTCACCTGTATTGGCATGTGCACAGACTGACCACTGTCAACGTCCATCAACACAGATGTCCACCCACTATTTACATTAAACAAAAAAATCCAGCAAATGAGCTACAAAGTGTGTCAAGACAAATATATCCGCTATCCATCAAATATCCAGTTAAAAAGTATATAACAGTAAATGTGTTCAATCACTTGAATAGTATATCCACGTGTTCAACAATGATTTAAGTCCTTTGCATTCCATCCCAAGCCCAAGTTGATTAACCAGACAATGAACTAATCCAACTGACGTGCAGGAAACCATCACGCTAGCCTGCAAGTATGTGCAGAAAACCATCACGCTATCCTGCAAGTATGTGCAGGAAACCATCACGCTAGCCTGCAAGTATGTGCAGGAAACCATCACGCTAGCCTGCAAGTATGTGCAGGAAACCATCACGCTAGCCTGCAAGTATGTGCAGGAAACCATCACGCTAGCCTGCAAGTATGTGCAGGAAACCATCACGCTAGCCTGCAAGTATGTGCAGGAAACCATCACGCTAGCCTGCAGGTATCAGAGCCAGCACTCGGATACATTTGGCCATGTTGAATGGCTAACTGCTGAACATACAATTGCCCAGTAAATCAGGCTGGGGTTAATCGCAACGGTCTGCAAAGGACATGAACTTTGATACAAATAAGTAAAATACATATTACAAAACAAGTATATGCTCTTAACAAAATCCATGACTTAAGTGTATCCATATCTACCAATATCCACATGTAATAACACTTGTACGTACAACTAACAAGCAAATCCATTATCCATGTCACAAGCAAGTACATGAGAGACCACAGTTCTTGAAAGGTCTGCAAGGAGAAATACGAGGCTGTGGAACAAGCATGTCCACCAAGCTCTGGCGACTAGAGAGATTCATGGAGACATGAAAAATCATGTTAATATCACTGGAAAATATCACTGCAGTGGAAAATATCACTGCAGTGGAGATTCACATGATGCTACCAACAGATCCAGCTGTGAATCCATGTTAATATCACTGGAAAATATCACTGCAGTGGAGATTCACATGATGCTACCAACAGATCCAGCTGTGAATCCATGTTAATATCACTGGAAAATAAAATATCACTGCAATGGAGATTCACATGATGCTACCAACAGATCCAGCTGTGAATCCATGTTAATATCACTGGAAAATATCACTGCAATGGAGATTCACATGATGCTACCAACAGATCCAGCTGTGAATCCATGTTAATATCACTGGAAAATATCACTGCAGTGGAGATTCACATGATGCTACCAACAGATCCAGCTGTGAATCCATGTAATTCTGTCACCAGCAGTTACATAACAACAGCTGAATGAATGTCCTGAGGTGGAAACACAGGATCTCTTCATACACAAATCATGGATCATGTGTGGATGTGTTCAAATAAACGGGCCACTATGTAAAGTTTGACAGTATATAAACACAAGCAACTAGACATTTGTGGTTTCCTTTGAGCTACGTTTCTCATTTACTGCAATCACTTGAAGTCAGGCAGGAATTATTTGTTATCAAGCCTATGGAAGTAAATTGCCATCAAGGCTGTCTACAAACAGCGATGATCTGTCAGCAACACTTACCGTCCACAGACAAGAATGACTACTCACCAAGACTCTGGAGCTAACAACAAAATCTACCCGTCTGTAAAACTGAGCAACAAACTAAACAATATGTGAAGTGATATGTGACATCAGGTTACTGCACCCTTCACTTGTAGGGGTGCGTGTGTGTACTTGCACGAAGGCAGGTGTCTAGTTGACTGGTTCCGAGTACATCTCTAGATTAGTCTTACAACAACACAAACACAACGGACAAATGGAACATCTATACAAACACAGAAGGTCATCAATCACACGGACAGGCACAGCCTGATGGCTAATGGCATAAAACACCTCAACTATCCAGTGTATTCTAAGCTGCGAGCACACAGGCAACATGTTCAGTAGGCAGGCAATGTTCACTGTTTCCACTCCTTCTTCTCGTAGTCCCACTTTGAGGATACACCAGTAATGTGACCCTGTCCCTGATCCAGCATCCTCTGCAGCGAGTGCTCTTGCCACTCTCGGTTGACTGTTCTTGGTAGTGGTGGATACACTGGAAACAAGAAAACATTCACCACATATTACATACATTCACAGCGTATCACACTCTACAACATTCATCACAAATATTAGCCTGGTTGTGAAGTTTCCTAATCATCACACTGTTGTCTAACTAGGGTTTTAATCATTCCACTGTTGCATGACTTGCGACATATCTGGTTGTAAAGTTTCCTAATCATTCCACTGTTATTTCTTGACATTTCTATGAATTCCGATTGTCTATTATACATCTGTGTACACCTATTATTTTTTTTTTTCTCTTGATCTATCTCTCTCACACTCCCCCGATGGTGTTTCCACCTTGTCGTGGTGGGGGAGCTTGAGTTTCTCAATGACCCTGAGAGCTATGCTGGCGGTAGCGTAGCTACCAGCAGGGCCTCCCAAGCCGGACAGGTCAAAGGGTAGAGAACAGACAAAGAGAAACACCCTGGTCCTCCAGGTTGGGGGTTGAAGCGTGGGGTTAACATCCCCACCTTTGTAAAAACCTTTCTTTGTTACTGAAACAAATACATGAGCCTCGATATCGGACTGACTTATCTGGACAACGACCTTGGAACGTTAAAGGACTTTTGAGATTTGGAACATGGAATGTACGGACACTATATCGAGCTGGAGCGGCCGAAGAACTAACCCGGGAGCTGGTTGAATATCAAATGGATATAACAGCAATTCAAGAAATAAGGTGGCCAGGAGAGGGTACTTTAGAGCAAAATGGAATGATTATAATATATGGAGGAAACACCCAAAATAAACATGAATTAGGAACAGGATTTGTCATCAAAAAAAGAGTTATGGGGGAACGTTTTAAACTTTAAAGCTTTTAATGACAGGATTAGTAAATTACGAATAAAAGGTAAATGGAAAAATATAACGATGATTAATGTACATGCACCTACTGAAGAGAAAGAAGATGATATTAAAGAAGACTTTTATAATGATCTGGAAGATGTCATAGAAGAAACCCCCAAACAGGACATCCTGATTGTGCTGGGAGACTTCAATGCAAAAATAGGTAGAGAGCAAACTAATAAAAAAGTGGCCGGTATGGAAAGCCTACATACAACTTCAAATAATAATGGATGGAGAGTCATCAACCTGGCAGAAGCCAAAGGACTGCAGATTAGCAGTACCAGACTACAAAGAAAGGATATACACAAACAAACTTGGAAATCATGTGACAAGAGAACCTATAATCAAATAGATCACATTTTAATTAACAACAGAAATGCATCAAACATACAGCAAGTTAGAAGTTATAGAGGAGCTGAGTGCCACAGTGACCACTTCCTCGTTGGAGCAAAATTTAAAATAAAACTTAAGAGAGCTTTCTATACTAAATTACAAAGATTACACCCAACATATAACAGAGAAAAACTACAAGACATTACAGTCAAAGAGAAATTTACAGATGAAATAAAATGTAAACTTGAAACTCTGCAAAACCCTTCGGAGGAAAGCGTTGACCAATCTTGGTTGAACATCAAGAATACAATTCAATCTACCGCAGAAGAATGTCTCGGTGTGTTAACCACGCATAGAAAGAACAGATGGTTCAATCAAAAATGTGAAGAAGCAGTCATTAGGAAGAAGAATGCCAGACATGTATGGTTAAATGACATCAATAACATCCAAAAGGAAGAGCATTATAGAAATGAATGTAAAGAGGCTACAAAAATAGTCAGACAGCAGAAGCGAGAATATATGAGTAATATAATCAAAGATATGGAAACTAATCACCAGAAAAATGAATCCAGAAAATTTTTTAAAGAACTGAAGTCAATGAAACGAGGGCACCAACAAAACACATATGGTTTAAAAGACAAAAATGGGAATATGATAAATACCAATGAGGAAATGTGCAACACATGGAAAGAATATTTTATTGAATTACTAAATTGTGAAGCTCCAAGTAACATTTTCCCACAGGAAGAGGTTCTAACATGCGAACCACAAATTGAAGAACCTACATTTGAAGAAATCCTATATGTAATCACACGACTTAAAAACAATAAGGCAACTGGGACTGATGGAATTGCTGCTGAATTTATAAAGGCAGGTGGCCATGCATTACATCTAAAGCTATACGAACTAATAATAAAAATCTGGAGGACAGAAGAATTACCCCATGACTGGAAAGAGTCATTATTGATACCTATCTTTAAGAAAGGAGACAAGTTCCAATGTGGAAATTATAGAGGAATATCACTACTGTCCACAAGCTATAAGATACTATCCACAGTATTACTAAATAGACTAAAACCATATTCAGAAGACATATTAGGTGACTACCAGGCGGGTTTTAGACAAAACAGATCAACAATAGATCAGATATTTATCTTACGACAAATAGCCGAGAAACATTGGGAATATAAAAGAGATCTCCATAACATTTTTGTGGATTTTAAAAAGGCTTATGATAGTGTCCATAGGAATAGTCTATGGAATGCTATGCAGGAATTTGGAATACCAAGGAAGTTAATCAACATGACCAGACTATGCATGGAAGATACTTATAATATAGTAACATATAAAGGCAGGAAATCAGACCCCTTCCAAATAACATCTGGCTTGAAACAGGGTGATGCACTATCGCCGCTACTCTTCAATCTGGCTCTAGAGAAAGTTGTAAGGAAGATAAAGGAGGAATGTAATATTGGAGGAACATCCAAGCTGCTTGGTTATGCAGATAATATAGATATTATAGGGCAAAGTGAACAAAAGACATTGGAAATATTGACTCACTTAAAGGAAAAAGCCCAACAGATGGGGCTGGTTATCAACCAAGATAAGACAGAATATATGGTAATTTCAAGAGACGGAATGGCTAAAAACTCTGGCCACATACAAATAGATAATATGACCATTAAAAGAACGGAAACATACAAATACCTGGGTACAATCTTCAACTGCTCCAACATCATAAGGGAAGAAATACAAACTAGAATCAACTCTGGAAATAAGATATACTATGCACTACAACATCTACTAAAATCAAAGGCGCTATCTCGTAACACCAAAATCACAATATACAAAACACTGATCAGACCAGTTGTGCTGTATGGCTCTGAAACCTGGAGTACAACGAAAGGAGACGAAGCCTTGTTACAAACCTTTGAGAACAAAATTTTAAGACGCATCTTTGGACACATTAGGGATACACAAAGTGGAGAGTGGAAAAGAAGAAGTAACAAAGACATTTATGATCTGTTTAAGTCCCCGCTAATCACTGGTATCATGAAGGCTAATAGACTACAATGGCTGGGGCATATAGAAAGAATGGAAGATAATAGGGAAACAAAACTCGCTTACACTCAGGAAATAAATGACCGTAGACCCCGAGGTAGACCAAGAAGACGGTGGAGAGATAATACATGTACAGACCTACACGCACTTGGAATCAACGACTGGCAAGAGAAGGTCCACCAGAGAGACGAATGGAGACGGATTGTATTTGCAGCAAAGAACCTCAATGGCTCGGAAAGCTGAAGAGAAGATCATCATCTCTCTCACACGCGCAGAAAGAGAAAATAATGTGCCTCTCCAAGTGAAAGATTGCCACAACATGGGACATCATGCGGTTGATCAGTAGAATATTATTCTGCGTGTGTCTCAGAAAAAAGGACAGGAAAATGTCACTCACACTGAGCTTACTCCACTGTGACAGCTGAGATATTTCACATGTATAGTGAAGGAGCTTCCAAAATCTATAATTCAAACACCAAATATCTTACCACAACTTGTCACGTAATATGGAAATGAGCACACACATTACAAGGCTGGTTAAGCCGCACAACATGACATGACTTATATGATCACATCATTACAAACAAGAGAATAATGTGATATCACTACTGACAAGACAATAATATGATATCACTACAGACAACAAGACAATAATGTGATATCACTACTGACAACAAGACAATAATGTGATATCACTACTGACAACAAGACAATGTGATCTCATCACTACACTTAACAGTGTAACCTCATTACTACAAACAACACTAAAAACAACTACATGATCTCATCACTACAAACAACTATATGATCTCATCACTACAAACAACTATATGATCTCATCACTACAAACAACACTGTGATCTCATCACTACAAACAACTATATGATATCACTACAAACAACTATATGATCTCATCACTACAAACAACTATATGATCGCATCACTACAAACAACACTGTGATCTCACCACTACAAACAACTATATGATCTCATCATTATAAACAAAGACAAATGAACCAACAAAATGACATACATACCAAATTTCCTCATGTAGAAAATTAACCAGCCGGTTCCAGCGACAACAAACAGAAAAATCGACAGCATGAACTTCCACTCTCCGGTTGGCGCGTTGATCTCGCTGTATGTCTGGCAGAAACTGGCACGGTACACTGGCAATGCAAAACAAGATATCAATGACAACATCAACACTATCTCTCTGACTAGCCATTCCTCTTCAAACCTATCTATAATGTTGATTGTCTGCAGTAGTTACAGGTAAGTATGTGATTGCTGTCTATATGTCAATTGTCTGCAGTAGTTACAGGTAAGTGTATGCTTGTTGTCTATATGTGGATTGTCTGCAGTAGTTACAGGTCAGTGTGTGATTGTTGTCTATATGTGGATTGTCTGCAGTAGTTACAGGTCAGTGTGATTGTTGTCTATATGTCAACTGAAGTAGTTACAGGTCAGTGTATGATTGATGTCTATATGTCAATTGTCTGCAGTAGTTACAGGTCAGTGTATGATTGATGTCTATATGTCAGTTGTCTGCAGTAGTTACAGGTCAGTGTATGATTGATGTCTATATGTCAATTGTCTGCAGTAGTTACAGGTCAGTGTCGATGTCTATATGTCAATTGTCTGCAGTAGTTACAGGTCAGTGTATGATTGCCATCTATATGTCAATTGTCTGCAGTAGTTACAGGTCAGTGTGTGATTGATGACTATATGTCAATTGTCTGCAGTAGTTACAGGTCAGTGTCGATGTCTATATATTGTCTGCAGTAGTTACAGGTCAGTGTATGATTGCCGTCTATATGTCAATTGTCTGCAGTAGTTACAGGTCAGTGTGTGATTGATGACTATATGTCAGTTGTCTGCAGTAGTTGCAGGTCAGTGTGTGATTGATGTCTATATGTCAATTGTCTGCAGTAGTTACAGGTCAGTGTATGATTGATGTCTATATGTCAATTGTCTGCAGTAGTTACAGGTCAGTGTAGGATTGATGTCTATATGTCAGTTGTCTGCAGTAGTTACAGGTCAGTGTCGATGTCTATATGTCAATTGTCTGCAGTAGTTACAGGTCAGTGTATGATTGATGTCTATATGTCAATTGTCTGCAGTAGTTACAGGTCAGTGTAGGATTGATGTCTATAAGTCAGTTGTCTGCAGTAGTTACAGGTCAGTGTCGATGTCTATATGTCAATTGTCTGCAGTAGTTACAGGTCAGTGTGTGATTGTTGTTTACATGTAATGAAACAAAGTGGAAGCAGCATGCATCAACACAAGACATTCTACAAATGAAAATGTCTCTACTCACATGCTTTCTTGTCCTCCAGAGACAATGTCTTCCAGTCTCCCTTCTCCTTCTCCCTCAGTTTGAGAATCTCTGCTGTGGCCTCCTTGAAGCGAATTGCCGGGCAAGGAAACTCACACCTATCCATGTATGAGGCAGCACCATTGATTCCAAAACCTACCACTTCACGGTTTCCTGGCAACACACGAACATAATTAGTATGTCATCAACTTATGAGCCAACAGTCATCAACATACAACCCAGCAGTCCCAACATATGAGCCAGCAGTCAACATATAAGCCAGCAGTCAACATATAAGCCAGCAGTCATCAACATAAGAGCCAGCAGTGACCAACATATGAGCCAGCAATCATCAACATATGAGCCAGTAGCCATCAACACATGAGCCAGTAGCCATCAACACATGAGCCAGTAGCCATCAACACATGAGCCAGCAGCCATCAACACATGAGCCAGTAGCCATCAACACATGAGCCAGTAGCCATCAACATATATGAGCCAGTAGCCATCAACATACGAGCCAGCAGTCATCAACATACGAGCCAGCAGTCATCAACATATGAGCCAGCAGTCATCAACATATGAGCCAGCAGCCATCAACACATGAGCCAGTGGTTAACATATGAGCCAGCAGCCATCAACATATAAGACAGTGGCCATCAACATATGAGCCAGCAGCCATCAACATATGAGCCAGCAGCTATCAACATATGAGCCAGCGGTTAACATATGAGCCAGCGGTTAACATATGAGCCAGCGGTTAACATATGAGCCAGCGGCCAACAACATATGAGCCAGCAGCCAACATATGAGCCAGCAGCCAACATATGAGCCAGCAGCCAACAACATATAAGCCAGTGGCCATCAACATTTGAGCCAGTGGCCATCAACATTTGAGCCAGCGGTTAATATAAGAGCCAGCGGTTAACACATGAGCCAGCAGCCAACAACATATAAGCCAGTGTCCATCAACATATGAGTCACAAGCCAACAACATATGAGCCAGCAGCCAACAACATATGAGCCAGCAGCCAACAACATATGAGCCAGCAGCCAACAACATATGAGCCAGCAGCCATCAACATATGAGCCAGCAGCCAACAACACATGAGCCAGAAGTCAACATATGAGCCAGCAGCTATTAACACATGAGCCAGAAGTCAACAACATATGAGCCAGTGGCCATCAACATATAAGCCAGTGGCCATCAACATATGAGCCAGCAGCCAACAACATATGAGCCAGCAGCCAACAACACATGAGCCAGAAGTCAACAACATATGAGCCAGCAGCCATCAACATATAAGCCAGTGGCCATCAACATATGAGCCAGAAGCCATCAACATGTGAGCCAGAAGTCAACAACATATAAGCCAGTGACCATCAACATATGAGCCACAAGCCATCAAATTATAAGCCAGTGGCCATCAACATATGAGCCAGAAGTCAACATATGAGCCAGCAGCCAACAACATATGAGCCAGCAGCAAACAACATATGAGCCAGCAGCCAACAACATATGAGCCAGCAGCCATCAACACATGAGCCAGAAGTCATCAACACATGAGCCAGAAGTCATCAACACATGAGCCAGAAGTCAACAACATATAAGCCAGTGGCCATAAACATATGAGCCAGAAGTTAACATATGAGCCAGCAGCCATCAACACATGAGCCAGAAGTCAACATATGAGCCAGCAGCCAACAACATATGAGCCAGCAGCCAACAACATATTAGCCAGCAGCCAACAACATATGAGCCAGCAGCCAACAACATATGAGCCAGCAGCCAACAACATATGAGCCAGCAGTCATCAACATGTGAGCCAGCAGTCATCAACATATGAGCCAGCAGTCATCAACATATGAGCCCGAAGTCATCAACATATGAGCCAGAAGTCATCAACATATGAGCCAGAAGTCAACCTATGAGCCAGCAGTCATCAACATATGAGCCAGCAGCCAACAACACATGAGCCAGCAGCCAACAACATATGAGCCAGCAGCCATCAACATATGAGCCAGCAGCTATCAACATATGAGCCAGCGGTTAACATATGAGCCAGCGGCCGTTAACATATGAGCCAGCAGCCAAAATATGAGCCAGCGGCCAACAACATATAAGCCAGTGGCCATCAACATTTGAGCCAGTGGCCATCAACATTTGAGCCAGCGGTTAATATAAGAGCCAGCGGTTAACACATGAGCCAGCAGCCAACAACATATAAGCCAGTGTCCATCAACATATGAGTCACAAGCCAACAACATATGAGCCAGTGGCCATCAACATATAAGCCAGTGGCCATCAACATATGAGCCAGCAGCCACCAACATATGAGCCAGCAGCCAACAACACATGAGCCAGAAGTCAACAACATATGAGCCAGCAGCCATCAACATATAAGCCAGTGGCCATCAACATATGAGCCAGAAGCCATCAACATGTGAGCCAGCAGTCATCAACATATGAGCCAGAAGTCAACGTATGACCCAGCAGTCATCAACATGTGAGCCAGCAGCCAACAACACATGAGCCAGCAGCCAACAACATATGAGCCAGCAGCCATCAACACATGAGCCAGCAGCCAACAACACATGAGCCAGCAGCCAACAACATATGAGCCAGCAACATATAAGCCAGTGGCCATCAACACATGAGCCAGAAGTTAACACATGAGCCAGCAGCCAACAACATATGAGCCAGCAGCCATCAACGCATGAGCCAGAAGTCATCAACACATGAGCCAGAAGTCAACAACATATAAGCCAGTGACCATCAACATATGAGCCACAAGCCATCAACATATAAGCCAGTGGCCATCAACATATGAGCCAGAAGTCAACATATGAGCCAGCAGCCAATAACATATGAGCCAGCAGCCAACAACATATGAGCCAGCAGCCAACAACATATGAGCCAGCAGCCAACAACACATGAGCCAGAAGTCATCAACACATGAGCCAGAAGTCAACAACATATAAGCCAGTGACCATCAACATATGAGCCACAAGCCATCAACATATAAGCCAGTGGCCATCAACATATGAGCCAGAAGTTAACATATGAGCCAGCAGCCATCAACACATGAGCCAGAAGTCAACATATGAGCCAGCAGCCAACAACATATGAGCCAGAAGTTAACATATGAGCCAGCAGCCATCAACACATGAGCCAGAAGTCAACATATGAGCCAGCAGCCAACAACATATGAGCCAGCAGCCAACAACATATGAGCCAGCAGCCAACAACATACGAGCCAGCAGCCAACAACATACGAGCCAGCAGCCAACAACATATGAGCCAGAAGTCATCATCATATGAGCCAGCAGTCATCAACATATGAGCCAGCAGTCATCAACATATGAGCCCGAAGTCAACCTATGAGCCAGAAGTCATCAACATATGAGCCAGCAGTCATCAACATATGAGCCAGCAGTCATCAACATATGAGCCAGAAGTGATCAACATGTGAGCCAGCAGTCATCAAAATATGAGCCAGACGTCATCAACATATGAGCCAGCAGTCATCAACATATGAGCCAGCAGTCATCAACATATGAGCCAGAAGTCAACCTATGAGCCAGCAGTCAACCTATGAGCCAGCAGTCATCAACATATGAACCAGAAGTCATCAACATATGAGCCAGAAGTCAACATATGAGCCAGAAGTCAACGTATGAGCCAGCAGTCATTAACATATGAGCCAGAAGTCATCAACATATGAGCCAGAAGTCATCAACAAGTGAGCCAGAAGTCAACATATGAGCCAGAAGTCATCAACATATGACCCAGAAGTCAACGTATGAGCCAGAAGTCATCAACATGTGAGCCAGCAGTCATCAACATATGAGCCAGAAGTCAACGTATGAGCCAGCAGTCATCAACATGTGAGCCAGAAGTCATCAACATATGAGCCAGAAGTCATCAACATGTGAGCCAGAAGTCAACATATGGGCCAGAAGTCATCAACATATGAGCCAGAAATCAACATATGAGCCAGAAGTCAACATATGAGCCAGAAGTCATCAACATATGAGCCAGAAGTCATCAACATGTGAGCCAGCAGTCATCAACATGTGAGCCAGCAGTCATCAACATATGAGCCAGCATTATCTGTATGTCCTCCTTGTGTTCACTGGTTTAATGCATCAGCTTGACTCAGTCCTTGGTACCACTTTGTCCCAGTGACTGCAACTACAACACAATCTTCATGTGAGTGCCCGCCTACTGTCAGTGACAAAACTAGGTTCAAATGTATTCGTGAGGCGTGTATGTTGAATGCAAACATAAGATGTGTATGTTACGCGCATATGTTGAATGCAAACACGAGATGCGTATGTTACGTACATATGTTGAATGTAAACACGAGATGTGTATGTTACGTGCATATGTTGAATGCAAACATGAGATTGTGTTGAATGCAAACATGAGATATATATGCTGAATACAAACATGAGATCTGTATGCTGAATACAAACATGAGATGTGTATGCTGAATGCAAACATGAGATGTGTATGCTGAATGCATACATGAAATGTGTATGTTGAATGCAAACATGAGATGTGTATGCTGAATGCATACATGAGATGTGTATGCTGAATGCATACATGAGATGTGTATGTTGAATGCATACATGAGATGTGTATGCTGAATGCATATATGAGATGTGTGTATCTTTGAGTGTCTGCGTTCAGCACATGTGAAAGACATTGTGAATTTTTTTTAAATGGGATATATATGTTCAATACAAACATTGGATAAGTGTGCTGAGTTGCTGTACAACACGTGTAGGACGGGTATGTAGACTCATAGTCAGTCATTCACATTCACAAAGTATTTACATGTGAATCCCACAACCAAGTTGAAGTTTATCAGCAACCACTAGGAATAAGATGCAGCTCTGCAGAACATCAATTATGATAAAGCTGAGTAGTAACTTACCAATCTTGGGATAAACCTCATCCCTCAGCTTCTGATCTAAAACAATGTTTGAGGCACAGACAGATGATGAGCTGAATGCTCGTTGTGGGACTTTGGCAGCCCAGAGAGCAACACGAAACAGCTGTCTGTTCATTCTGCAAGAAACAAAATCATCATCATCAGCTTTCTGTCTACAACAAGCAACAACTTCAACCTAGAAATGACTGCCTACATTAAAGACACTACTGAGTTCTTGGAATAGACAGTCCATTAAAGACTGCTGTCTTCTATTATTTTTTCCATATCACATTTCTTCTGACTTACTATTGCTGCCAATTCTGGAGTTTCTCAATCCTTGTTGACACTTGGCAATATTCTTTGTATCTTTCGGTTTTCTAAAAATAAGACTCCACATTTGTCCCCTCCAATAAGGAGAAGAACCACAGATGGGAAGCTACTGCATAACAAAACATAACAATACTACTTAACAAAACATTCACTGGAATAATCCTTTGGGGGGAAAGCTTCAAAATAAGACATTTATTCAACAAAATGATGAGGCCATCAGATGAGTGATGAAGTCCATCTCTGCCATTCAACTATACAATTGTAGCATTTTTTGGGGGCGTACGCTAGCTATGAACTCAAGTGTAGTCCATACATGTGCTAAATGTCTAGTGCACTGGACTGATTTTTGTGTGTGTGGATTAGTTTTCCCTATTACCAGTGTCCCTCGCAAACAGTCGAACCTACTCTGACTTTGGTGATACTTGTAATTTATGTCTCCAAGTTGGGTGAGAAGTCAAAATTTTTGTCCAACTGACCGGTGTAGGGGTTCAACCCACTACCTCGATTTCAGCACACCGGATATTTAAGAGCCTTTAAAAAAGTTGAGAGTTCATTGCCCCGGGTTTCAACCCATATGGCTCAGTTTCTTTCCGCAGGCAATCCTGCTGAAAACATCGAACAAAGCACGAACTCCGTAGCTCCGATGATGACCACCAGGAGTCTCCAAGAAAAATGCACTCGTGAACAGAAAGATGTAGCCCGGAATCAAATCCACAACCTTCAGAGCGCGAGCAGACAGCTTGACCACTTCGCCACAGAAACTCCCCATTTAAGTGCAAGTTCTCTTACCCATTGGGCCATGCTGACATCTGATGTGGTATAGTGCAAAACCAGATTGAGACACTGTCAACATCTTATGTGGTATAGTACAAACACAGATTGAGACACTGTCAACATCTGATGTGGTATAGTACAAACACAGATTGAGACACTGCCAACATCTGATGTGGTATAGTACAAACACAGATTGAGACACTGCCAACATCTGATGTGGTATAGTACAAACACAGATTGAGACACTGCCATCATCTGATGTGGTATAGTACAAACACAGACTGAGACACTGCCAACATCTGATGGGTATAGTGCAAACACAGATTGAGACACTGCCAACATCTGATGGGTATAGTGCAAACACAGATTGAGACACTGCCAACATCTGATGTGATATAGTGCAAACACAGATTGAGACACTGTCAGCATCTGATGGGGTATAGTACAGCCACATATTGAGACACTGCCAACATCTGATATGGTATAGTGCAAACACAGATTGAGACATTGCCAACATCTGATGTGGTATAGTGCAAACACAGATTGAGACACTGTCAACATCTGATGCGGTATAGTGCAAACACAGACTGAGACACTGTCAACATCTGATGTGGTATAGTGCAAACACAGATTGAGACACTGCCAACATCTGATGTGGTATAGTGCAAACACAGATTGAGACACTGCCAACATCTGATGTGGTATAGTGCAAACACAGATTGAGACACTGCCAACATCTGATTGGGTATAGTGCAAACACAGATTGAGACACTGCCAACATCTGATTGGGTATAGTACAGCCACAGATTGAGACACTGTCAACATCTGATGTGGTATAATGCAAGCACAGATTGAGACACTGCCAACATCTGATGTGGTATAGTACAAACACAGATTGAGACACTGCTAACATCTGATTGGGTATAGTGCAAACACAGATTGAGACACTGCCAACATCTGATGTGATATAGTGCAAACACATATTGAGACACTGTCAACATCTGATGCGGTATAGTGCAAACACAGATTGAGACACTGCCAACATCTGATGGGTATAGTGCAAACACAGATTGAGACACTGCCAACATCTGATGTGATATAGTGCAAACACAGATTGAGACACTGCCAACATCTGATGTGATATAGTGCAAACACATTTTGAGACACTGTCAACATCTGATGCGGTATAGTGCAAACACAGATTGAGACACTGCCAACATCTGATTGGGTATAGTACAGCCACAGATTGAGACACTGTCAACATCTGATGTGGTATAATGCAAGCACAGATTGAGACACTGCCAACATCTGATGTGGTATAGTACAAACACAGATTGAGACACTGCTAACATCTGATTGGGTATAGTGCAAACACAGATTGAGACACTGCCAACATCTGATGTGATATAGTGCAAACACATATTGAGACACTGTCAACATCTGATGCGGTATAGTGCAAACACAGATTGAGACACTGCCAACATCTGATGGGTATAGTGCAAACACAGATTGAGACACTGCCAACATCTGATGTGATATAGTGCAAACACAGATTGAGACACTGTCAGCATCTGATGGGGTATAGTACAGCCACATATTGAGACACTGCCAACATCTGATATGGTATAGTGCAAACACAGATTGAGACATTGCCAACATCTGATGTGGTATAGTGCAAACACAGATTGAGACACTGTCAACATCTGATGGGGTATAGTACAGCCACATATTGAGACACTGCCAACATCTGATATGGTATAGTGCAAACACAGATTGAGACACTGCCAACATCTGATGTGGTATAGTGCAAGCACAAATTGAGACACTGTCAACATCTGATATGTTATAGTGCAAACACAGATTGAGACACTGCCAACATCTGATGGGTATAGTGCAAGCACAAATTGAGACACTGTCAACATCTGATATGTTATAGTGCAAACACAGATTGAGACACTGCCAACATCTGATGTGGTATAGTGCAAACACAGATTGAGACACTGCCAACATCCTAGAGAGACGACAGTGGAAGATAAACTCTATGGACCGCTGTGTGAACTGAAACAGACAGTTCAATTCATACAAGAGACAGCATTGCAGTTATAGATATATTTCAAGCAAACGAAAGAAGAAGCAGAAGAAGTTGTGTGTTCCTGTCTCGACCATGCCAAGCCATCCAGGTATTTGCTTCTATCCTCCCTTCGATTTTGCCAGTTGTCACCAAGTTCTCCAATTCATTTCTTCTCATAACATGCCCAAAAAATTTTGACTGTCTACGTCTAATGACTCTAATCAGTTTACGATCTTCATTTGTTTCTTGAAGGACTTGTTCGTTGGTTTTTCTATCTGTCCATGGTATTCTTTGCATTTTCCTCAGAAACCACATTTCCACAGCCATTAGCTGTTTTTCAGCTTGACTGCTTATTGTCCACACTTCACATCCATACAAAAGTATAGGTTCTATGTAGCATCTCAACACTCTTTTTCTAGTTTCAATTGATATCTTTTTGTTGGTCAGTATGTTTTTCATCTTACTAAAGGCTACCTTCGCAATGGCAATTCTTGTTCTAATCTCTTCAAGGCATCTCCCATCAGATGTTATGACTGTGCCGAGATAACAGTATCGATTCACTTGTTTAAGAATATGTCCATCTACTCGTATATCACATTGTGGCATTTCCTTCTTCCTAGTGACGACCATAATCTGTGTCTTTTTACAATTTAATTCTAACCCTAGTTGTTCACTGTGTGCAACAACCGCATCTACTAAATTTTGCAGGTCCTGTTCATTGTCTGCAATCAAGACTGTATCATCTGCATATCTAATGTTATTGATGTATCGTCCCCCAATGTTGATTCCTTCCATATCTTCTATATTTCTAAAAATATATTCACTGTACAGGGAAAAAAGATCTGGAGACATTACACATCCCTGTCTCACACCTCTTTTAATAGGCTGATATTGACCTACATCATTATAAATTCTTAAGGCAGCTTGTTGTTTCCAATATATGTTCTTTACAAGTCTAAGGTCCTTTCCATCAATTTGTAGATCTTCAAGCATCCTTATCATGTCAACATGTCTCACTTTATCGAAAGCCTTTGTGTAGTCAATAAAGCAAAGATATAGATCCTTGTTTACTTCTATAGAACGCTCAATTACTGTTCTCAGTATATACACAGCATTTACTGTGCCCTTGCCTTCTACAAACCCACATTGTTCTTCTCCTATTTGGGTTGTATTTTCTTCCTAACTCTTTGCATGATAATTCTCAGCAGAATCTTTGTGATGTGGCTCATTATACTAATTGTTCTATGTTGATCACATTCCATGGCTCCTGATTTCTTCGGGATTGCAATAAATATAGAATTACATAATTCAGGAGGTATATCCCCAGTATCGTATATTGCGTTCAGCAGCCTGGTGATTTGGTCAAATCTATATTCTTCTAAGGTATTGATCATTTCTACTGTGATGTTATCTGTACCCGGGGTCTTGCCAGTTTTCATATGGTTAAGAGCATTCTGAACCTCTATCTTCAAAATTGATGGTCCTTCATTATTATTCCGATGATCATATTGTTCTTTTCTTGTATCATCATAAAGGTCTTTCACATAATCTGACCGCGCATGTAAAATCTGATCTTTTTCTATCATGATTTTGCCATCTTTGGTTTTTAGGCAACCCGTTGATGTGTGTGTTCTTTTGTTAGTGATGTCATTAATTCTTTTGTGCATTAATTTGGTATCCCGGGTATTGTGTTGGTGTTCAATTTCCTTGCAATTTTCCTCAAGCCATGTTTCTTTTGCCTCTTTGCATAGCTTCCTAATTTTCCTATGAATCTCTTCATATTTGTCCTTGTTATTTTTGTTATTTCTTCTTACTTCCATGAGTTTTAAGATGTCTTCCGTCATCCATTTCTTGCGTCCTATTATCTTTACTTTTGGAATGGTTGATTCTGCAGCTTGGTTGACTGATTTCTTTAACATTTCCCATTGGTCATTGACATCTTGAAATAATATTTTCATATAGGACAATGCATCTGGAAAAATTATGAGATTTAGTATATAACCTTATCATTATGTCCACCCAACAAAAAAATTTTGTTCTGGAGATTGTACAGCAGATTTCAATGTTTGTTTATATGCGGTATATAATTTACGGCTCCAGGATTAATACCATCATTTTAAGAGTATTACAGCTTCAGCAAGACCCATCCCCGCTATCTTTGAAATTGTCTCGCGGTTTTCGTTTTGGCACAAACAGTGCAGAGTTAAATGGATTGTTCAGAGGTGTCTCCAATGGGGGTTCTTTCATGAAACGTGATTATATAAATAAACTAGCTGACTCGGCCCGGCTTCGCCCAGCTCCTGGCGGGGATCTATCTATCTATCTGTCTGTCTAATCAATCTATCTATCTAATCTTATCTATCTAATCTTATCTATCTATCAATCAACCATCTATCTATCTAATCAATCAATCTATGTATCTATCTATGTATCTAGCTATGTATGTATGTATCTATGTATCTATCTATCTATCTATCCATCCATCCACCTACCTACCTTTCTACCTACCTTTCTATAACTGTCTGTCTGTCTATCAACCAGTCCGCGCTATTAAATATTGATAAAAGTTACTGGAAAAAATGTGAGGACCATGTGTTGAAAGAGGAAGAGGACTATTGGAGAAAGGATGGATTGAATTTTATGAACCGAGAGCAATCATCAACCTACTGGAATCGTCCGACACAGATTAAGGTCTGAGCAGATCGCAGACCTTAATCTACGTACACACCTACTGGGATATCTAGCTCCAACTATTCAGACGAATTGCAGGCCTTAAACATTACAGCATCAGTATAATGTCAATGGCACAGGTTGTATTCCACAGTGATGAATTTTCAATTCCGCAATCCCTCAGCGGTGACAAACAACTATTGAAAAAAACCACACTAAACGCATTGAATACCAACAGAAGAGTAATATTGCGGTGGAAACTGACATATTGTGGCATAACAAGAAACGTGAGAGCAAACACATTGTCAAATTAGGGGACAACACACGTGCATAAGAATCAATCTATAAACTTCAATGAAAAGAGGACCAACATCTTAATCACTAAGAAGAAAGCCCACTACAGAGACACTGACAACTATTTTCATAGTGCAAAACAGGTAATCATGTTCCGTCTCTGAACGGTAAACAGCAGAGTAGACAGTCTTCACAAAGACTCAAAGCGGGTCTGTGACCCATGTGTACGTGTGAACAAACTACACAGACAGCTGAACAGATCCTTAAAAATGGAAACATGGCTAAATTGCTGTATCATTTCTGGTCACTCCATATGCACATTAATGCACAGCTATTTGGAAGCTTTCACGAACTCAATATAAAAAGCTAACATAAATACTTGTGTACACTTTATTAACCAGCAGCTGAAGAAACAAGAAGGAAATGAAAAACAAGGTAAGAAATATATTCCCTCTACTTTCCTGTTAATTTACAAATTATTTACCCCGTGCCTCTGTAAATTCTCTGTCTTTACTAATATTACACATTGCACCCCCTCTCGGGATTCTCCGTGGTGAAGTGGTCAAGCCGTCTGACTCGGGCTCCGAAGGTTGTATGTTCGATTCCGGGCCGCGTCCATTTCACGAGTGCATTTTTTTAGGAGACTCCCAAGGGTTGTCGCTGGAGCTACGGAGTTCGTACTTTGTGCGACGCTTTCCACACTGCGGAAAGAAACTGAGCCATACAGGATAAAAACCCGGTGCAATGCAGCCGACACTGTCGAGTTTTAAGCTAGTTCTTTCATTGCACCCACTCCCATAAGAATCCGGATACGCCTTGTGTGTCATCTGAATTGGTGGGGCTTCCATTACTGTAAACATAAATTTGTTAGCGAGAAATCACTAGCTGTTCAGCAAAACATCAAAGAAATGTCGCCGCTTTCAATGATTTAAGTTGTTTTTGGGCCTATCAAATACATATTCCTTGGGTGGGGGTAAATATAAGACGGCTGGGAACATTTCATAACGATGCAACAGACAGTTTTCAAAATAATTGATCGTGAATGAAGGCATTCTTTGTGGGACATACTATAGCTCCCACCCTCTTTGGAATATACTTTTCACTTCTACTGAAATATGCCTTTCGTGATCAGGATGGTGGTATATACATTCTCACGCTCAGATGGCGGCCTCTACAAGCGTCAGAGATTGAAGGCCAAGACCAAAATTAGGAGGGTACTGATCAGAGATTTGCTTTTTGCAGATGCTGCAGTTACGACCCACTCTGAGGAAGAATTGCAATGTCTACTATCTGCATTCTCCAATGCTTGTTCTGAATTTGGTTTAACAATTAGCAAAAAAAAGACAGATTATGTCACAAGGTGCACATGGGGTACCCTCAATCTTTATTGACGATGCCGAACTAGAGATGGTAGACCATTTTACATATCTAGGATCAGTGGTAAATAGCAAATTATCCCTAGATCAGGAAATCAACATCCGGATTAGTAAGGCAGCAACAACAATGAACAGGTTAAGAAAATGAGTCTGGGAGAACAGGAAGCTTACTGCCAAAACAAAAGTTCTTGTCTATCAAGCCTGTGTTCTTAGTACTCTTCTTTACGGCAGTGAAACCTGGACAACTTACTCACACCAAGAGAAACGTTTAAACAGCTTTCATATGCAGTGTCTGCGAAGAATTCTTGGTATTAAGTGGCAAGATAAAATCACAAATACTGAAGTATTGGAAAGATCAGGTTGTGTGACGGTTTATTCCATGCTCAGTCTTCGTAGACTTAGATGGATAGGACATCTTAGGAGGATGGATGATGGTAGAATACCAAAGGACATCTTTTTTGGTGAATTACAGATGGGTAAGAGATCTCAGGGTCGGCCTCTACTACAATACAAAGATGTGTGTAAGCGGGACATGATTGATACAGGCATTGATAATGCACATTGGGAGCAAGTCGCCGCTGAACATTTTGGATGGAGGGCAGAGATCAGAAATGGAATAAAGACAAAGGAGAAAATTATTGCAGATAAGTCACACACCGAGCATGTGAGACGTAAGATGGTGCATGATGGTGGAAATGACGTGTTCACATGCACCCACTGTAAACGGACATTTACAGCGCGAATTGGCCTTATCAGTCACATTCGCTACCGCCATAGGTAAAAGTTATTATGCCTTTTTAAAGCACAAACTATCGTCTGTCAAGATGGCAAGGTGCCAATGTGTGTGTTACCAGGTTTGTTAGCAATGCGACAGACTTTTAATAAATAATAAATAATTGGTGGCCATTTTTAATTGTTAATTAGGTCATGGCACATCCTATTGAAAAATAAATAATACGTCAAGTGTTAGGCTTTACCGGCCCGGACGCAATGATATATGTAGCGTGAACCGTATACTATAAACAGACTTCTACCGGAAACCATTTTTTCCGCGCTTGCGCAGAAGGGTTTCGCCGTGTCAACGAATCATTGTCGATTATAGGTGGTTCTGGTGTTTCTGATTGGATACCTTCAAATAACACATAACAACCACGGGCGCCATCTTGGCTTCATGACCAAAGGTCAGTCTGCCATTTTGAACTCGCAGAATGTGGGTAAGTTTCCCTTCAGTCTTTGAAAAATTGAATTTCTTGTGATATAAGTTAGTAATTGTCTATTTTAAGCTTGATTCATTAATAGTTTAATGTTTTTATATAGATTTTCGGATTCTGCATGCAATTTTACATATATTTGGTGAGTTTCATCGCTCAAAACGCTTACAAAGTGGTTCAAAACATTGTTTTTCGGGAACATTTTTTTGCCATTGAAAATCAATGGGCTGAATGGCGGCACTGCTGCACACACATCTATCGGTTATTTTAAGCTTGATGTATTAATAGTATAATGTTTTCATATGGATTTTCGGATTCTGCATGCAATTTTACATTTATTTGGTGAGTTTCATCACTCAAGATGCTTACGAAGTGGTTCAAAACATTATTTTTTGCCAACATTTTTTTGCCATTGAAAATCAATGGGCTGAATGGCGGCACTGCTGCACACACATCTATCGGTTATTTTAAGCTTGATGTATTAATAGTATAATGTTTTCATATGGATTTTCGGATTCTGCATGCAATTTTACATTTATTTGGTGAGTTTCATCACTCAAGATGCTTACGAAGTGGTTCAAAACATTATTTTTTTGCCAACATTTTTTTGCCATTGAAAATCAATGGGCTGAATGGCGGCACTGCTGCACACACATCTATCGGTTATTTTAAGCTTGATGTATTAATAGTATAATGTTTTCATATGGATTTTCGGATTCTGCATGCAATTTTACATTTATTTGGTGAGTTTCATCACTCAAGATGCTTACGAAGTGGTTCAAAACATTATTTTTTTGCCAACATTTTTTTGCCATTGAAAATCAATGGGCTGAATGGCGGCACTGCTGCACACACATCTATCGGTTATTTTAAGCTTGATGTATTAATAGTATAATGTTTTCATATGGATTTTCGGATTCTGCATGCAATTTTACATTTATTTGGTGAGTTTCATCACTCAAGATGCTTACGAAGTGGTTCAAAACATTATTTTTTTGCCAACATTTTTTTGCCATTGAAAATCAATGGGCTGAATGGCGGCACTGCTGCACACACATCTATCGGTTATTTTAAGCTTGATGTATTAATAGTATAATGTTTTCATATGGATTTTCGGATTCTGCATGCAATTTTACATTTATTTGGTGAGTTTCATCACTCAAGATGCTTACGAAGTGGTTCAAAACATTATTTTTTTGCCAACATTTTTTTGCCATTGAAAATCAATGGGCTGAATGGCGGCACTGCTGCACACACATCTATCGGTTATTTTAAGCTTGATGTATTAATAGTATAATGTTTTCATATGGATTTTCGGATTCTGCATGCAATTTTACATTTATTTGGTGAGTTTCATCACTCAAGATGCTTACGAAGTGGTTCAAAACATTATTTTTTTGCCAACAGGTTTTTGCCATTGAAAATCAATGGGCGGCACTGCGTTGTCTACCTCTTGCTCGCATGCCCTCAACCTTGCCCTCCAGTATGGTTTTTATAAGAGTATCATGTCTTTTAACAATAACATGGCCGAAATATTTCACTTGCCTCCTCTTTATTTCTATGTAGCATCTCAACACTCTTTTTCTCGTTTCAATTGACATCTTTTTATTGGTCAGTATGTACTTCATCTTGCTAAAGGCTACTTTTGCCATGGCGATTCTTGTTCTAATCTCTTCAAGGCATCTCCCATCAGATATTACTGTTCCGAGATAATTGTACCTATTCACTTGTTGAAGAATATTCCCAATTACTTTTACGTACATTTATTTTATATTCAGAATTGTAATAAAGAAGGACTGCTGATGATCTCAGATCCCATCTGTCTGTGTTCCAAGAAGGATACCCTATTCTGAAAGGGTACATAGCTCGGCTGCTCGGATGCCTTAATGCAGAGAGCTCCAATTGCTACGCTTGGCTTCAAGAGTATAAGAGGTGCAGCAAGAAACTGTGAGTACAACTGTGGTCGATCATGCTGTCTTTCTGTATTTCTTTCTGCAAATCTTTTTCATATCGTGGCCAGTCTTCTTCTTCTTCTTCTTCTCGCGGCCATTTTTATATGCTAATTAGATAACGTTGCATACTATCTAAACAGGAATTAACCCATTATGTGCGTAGCATCATTCCGCATAATACAATATATTACGTGCCAGGGTTTAAACATAATATAAAGAATGCACTTGGTAATTAATTAATATAATAACTAATTGGCGGCCATTTTTATATGCTAATTAGATAACGTTGCATACTATCTAAACAGGAATTAACCCATTATGTGCGTAGCATCATTCCGCATAATACAATATATTACGTGCCAGGGTTTAAACATAATATAAAGAATGCACTTGGTAATTAATTAATATAATAACTAATTGGCGGCCATTTTTATATGCTAATTAGATAACGTTGCATACTATCTAAACAGGAATTAACCCATTATGTGCGTAGCATCATTCCGCATAATACAATATATTACGTGCCAGGGTTTAAACATAATATAAAGAATGCACTTGGTAATTAATTAATATAATAACTAATTGGCGGCCATTTTTATATGCTAATTAGATAACGTTGCATACTATCTAAACAGGAATTAACCCATTATGTGCGTAGCATCATTCCGCATAATACAATATATTACGTGCCAGGGTTTAAACATAATATAAAGAATGCACTTGGTAATTAATTAATATAATAACTAATTGGCGGCCATTTTTATATGCTAATTAGATAACGTTGCATACTATCTAAACAGGAATTAACCCATTATGTGCGTAGCATCATTCCGCATAATACAATATATTACGTGCCAGGGTTTAAACATAATATAAAGAATGCACTTGGTAATTAATTAATATAATAACTAATTGGTGGCCATTTTTATATGCTAATTAGATAATGTTACATCATATGTAAAAATAGATGACATGAGCGGTTAGGCTTCGCTACACCGATCGCAATGATGTATGGTTGCTAGGATGTTCGTGTATGGTTGCTAGGATGTTCGTTTAAAAATAAACAAACTACTCTAGTTTTGATAACTTCTGCTATGACCTTGGTTCGGACACGAAAAAAAGATGTGCAGAAGAGATCTTTTGCGTCAATTTCTGCGTTAATGATCTCGACACTCAAAGTTGCATATCTTCGCTTCTAATTGACATACATGCATCATCTTGGTACCATTAGATTCGGTTTCTTAAGGCCTATCTTTTGGTGGTGGTCCCATTAGAAAATACTCAAATTTAAAAATCTGATGGTTCACCCTAATATATGGCACGTTTGTTCGTTTAAAAATAAACAAGTCACAGTAATAGAGGGCAGAATTTCTCAGCTTCCAATTTAATGGGCCGCGATAAAATCTCCCTTATCTCTTAGGTCATCATTACACTTCCTGGTATTAAATTACGTCACCAGAAAATTCATAACTCCGCTTGGAATTAACGCACACTCTTCGTTGAGATACCGTTGGATTCGTCTTGTCAAGCTCTATCTAACTGGTATGATTTCATAAGTAAAAACCCAATCTTTAAATATTGACCAAAATTGCTAATATAAGGGTTATCACAACGATTTCATTGTTGGTAATTTTACTTTTTTTCTGGTATCTGTACTGAGTCTATACAGTATACATACAGTGTCACCAGTACATGACCTTCAGCCGAGCCGGCCGAAAGACTCGATCATAGTTATGAATGTATGTAAGTAAATATCGCCTCAGTCTTTTTTCCCACAAGCTGCTGGTCACTATAAAATTTTACAAAATGGTGTCATAGATAAGAAACATGCAGTTAAGTCGGACAAAAATGAAATTGTCTGTAGAGAACCGTAACTTACCTCAAATCTTCTTCTTAGAGTAGACAACCAAATGTGACTGGAGACCTCTCGCGAACTCTCGCGTCAGTTTGCCTGGTTTCCGGTTCACAAGTCTAAATCCCGAAACAAATTGTACCAAAGTACCATTTCCACAGAGGTCAGCCCGGCCGAAAGGTTAACAACGCTGGCTCTTGAAATTCCTGTGTGCTGGTGGCGAAGTAGTGGATTCATTCACTACACCGCTGAGTTATGGAGTAAATTCTTGATTCTCGTTCGAAAATCAATGGCAAACTTATCATGTGCTATACCGATACCACATGACACGATCACCAGAGTCGTTAAACACTCTGTTCTTGAATGGCAAACTACTTGTATATAATTTCCTAGAAAATCAACCTGAGGTTGATGGCAACGTCCTACAAAACACATGCAACATTATATCACCATCTCCACGAGAACTTATGAGTCTACTCCACGAGCTCTCCATGCTTTCATCAATCTTAGAAATAAACGGGGTGTACAAGAACGGTACTGGAACTTCACACCCACAAAGAGACATAAGGATGCAACTGGGTAATTCAGGGCAGCGTATAGATAGGACTAGCTGGAATTAAGCCTAGGTTGGTAATGTTCCTTCCCTGTACAGGTTGTAGATACATTTGTGGAACCAACGCCTATAATCCTATCCTATCCTATAACTAATAAATATTAAAATGTGATCACAACGTTCTTGCTATTCGATTGCCGTGACAACCAGATCGGGGCCGTTGTCTGTCATGTCATTAGTAATATTATTTCTGTCAGAAGCTATAGGTTTATGACAGTAATTATAGGGGAAAGTCCGTTCAAGTTCCTTTCCGAGTTAGAGATCATCACCCTTCAAAATACATTTGGGAATGTTTTAGAGAAGATAGTCGCTGTCAAGCTGCAAGAGTTTTTGGAAAGGGGGAAGCTTCTTCTAAGAGGCCTTGGGGAGCTACAGGCCAGGAAAGAAGACCTGGTCAAATGCAGCCACTTTTGCCTTTGACGTTTATGAGGGGTCCCAGAGTAGACAGGAAACGATGGCGGCAGCGCTTGATCTCGAGGATGCGTACAACAGAGTTCGCTATGATATTTTGACCACCGCACTGATGGAGAAGGGGGTAAATCCTTGGTTGGTGAACTGGACAGCAGCCGTCCTGCATTCTCATCGAGTTGCTCTCCGTCTGGGTGCATGGACCTCAGAGCCACATATTTTAACCCCAGGACTGCCATGGGGATCTGCAATCTCACCGGTGCTCTTTAACGTGTATCCGAGCAAGATTGCAAACCTAGAAGCACCAGGGGTTAGAAGGATACTGACATTTGCAGATGATATTCTTGCATATAGGCAAGGGAGGGATAGGGAGCAAAACAGCCCAGGAGCTACAGGCGACAGTTGACAAAGTGATTGACAGTTGCACTGAAATGAGTGCTGTCATCCACCCGGAAAAGGCAGCTGTTTTGTGGTGCTCTCTGGACAACAGGATTGTGAGAACTGATGTCCCAAGCCTCACGATAGATGGTAGAAGCGTCAACAGAGAGAACAAACTGAAGTATATGGGAATCACATTTGACAGGAGCCTGTCCTTCAAGGACCATATGGAGTCGGTTGTGACAAACTCTCAAAGGGGATTCAATGCACTTAAAACTATGGCTGCAATGGACACAGAGCAGAGAATGCTTTTCACACTATATCAGCACTTGATTCTCTCAGTGATTGATTATGGACTAGGACTGCTCACTGTCTCAAAGTGTCAATTGGTGAAATTAGAGCGCATACAGAACGAAGCTATGCGGGTCATTCTGGGATGCACCAGAGACACCCCAGTCGTGTGTATGCGTTACATCCTTGGTCTGCCGACTGTTGCTGGTAGGCTCAAGGTGATGCAGGCGAAGGCATACCTCAGAGTAGTTGCTGACACAGATCACCCGTTGCATGAGGCGCTGGACGCAGTTAAGGGTCAGCGACTGATAAGAGGGAAATCATGGATGGCTCAGGCGGAGGATACGATCAGACAGGTGTGCATCTTGGAGAACATTAGGCGAGGAGAGGAGTGGGTCAGAGTGCCAGCGGAGCAGTCAGACTTGTGCAAAGTTATAATCACATTGAGCCGGGAGTGCAGGGAGTGGCCAGCAGGGGCCACGGAAGTGGAAATCCAGCAACTAATTCAGGATAAGGCTCGCCCGGGTGATGTGATTATATACACAGATGGTTCGGTGTTGAGAGGCAGGAGAAGTGCCTGGGGGTTCTTAGCAAAAGCTAATGGTCGCCGTTTGGTGCAGGAGAGCCTGGCATATGATACCACAACATCTAGCTTAAGAATGGAGGTGGAGGCGGTCAGTGCAGCTTTCCGCTGGATGGAGAATACGATACACACACACATCGTGATTGTAACTGACTCAGAAAGCATGCTGAGTAGGGTGAGGACAGGCTTGCTTCGCTTCGGAAGTCACGGGTGACAAGTATCGTCTGGATATTTTCTCCGGGGCATGCTGGTGTGCTGAGGAATGAACAGGCGGACAGATTGGCTGGCTCTGCAAAACTTGGTGGAGTATTGATGCATGATAAGGAAGATGTGGTTGCGGCCTTGTGGGAGCACGTGTACACCTCGGAGGAGCAAATGGATCACCATGGTCTGGCAAGAATGCGACAGCGAGGGGTGACGAGGGGATCTGGCCGACGATCGACGCTCAGAGGAAAGGCGAGACGGACATATAATCAGATTGCTACTGGTACTATTAGTGTTGGAACTCTTCACTGGCTGCTGAGGATGGGGACGGAGCGCTTATGGGAATGCCCCGAATGCTGTGATGTCGGTTCCTAAATCAATCAATCAATCAATCAATCAATCAATCAATCAATCAATGAATCAATCAATCCGAGTTAGAGATTTATAGATATACCTATTGATTACATTACTTGGTAATTTGACAATATATTAAATAAAAGTGTTCAGATCAGTGCATAACGTATAAATAGTCAACAACTCTTCAAGATCAACATAAGGGCTTGAACGTCAACATCATCATCATCTTCGTGTACTGTGATTCGAGCACTGGCGTCACAAACAGATAAGTGTCTTAATATTGACTGCTATTTTTCAGTGATTCCAGGGTGCTGATCAGTATCATCATTTTTGGAATTGTCAAAGTATCATCGACCTACAACAATGTCATCACTAAGCGACTTTGTTGAGTTGGGTATAAAATGTGGTCTCACAGGTAAACAACTTGTACAATGGAGTGAAAAGAAGTATGGTGAACACATTGAAAGAGAAGAGTGAATGAAGGATAGAGAATTAAGAAAATTAGATAAAGAACTTATTTATGATTTGTTTAAGTCCCCGCTAATCACTGGTATCATGAAGGCTAATAGACTACAATGGCTGGGGCATATAGAAAGAATGGAAGATAATAGGGAAACAAAACTCGCTTACACTCAGGAAATAAATGACCGTAGACCCCGAGGTAGACCAAGAAGGCGGTGGAGAGATAATATACATACAGACCTACAAGCACTTGGAATCAACGACTGGCAAGAGAAGGTCCACCAGAGAGACGAATGGAGACAGATTGTATTTGCAGCAAAGAACCTCAATGGCTCGGAATGCTGAAGAAGAAGAAGATAAAGAACTTGCTGCAAAGCAAGCTGAACTAGACGGACAAACAAAGCAAGCTACACTAGACTCTCAAATAAAGCAATCGTATTGTCAGAAAATTCACATCATCGAACACTTGAAGTGCGTTACCTAGAAAATAATTATAGATATCCAAACTTTGATGGATATGGTTAATAAACTGCAGCAGTTTGATGTATCAACAAGGACATTGCAATATTACGAAAGGCTCTGACTGGGTGCAAGAGTCTAAACTATCCAGATGTCTCATTTAACTACATTACTAGAAACATTTAACTTTTGAACCATATAAATTACGCGAACATCAGCAATAATCACGTACATGGCTTTCCTGAAACAGACATGGATGTTTTGGCTTCATTACTAACACTGGATCTCAATTCACATCAACTGACTCGAATTCCATAAACTGTGTTAGCTTTACAAGTTATAAACATTGAATCTAGCTGTTAATAAGTTATCTGGACTACCTGAGTAAATGGTTGACATGGCAGACCTTGAATTGCTTATTCTCAAAAAGAACAAAGTCGAAGTATTACCAGATGTATTACCTATTGCTGATTTACTGTCAAGATTGTAATCCTGAAGTTATTCAGAACATTTAGCGCAACGTATTACAATTTAAATTTTAACATCCAGAGGAAACAGCATTCATCAACATGTAACTCCCTATTGTGTATAAAGAAAGTGGAATGCTAATGAACTGCAATCAAATTTCAGACTTCATTCAAAACTATCAGATAACAAGAAATGTCAGATATAAATCAGATCTCATGGATCTGCTACCACCTTCTTTTTTCTTCTTTCGTTCGCTTGAAATATGTCTATAACTGCAATGCTGTCTCTTGTATGAATTGAACTGTCTTTTTCAGTTCACACAGCGGTCCATAGAGTTTATCTTCCACTGTCGTCTCTCTAGGCCAGAAGGTTTGCCTAGATATGTTATATTTTGGGCAGTCTTGGAGTATGTGCTCTGCTGTCTGCGACGCCAATCCACATGTGCACATGGCTGTTTCACCAATCTTGAATTTTGTATACATGTGGTTGCGGAATCTATTGTGCCCTGTTCTGAGGCGCAGAATAATGACTTGTTCTGGTCTGTTCATAACGCGGTAGTCATCTTGAGCAGGTTTTGGTGGCTTTCTGACTCATTTGATCATTCTTTTCTTTTTGTGGTATGTAACGGGCACATCAGGCTGTTCTTCTTTGGCTCCTTCCTTAGCCAATTGATCAGCTCTGTCGTTTCCGGGTACTCCATAGTGGGATGGTATCCACTGTATGGTGACCTCATCGTTAAGTTGTTTTATTAGCTTCCACAATTTCCTTGTGTCTCTTTCAAAGTTCAGAGACTCTGTTTTTTCCTGCCAGCTTTTCCGTCTAGCCTGCAGCTTGGCCCTTTGAAATTTGGCTTTTGCATGCTGGAATTTATTGTGGTGCTCTTGGCTGGGTGTGGTCTCTGCTTGCTTTCTACATACTTCCACATCATTATGCAACTGTTCCAGTTCACTACTCCAGTAGGGTTTATATTGCTTACGGGCTCCTCTTGGTACTGTTTCTCGCGCTGCCTGTAGTATGCATTTCCCAAACTCTTCAACTGCTTTATTTATGTCTTTCTCAGTGTTCAGGTTTCTAACCAGTATGCTGGTGCGATGCTTGTACACTGCCCAGTCTGCTTTCTTGTAGTTCCACCTCGAGAGGGTGCTGCTTTCACTTACAAGCTCATTTTCTACAGTTAGAAAGACTGGCCGATGGTCACTGCCACCAAGTTGTTTCCCAACAATTCATGTAATGTTCCACTCCAGGTCTGGTGAATGAAAAGCCAGGTCAGGTGTAGTTGTAGTGTGCCATGATCTTGAGTAGAGAGTAGAAAGTATATGGGTCGGACGGCTTGTTAACCAAGATGAATCTATTCTCATCCTGCCAGTCTTCCAGTCTCTCTCCTCTCTGGTCCATGTGATCATAGCCCCAACTCTGTGAGTGGCGGTTGAAATCGCCACACACAATCATTTTTTCTATTAATGGTAGTGTGTCCAGTGCCTGTGGGTGGTCACTTGGACAGTAGTAATTGATCAGATGTAGGTCTGTATAGCCTGTTGCCACATAGCTAGTGCCAAAGCACACCATACAGAGAGGATGGAAGGAAAATCCCGAAATGAACAGTGCACCAAAATCATGAGATACGAAGATACGTCACACCAACGCCAGCGTGACAACGAAAACCATACGCTGTGGAACAATCAAGAAGAACGGGTGTGTGTTGCATTCAGAGGACAACTTAGTGTGGTTATTGGATCGTTGGGAGGCTAGCAATGGAATCACTCCAAGCTAAGAACAGCTGGCAGCATATTGAGAACGCCATGGATTTGCGAACGAAGGGCAAACTCTAGACAGACGGAAATCGGAGGAAGATGACAGATAGGACGACTTTAATGAACATAGGGGAAAATAAGTGCTATTGAGCGAAGATAAGGAAAATGCAGGATACATGCACCAGTTATCAGTTATCAGTTATCAGTTGGGGTATCTTCGTTGCACTCCGGACATGTCCATAGGTGCTCAGATCCTCCCCCAGCATATGCATCAGCGTCCGGTGGCTAATAGTGCCAGTTCTGTGTTGGTTGACGAGGCGCTTTGTTTTCCCGATGTACCTCTCGCGTCTGGCTGTGCCGATTCTTACTCCCAGGTCTTTCATCCTGGAGAGCGATGTGGAATCACTGGCGTCAAAATCCTCTGTTCTCGCCATATCTTTAAGGGCGTTAATAACATCCGCACGATCCATGGGCTGGCCATCTACAGGGGGTGCAGAGCCAGCCAATTTATCAGCTCGTTCATTTCCCTCGACTCCCGCATGTCCCGGGACGAAGATGAAGGTGACTTTGCGGACAACAGACTTCCGCAGCGACTCAGTCCACTGTCTACGTACAGATCCAGCTTCGACCTTCTGAATCATGCTCATTGAATCACTTAGTACACACACGTTGGTATAATGCTGTGATTCCAGCCATATGAAAGCCTGTGTAACTGCCATCACCTCCATCGTCATGCTGCTCGTGGTCATAGAGTGGGCACCACTGGATTCTTGAACGGTTCGGCCCGCTGAACGGGCTGTAAATGCCCACGCACTTCTCTGCTGCTTTACAACAGATCCATCTGTATAGATGAGCACTTCGGGGCGTGCCCGTTATGTAGCTTTATTTTTTTTTTAAAGGGTAGATAAGGGGGTAAAACCAAGTGCTATTCAGTTGTAGTTAAAAAAAAAAAAAATTGTTGTGATAGTCGTACAGATATACAGATATAAAGGAAAAAATTATAAATAATTTTTTTATCTGGGAGGGGGCATTATGCCACATAACGGAACATGCGCCACCAAGTATAAAGAAGAGACCTTACTGGATTTTCCCAGACAGTCACAAAACTGGACGACAAATATGAGAAACCAAGGAAAGGAAAACAACGTCATTGGACGGCAACGGGGGACGCTGTAAATTCGTGGATTCTAAAGGATGTGTTTATAAAAGGCTCCGTGTGAAGGTGACACCTGGAGGCGGTAATTTCGTGATGAAGCAGCTGGGAGTCCGGAGAGGAATGTATTAAAGACAACACAACAGTAGAAAGACCGGGTGCGGATACCTAGACTTTTATTTAATCAGTTGAACTGAGGATTTGGATAATTAAGCCTCAAGGGCAGCGAGCTGGACTTAGAGCTCGTAGGTAGATGTTATTTAAGTGAGCGCCGATCCTGCGTATAGGGATCAGCTCACGTTTCTACAAGAGTATATACTTTGTCCTGCGGCGGAATAAAAGTACGTCTTTCGCTTGCTCCATTTGAGTCTGCCATATGTTCATGATCCTGTTGGTAAGATAGAACATGTTTTGTTGTTCTGATCTGTTCTTGACGAGTTCAATTTGAGTTGCTTTGAGTGTACGGTCCCGTGGGATTTAGAGGACAGGCACTTCGAGACATATGCACCAAGATCAGTGCACGTTAAATTAGTTGCCCTCCCGGTTAGAACAGGACTCTAATTTGTTCACTACTCAATGTATACAATTCTGTAACTCCAAATAAACGGCGTTAGATTTTTCCTGAGCTTCGACATTTTACTTTGTTCCACGATTCATCAGTGAATTCCTAAAGTTATCTCAACGATGTTTAATGAACCACCAGTTCCTTATCGTGAGTCAATTCTTTGATAATTCCCATGACATCGCAAAGACAGGAGGACTTGCGATATGGCACCTGTCTTAAGTTTAAGTGTCTGATACTCAGCCCCTTCCATGTAGACTTCGATTTGGGAAGCAGTGATGTTATTTTTTTACAAGGATCAGTATCCCACCTTTTCGCCTGTCCTTTCGGTCAGATCGGGAACACGGGTAGCCTCTGATTTTGAAGGCTTTATTTTCGTTGAGGTGAGTTTCTTGCAAGCAACATATGCTTACTTTTTCTTGGCCCAGGATGTTTTCTAATTCTCCCTCTCCCTCCGCATTCCAGTGCATTATTTTAAGTCTTTGTTTAGTATGGCCAGCCGTTCTATTCTCATGTCCCCTGGCTCCACAGGACATCTGAGAAGGACCTCCAGTAGTTGGGGTTGGACCCTTTCGAGAGATAGGGCCCGGCACTGCACCTGCCTGGGAGTCCAAAGCAGGGCGAGCACCATAACTTTTAGCAGTAGTCGACATATTCCATTTTGCGTAATTGCGTGGCATCCTGATTTCTGTGGTGCGCCTCCTGGCTGGTTGCCTCCGTCTTCAGCACATTTCCTTTGCTAGAGCAGACTGTGGTCTCACTCGAGTTTAGATGTGTACACACGCACACACGTGTCTGCACATGCATGTATGTGTATACACATCTAGAGCACACTAGTTATTTTCCGGCGCCAGAAACTCGCCGTCGCCCCTTCTCCTGTTAGTAGAAACAGTTCCGCCACGTGAAGGCCAGGAGTTGGACTTTTGCCGCATAGGTTATGTATTCACGAGCCATTGGGGTATTTAAGCAATGTTGGGCGCTCACCCCAACACTGCGCCCCGGCTATATACAGCAACATTTGAAACCTCTGCTACCACCATTCCTTCAATTGAATATTTCCAAGTTTCTCTTTCAAAATTACAACGTTGCTATAAGTGGATTTTGGTGATATTGAAAGCGATAATATTCCGGCCATCATTAACAAAATTGTCAGCTATGTCATTCTTTTTGTCAAAGCAGAGAATAACAAGATGAAATTTTTGCCAACAATCCATCAATAATTGTACTGGATCGCGTTGCCCTGATGTTACAGATAATCTGATCAAGAAGTTGAACAATCCTGTATATGAACTGAATCCAAAGTCAACGTGCACTAACAAATAGATGTAAAAACTGCCATTGATGAAAGTGACATAACTAGCTCTTACAAGGGTTGAACATATCCCGCAATGGCCTCGTCAGCAGTTTTCAAAGAGTGACAAAATACACACACTGGTTTTATCTGGATCTTACTTATAGTAATCTGGAGGAAATTCCTGCAGACCTGGTTAAACTGAAGTGTTTACAGAAGAAATTATACTACATACACTGTTACCCATGGATCCTATCCAGCCACTGTATTGTCTCGTGTGGAATTTATCTACCTCGATTCAAACATCCACGTCAAAATGACAAACCTGGAAAGTTTAATCGTTGGATATTTTGTGATATTTCTTCTCGGATATTGGTGGCATGGCTAGTTTAGTTTAGTTTAGTCGATGGATCAACATCTCGACACACGGGTGCAACCCATAAGTGCTCCGTTCTCCCCCTAACTCAAACATGAGTCCGGAGAGTCTCAGCTCAGTGCACGAACTCCGTAGCACCGGCGAGGATCCTGAAATATTTTGGGTAGATTTTTAACTCGAAATTTTGCCCTGGCAGCGCCGTTAGACTACTTTTTTCGATTTCCAACTGCCAAGGAATTTTTTACGTGCGCAACAATACACACGGGCGTCCGATCTCACTACTCAGAGACCAGGGAAAATTTTATTACTAGAAGTCCACGAGAAAAAGTACCGGTCATCTCCGGGGTTTTAACCCGAGACCTCCAGCACTCGAGGCGGACACCATACCTCGAGACCACGCAGCCCTCTGGCATGACTAATGTTCACTGATTGATTGATTTATTGATTTAAGAACCGACATCACAGCATTCGGGGCATTCCCATAAGCGCTCCGTCCCCATCCTCAGAAGCCAGCGAAGAGTTCCAACCACAATAGTACCAGTAGCAATCTGATTATATGCGCGTCTCACCTTTCCTCTAAGCGTCGAGCATCGGCCAGATCCCCACGTCACTCCACGCTGTCGCATTCTTGCCAGACCATGGTGATCCATTTGCTCCTCTGTGGTGTACACGTGCTCCCACAAGTCCGCAACCACGTCTTCCTTATCATGCATCAATACTACACCAAGTTTTGCAGAGCCAGCCAGTCTGTCTGCCTGTTCATTCCCCAACACACCAGCATGCCCCGGAGAAAATATCCAGACGATACTTGCCACCCGTGACTTCCGAAGCGAAGCGAGCAACTCGGCACGAAGCTTGCCTGTCCTCACCCTACTCAGCATGCTTTCTGAGTCAGTTACAATCACGATGTGTGTGTGTGTATCGTATTCTCCATCCAGCGGAAAGCTGCACTGACTGCCTCCACCTCCATTCTTAAGCTAGATGTTTTGGTATCATATGCCAGGCTCTCCTGCACCACGCGTCGACCAGTAGCCCTTGCCAAGAAACCCCAGGCACTTCTACTACCTCTCAACACCGAACCATCTGTGTAGATAATCACATCACCCAATCGAGCATTATCCTGAATTAGTTGCTGGATTTCCACTTCCGTGGCCCCTGCTGGCCACACCCTGCACTCCCAGCTCAATGTGATATAACTCTGCACAAGTCTAACTGCTCCGCTGGCACTCTGACCCACTCCTCTCCTCGCCTAATGTTCTCCAAGATGCACACCTGTCTGATCATATCCTCCGCCTGAGCCATCCATGATTTCCCTCTTATCAGTCGCTGACCCTTAACTGCGTCTAGCGCCTCATGCAACGGGTGATCTGTGTCTGCAGCTACTCTGAGGTATGCCTTCGCCTGCATCACCTTGAGCCTACCAGCAACAATCGGCAGACCAAAGATGTAACGCATACACACTACTGGGGTGTCTCTGGTGCATCCCAGAATGACCCGCATAGCTTCGTTCTGTATACGCTCTAATTTCACCAGCTGACTCTTTGAGACAGTGAGCAGTTCTAGTCCATAATCAGTCACTGAGAGGATCAGTTGCTGGTATAGTGTGAAAAGCATTCTCTGCTCTGTGTCCATTGCAGCCATATTTTTAAGTGCATTGAATCCCGTTTGAGACCTTGTCACAACCGTCTCCACATTGTCCTTGAAGGACAGGCTCCTGTCAAATGTGATTCCCAGATACTTCAGTTTGTTCTCTCTGTTGACACTTCTACCATCTATCGCGAGGCTTGGACATCAGTTCTCACAATCCTGTTGTCCAGAGAGCACCACAAAACAGCCGCCTTTTCCGGGTGGATGACAGCACTCATTTCTGTGCACCAATCAATCACTTTGTCTACTGTCGCCTGTAACTCCTGGGCTATTTTCTCCCTATCTCTCAGCTGCCTATATGCAAAAATATCATCTGCAAATGTTAGTATTCTTCCAACCCCTGGTGCTTCTAGGTTTGCAGTCTTGCTCGTATACACGTTAAAGAGCACCGGTGAGATTGCAGATCCCTGTGGCAGTCCCGGGGTTAACATATGTGGCTCCGAGATCCATGCACTCAGTCGGAGAGTATAATATAATCTTGAACTTGTTATTTAATATTTTTTCTTCCCGATGTAATCAATTTTTCTGTTGCGGTTATATTTGGAAAATAATTTATTTTTGTTTGGTCATTGCACACTACGGTGATATTTATTTTCTTTGTTTCTTATTATATTTATTATTACACTTTTTGGTATTTATGATTTCATAGATATTGCATGCATACTGCATTATTTGGTTTTCTTTTCGGCTATGTTAAAAATCAATACTTGATGTTCATTTTCTTTGATGGTAGATTATTAACATTGATGAAAATTGAGATACCCAGTAATTGACAATTAACAAACATTACTGTAGAGGTATGTTTGCTGTTTGAGTATGAAAGTGTATCCGATAGTTTGACATATTTGCAAATCATGTATCCGATGTTACTACACACAGACATGTATAAATGAAGAAGGTGGCAATTGTGCTTGCAGAAAAAATTGCTTAAAAGTATTGTGCCAACCATACTATAGTCATAAGTTTGACTTATACACAAGGTGTTGATACGTTGCAGAGGAGGAGTGGTGTTGATTGTATTATGAAATCTGATGAGTGGTTTACCCATGTTTTAAAAGATATGAGACCAGAGACTTGAGTGTTGGTCTTGCGTAGACTGGAAGGCACCTCGTCTTTGATGTTTCCTAGCAATGGCTGAGGGATATTAAGCTAAACTCATCATATATGCGTTGGGGAGATCGTAGCCTGAGCCTGCGTGGCAAGTATGGCGTAAGTCGAGTAATCCTTATAGCTTAGTCTGTATGAGACAGATGACATCAGTTTGTTCGAATATGGTTACGCATGACCAATTCACCAACCACTCCTGCTATGTAATGTGTTGCTTTCGATTGATTCCCGACTGATCATGACATGGAAGGTCGCAATTAGTATGACACAATGTTTTCTTAGTAGTACACAAGCATTGCATATGAATAACATATACACCTTATGGACCTTACTCTTGACTTAAAGACTATACTTTGTTCAGTGAAGTAACATGACAGTGTTTGTCACATTTCTGAAATCAGAAAAGTGCCAAATTTGAAAGAGGGGGTGGATGACACAGCCCAATAGTACATCCGTTGACTTAATCTAATATAGCTCAGTACGTGCTTGGGTTTGCGCACTGCTCGGTGCATGCGTGGTGCGCACCGTTTGTATAAGATAGAGAACTGAAGACGTCATTGTTGTTTGGATAGTTAGCGTTTAAGATGGCGATAGACAGGGTCGGGTTTTAGCAGAAGTTTAGGGGTTGGTTATTAAATATCATTAGTGGCTACACGTTTTAGCGGGTTATCGGTGATAAGTTGATAAGTTTATTCGTGTTTTTGTGGAACCAACGTCTATAACTAATAAATATTATTAAAATGTGAAAACAACGTTGTTGCTGTCCGATTGCTATGACAACCAGTTTGGGGCGGTTGGGTGTGATTAGTAATATTACTTTCTGTCATAAGCTATAGGTTTATGACAGATTCCAACCCAATGTTCCCTTCCTGTACAGGCTGTAGATATTTCATTGTCAACATATTCCAACCCAATGTTCCCTTCCTGTACGGGTTGTAGATATTTCGTTGTCAACAGATTCCAACACAATTCCAGACAAAGTTCATTTATACAGCGATCAACGAACTTCACCTAACTATTACCAATCATGAACCGAAATTGACTTTCAAAAATCAGCTTGTAAAAATATGGTTCTTCTTATGTTTGAATCAATATCCTGTTCAACCCATCTGGGCTATAATTGAGATATATTTATGTATGTTACGTATTAATTTTGTATATCATTTTACACATAACTCGGTTTTTCAGTGTTAAATTGAGTGCATATTCTTTATCAACATCAGCCATTTTTCGCTGCTTGTGATTTCTTTGCAGTAGTTTGCCATTGCTTTCTGAACGACCGGCACTCATACCATTTTATAAAAACTAACGCAAGGCGGTCTGCTTCCAAATCGCACTCAGCTGTATTAAGAATGCGGTATGTGACGTTACGAATTGCGTCCGTAAACCCATAGCCCGAGAGCCGGCTTGCTTTGGTAGCTTTCAAAAAGGCACAGCGAACTTCCCTCTTATATCCCCTATATATGAGTTTTAGCTGGAATTATATATTGCTGAACTCCTCCCCGCATGTATCTCCTATATATGGGTTTTAGCCGGAATTATATATTGCTGAACTCCTCCCCGCACGTATCTCCTATATATGGGTTTTAGCTGGAATTATAATATATATTGCCGAACTCCTCCCCGCATGTATCTCCTATATATGGGTTTTAGCCGGAATTATATATTGCTGAACTCCTCCCCGCACGTATCTCCTATGTATGGGTTTTAGCCGGAATTATATATTGCTGAACTCCTCCCCGCACGTATATCCTATGTATGAGTTTTAGCTGGAATTATATATTGCTGAACTCCTCCCCGCACGTATCTCCTATGTATGGGTTTTAGCTGGAATTATATATTGCTGAACTCCTCCCCGCACGTATCTCCTATATATGGGTTTTAGCTGGAATTATATATTGCTGAACTCTTCCCCGCATGTATCTCCTATATATGGGTATTAGCCTTAATTATATATTGCTGAACTCCTCCCCGCACGTATCTCCTATATATGGGTTTTAGCCGGAATTATATATTGCTGAACTCCTCCCCGCATGTATCTCCTATGTATGGGTTTTAGCCGGAATTATATATTGCTGAACTCCTCCCCGCATGTATCTCCTATGTATGGGTTTTAGCTGGAATTATATATTGCTGAACTCCTCCCCGCATGTATCTCCTATGTATGGGTTTTAGCTGGAATTATATATTGCTGAACTCCTCCCCGCATGTATCTCCTATGTATGGGTTTTAGCTGGAATTATATATTGCTGAACTCCTCCCCGCATGTATCTCCTATGTATGGGTTTTAGCTGGAATTATATATTGCTGAACTCCTCCCCGCATGTATCTCCCATGTATGGGTTTTAGCTGGAATTATATATTGCTGAACTCCTCCCCGCACGTATCTCCTATGTATGGGTTTTAGCTGGAATTACATATTGCTGAACTCCTCCCCGCACGTATCTCCTATATGTGGGTTTTAGCTGGAATTATATATTGCTGAACTCCTCCCCACACGTATCTTCTATATGTGGGTTTTAGCCGGAATTATATATTGCTGAACTCCTCCCCGCACGTATCTCCTATATATGGGTTTTAGCCGGAATTACATATTGCTGAACTCCTCCCCGCACGTATCTCCTATATATGGGTTTTAGCTGGAATTACATATTGCTGAACTCCTCCCCGCACGTATCTCCTATATATGGGTTTTAGCTGGAATTACATATTGCTGAACTCCTCCCCGCATGTATCTCCTATATATGGGTTTTAGCTGGAATTACATATTGCTGAACTCCTCCCCGCATGTATCTCCTATATATGGGTTTTAGCTGGAATTATATATTGCTGAACTCCTCCCCGCATGTATCTCCTATGTATGGGTTTTAGCTGGAATTATATATTGCTGAACTCCTCCCCGCATGTATCTTCTATATATTTTTTTTTTAGCTGGAATTATATATTGCTGAACTCCTCCCCGCATGTATCTCCTATGTATGTGTTTTAGCTGGAATTATATATTGCTGAACTCCTCCCTGCATGTATCTCCTATATATGGGTTTTAGCCGGAATTATATATTGCTGAACTCTTCCCCGCATGTATCTGGGGATATCTATCCTCGACGGACGGCTGTGTTGTTTATATGACCGTTACCTTTTTCGCGTAGGAGATGGATATTTTAATCTCCTATGTGTAATTTGTGTGCCAGGGTGTAAAACCAGGAGTTTCTTCTCAAGATCTGCGCCGATGCTACGGAGTTTCCTGCATTGAGCGAAGCAATCCGTGAGTGAATTTTTGCAGCGTGGGTGGTTCTGTGGTGTTCGATCTTTTCAACATGGCGGAACAATTTGTGTGTTCCTTGCGGAAAGCAGTCAACAAAACAAAGCGACGGGGCCAACGCGGTGGCCGCAAGCGTGGAGGGGTAAGACGTTTTAGACTGAAATGTGACCGTCTGAGCCTCAGGCATACTCGCATCCTATAATGGAACTGCGCCAGCGTAAAACAACGTGGCCCTATTCTCGAAAACATAGTTTACAGGAACGGCATTGTAGCACTCCAGGAGACGAGACTGGGTGATCAGCTACTCAAAATGGCCGGCTTCAAATGTTTCTACAACAGGCGACATCAAGGAATGGCGATTCTCATCCGCGACAGTATGGTTGCTTCAGAGCTAGACACAAGTTAGGACAACAACACTGACACAAGTACACAAGTTAGGACAACAACACTGACGCAAGTTAGGACCATACTGAAACAATTTAGGGCAACAACGCTGATGCGAGTTAGGACAACAACGCTGACGCAAGTTAGGACAACAACGCTGACACAAGTTAGGACAAAAAAAATGACACAAGTTAGGACAACATGAAGATACTTTTCCATGACTGTCTAGTTGGTCGTGCGTCGAAGTACACTTGTTCCTGCAGCGAGGAGCTGTCGTCATTTGGAGTTGACGGTTCGAATCCTGGTCGGTAACTATAGCTTTCTAATTTTATGTTGTCTAGTGCGTCCTCTAATTTCTAATTCTCCTTCTATGAGGGCCAATCAATACTATGTATGTTTATTTATATACCGTTTCAGTGGCCTCAAAGGGTTCCCCGATTGATTTTCTGTGTAATAGGTGTACAGCATTAGAACCGACCAATCATTTCTCTTTAAATATTCGTGAATATACTGGGCACAGCATTACGGTCCGGTGTGTTTGTGATTTGACCTGTGCTGATTTAATATAAAATATGAGACCCCTGTGGTGCTATCTCAATGGTTCAAACGAATTCTGTCCGTATTCCATAGTTGTAGGTTTATCCAAATGATAGACGTGACTAATGAAGACACTTTTACAGGAGTGACTAGTTGGTCATGCGTCGAAGTACACTTGTTCCTGCAGCGAGGTGACAGGTTCGAATCCCGGTCGGTAACTATAGCTTTCTAATTTTATGTTGTCTAGTGCGACCTCTAATCTCTACTTTCTTCTTCTCCTTCTTTCAGCGCCAATCACTACTATGTGTGTTTATTTATGTACTGTCTCAGTGCCCTCAAAGGGGCTCCCCGATTGATTTTCTGTGTGACGCAAGTTAGGACAACAACACTGACACAAGTTAGGACAACAACACTGACCAAGTTATTACAACAACACTGACACAAGTTAGGACAACAACACTGACCAAGTTATTACAACAACACTGACACAAGTTAGGACAACAACACTGACCAAGTTATTACAACACCACTGACACAAGTTAGGACAACAACACTGACCAAGTTATTACAACAACACTGACCAAGTTATTACAACAACACTGACACAAGTTAGGACAACAACACTGACCAAGTTATTACAACAACACTGGCACAAGTTATTACAACAACACTGACACAAGTTATTACAACAACACTGACACAAGTTAGGACAACAACACAGACACAAGTTAGGACAACAACACTGACCAAGTTATTACAACAACACTGACCAAGTTATTACAACAACACTGACACAAGTTATTACAACAACACAGACACAAGTTAGGACAACAACACTGACCAAGTTATTACAACAACACTGACACAAGTTAGGACAACAACACTGACCAAGTAATTACAACAACACTGGCACAAGTTAGGACAACAACACTGATACAAGTTAGGACAACAACACCGACCAAGTTATTACAACAACACTGACCAAGTTATTACAACAGCACTGACCAAGTTATTACAACAACACTGACCAAGTTATTACATCAACAGTGACACAAGTTAGGACAACAACACTGACACAAGTTATTACAACAACACTGACACAAGTTAGGACAACCACACTGCAGAAGTTAGGACAACAACACTGACACAAGTTATTACAACAACACTGCAGAAGTTAGGACAACAACACTGACACAAGTTAGACACTGACACAAGTTAGGACAACAACACTGACCAAGTTATTTCAACAACACTGACACAAGTTAGGACAACAACACTGACCAAGTTATTTCAACAACACTGACAAAAGTTAGGACAACAACACTGACCAAGTTATTACAACAACACTGACACAAGTTAGGACAACAACACTGACCAAGTTATTACAACAACACTGACACAAGTTAGGACAACAACACTGACCAAGTTATTACAACAACACTGACACAAGTTAGGACAACAACACTGACACAAGTTAGGACAACAACACTGACCAAGTTATTACAACAACACTGACACAAGTTATTACAACAACACTGACACAAGTTAGGACAACAACACTGACACAAGTTAGGACAACAACACTGACACAAGTTAGGACAACAACACTGACACAAGTTAGGACAACAACACTGACCAAGTTAGGACAACAACACTGACACAAGTTAGGACAACAACACTGACCAAGATATTACAACAACACTGACACAAGTTATTACAACAACACTGACCAGGTTATTACAACAACACTGACACAAGTTATTACAACAACACTGACCAGGTTATTACAACAACACTGACACAAGTTAGGACAACAACACTGACACAAGTTAGGACAACAACACTGACACAAGTTAGGACAACAACACTGACCAAGTTATTACAACAACACTGGCACAAGTTAGGACAACAACACTGATACAAGTTAGGACAACAACACTGACACAAGTTAGGACAACAACACTGACACAAGTTAGGACAACAACACTGACCAAGTTATTACAACACCACTGACACAAGTTAGGACAACAACACTGACCAAGTTATTACAACAACACTGACACAAGTTATTACAACAACACTGACACAAGTTATTACAACAACACTGACACAAGTTAGGACAACAACACTGACCAAGTTATTACAACAACACTGACACAAGTTAGGACAACAACACTGACCAAGTTATTACAACACCACTGACACAAGTTAGGACAACAACACTGACCAAGTTATTACAACAACACTGACACAAGTTAGGACAACAACACTGACCAAGTTATTACAACAACACTGGCACAAGTTATTACAACAACACTGACCAAGTTATTACAGCAACACTGACACAAGTTATTACAACAACACTGACCAGGTTATTACAACAACACTGACACAAGTTAGGACAACAACACTGCAGAAGTTAGGACAACAACACTGACACAAGTTATTACAACAACACTGCAGAAGTTAGGACAACAACACTGACACAAGTTAGGACAACAACACTGACCAAGTTATTACAACAACACTGCAGAAGTTAGGACAACAACACTGACACAAGTTAGGACAACAACACTGACCAAGTTATTACAACAACACTGGTACAAGTTAGGACAACAACACTGATACAAGTTAGGACAACAACACTGCAGAAGTTAGGACAACAACACTGACACATGTTATTACAACAACACTGACACAAGTTAGGACAACAACACTGCAGAAGTTAGGACAACAACACTGACACAAGTTATTACAACAACACTGACACAAGTTAGGACAACCACACTGCAGAGGTTAGGACAACAACACTGACACAAGTTATTACAACAACACTGCAGAAGTTAGGACAACAACACTGACACAAGTTAGGACAACAACACTGACACATGTTATTACAACAACACTGACACAAGTTAGGACAACAACACTGCAGAAGTTAGGACAACAACACTGACACAAGTTATTACAACAACACTGCAGAAGTTAGGACAACAACACTGACACAAGTTAGGACAACAACACTGACCAAGTTATTACAACAACACTGCAGAAGTTAGGACAACAACACTGACACAAGTTAGGACAACAACACTGACCAAGTTATTACAACAACACTGGCACAAGTTAGGACAACAACACTGATACAAGTTAGGATAACAACACTGACCAAGTTATTACAACAACACTGACCAAGTTATTACAACAACACTGACCAAGTTATTACATCAACAGTGACACAAGTTAGGACAACAACACTGACACAAGTTATTACAACAACACTGACCATGTTATTACAACAACACTGACACAAGTTATTACAACAACACTGACACAAGTTAGGACAACAACACAGACCAAGTTAGGACAACAAAACTGACACAAGTTAGGACAACAACACTGACCAAGTTATTACAACAACACTGACACAAGTTAGGACAACAACACTGACCAAGTTATTACAACAACACTGACACAAGTTAGGACAACAACACTGACACAAGTTAGGACAACAACACTGACCAAGTTATTACAACAACACTGACACAAGTTAGGACAACAACACTGACACAAGTTAGGACAACAACACTGACCAAGTTATTTCAACAACACTGACACAAGTTAGGACAACAACACTGACCAAGTTATTACAACAACACTGACACAAGTTAGGACAACAACACTGACCAAGTTATTACAACAACACTGACACAAGTTAGGACAACAACACTGACACAAGTTAGGACAACAACACTGACCAAGTTAGGACAACAACACTGACACAAGTTATTACAACAACACTGACACAAGTTAGGACAACAACACTGACGCAAGTTAGGACAATAACACTGACGAAGTTAGGACAACAACACTGACGCAAGTTAGGACAACAACACGGACACACATTACACCTAGATCTACGAGTAAACACAATGAACAAACAAAAGATACTGAGGTCAAAGGGTGTATTTTGACATTGTTGTAGTCCTGCCACCTGCAAGTGTGGCCTGCCCCAGGCTAGGTGCATCTCACCAAACACTGGCCCTGACAGTAGACACAAAAATCATCTCAGACCAGGCAGAAATGGGAAGGTCCAAATATTAGATGAGAAATAAACAGGGAGGTCAAAATTGCACACATCAAACTAAAATCAGCCATACAATATGCTACAATACATTATGTTTATATGACGTGTTGTGCAGGAGCATCTATCGTGTCAATATGATGTTGCCTGTTTGCAAGTCCAAAACTCACGGATGAAAGAACGGAACTATGTGACCAGAAAAATCTTGTGTTCTTTGTCAATGACGCAGTAAACACGCACACATGGACACTGTTACCATGACTACAGCGGGTCAGGATCAGTTTTTATGTAATGACAACAATACATGTGGAATAAAACAAGAAGCAATTGCTGTACTGGAAAAGTGCTAACATTTTGGCAACTAGTGTTACATGGCTGTTCTGATATGGGTTACAAATACGATTTTAGCATAAACGTAATAATCGTATGAACATCAGTATCACATCTTCCATCTACAGAACAGACCAAAGCAGCATTTATTTAGTAATGTAGAAAACATCATTTCATAATGACAATCATAATACATCTTTCAGTGAATAAACTCATAAAAACATCATTCAGTAACAAAGACTAATGAAGCATTGTTCTGTGACTCAGCCATGCACACAGTAGAAATGTCAGCCGTTGATGTCCTTGAGCGTGGCAACAGGCACAACCCAACCAGTGTCCTTCCCTCAAAGTCAAAACTTGACAAACTCCCCCACCTTTCAACAACTTTCCCTGTCTTGCAACCTCTTTCTCATGGTAACGTCTGCACATCAAAGTCTGTTGTTTTATCATCATCATAACCTTTATCCTCGGTGAGGGCCGCACATCAAAGTCTGTTGTTTTATTTGCTTTATTATCAGCAATAACTCTTCCAAGTGTGTACATGACAGCTGGTATGTGTGTAAATGTGTGTGTGGTTTACAGATGGAATGTGCATGTTTATGTGGTTAGCAGCTGTTGTGTGTGTGTGTGTGTGTGTAACAGTGTGTGTGTAACAGTGTGTGTGTAACAGTGTGTGTGTAACAGTGTGTGTATGTTTGTGTGGCTAGCAGTGTGTGTATGTTTGTGTGGCTAGCAGTGTGTGTGGGCTATGAGCAGTGACAAGTTTCAAAAGTGTAATGTGAAGCAGCACTGACAGAAGACTAGAGTTTGAGAAGTGTAGTGTGAAGCAGCACTGACAGAAGACTAGAGTTTGAGAAGTGTAATGTGAAGCAGCACTGACAGAAGACTAGAGTTTGAGAAGTGTAGTGTGAAGCAGCACTGACAGAAGACTAGAGTTTGAGAAGTGTAATGTGAAGCAGCACTGACAGAAGACTAGAGTTTGAGAAGTGTAATGTGAAGCAGCACTGACAGAAGACTAGAGTTTGAGAAGTGTAGTGTGAAGCAGCACTGACAGAAGACTAGAGTTTGAGAAGTGTAATGTGAAGCAGCACTGACAGAAGACTAGAGTTTGAGAAGTGTAATGTGAAGCAGCACTGACAGAAGACTAGAGTTTGAGAAGTGTAATGTGAAGCAGCACTGACAGAAAGACTTAGAGTTTGAGAAGTGTAGTGTGAAGCAGCAACTGACAGAAGACTAGAGTTTGAGAAGTGTAATGTGAAGCAGCACTGACAGAAGACTAGAGTTTGAGAAGTGTAATGTGAAGCAGCACTGACAGAAGACTAGAGTTTGAGAAGTGTAATGTGAAGCAGCACTGACAGAAGACTAGAGTTTGAGAAGTGTAATGTGAAGCAGCACTGACAGAGAGACTAGGAGTTTGAGAAGTGTAATGTGAAGCAGCACTGACAGAAGACTAGAGTTGAGAAGTGTAATTGTGAAGCAGCACTGACAGAAGACTAGATTGAGAAGTGTAATGTGAAGCAGCACTGACAGAAGACTAGATTGAGAAGTGTAATGTGAAGCAGCACTGACAGAAGACTAGAGTTTGAGAAGTGTAATGTTGAAGCAGCACTGACAGAAGACTAGAGTTGAGAAGTGTAATGTGAAGCAGCCACTGACAGAAGACTAGAGTTTGAGAAGTGTAAGTGTGAAGCAGCACTGACAGAAGACTAGAGTTTGAGAGTGTAAGTGTGAAGCAGCACTGACAGAAGACTAGAGTTTGAGAAGTGTAATGTGAAGCAGCACTGACAGAAGACTAGAGTTTGAGAAGTGTAATGTGAAGCAGCACTGACAGAAGATAGAGTTTGAAAAGTGTAAGGAAGCAGCACTGACAGAAGACTAATTGAGAAGTGTAGTGTGAAGCAGCACTGACAGAAGACTAAAGTTTGAGAAGTGTAATGTGAAGCAATGACAGAAGAAGGTTAGTTAAGAGAAGAGTAATGTGAAGCAGACTGAAAAGGGAAAAAGAATTCAGAAGACTGATGTGAAGCAGCACTGACAGCACACTAGAGACTTAAAGTGTTTGTGTGGAAGCAACACTGAAGAAGACTAGTTAGAGAAGAGTAATGTGAAGCAGCACTGACAGAAGACTAGATTGAGAATAGTAATGTGAAGCAGCACTGACAGAAGACTAGAGGTTGAGAAGTGTAGTGTGAAGCAGCACTGACAGAAGACTAAAGTTTGAGAAGTGTAGTGTGAAGCAACACTGACAGAAGACTAGATTGAGAATTGTAATGTGAAGCAGCACTGACAGAAGACTAGAGGTTGAGAAGTGTAATGTGAAGCAGCACTCTGACAGAAACTAAAGTTTTAGAAGTGTAGTGTGAAGCAACACTGACAGAAGACTAAATTTTAGAAGTGTAAATGTGAAGCAGCACTGACAGAAGACTAAAAATTTTAGAAGAGTAATGTGAAGCAACACTGACAGAAGACTAGTTAGAGAAGAGTAATGTGAAGCAGCACTGACAGAAGACTAGTTTGAGAAGAGTAATGTGAAGCAGCACTGACAGAAGACTAAAGTTTGAGAAGTGTAGTGTGAAGCAACACTGACAGAAGACTAGTTAGAGAAGAGTAATGTGAAGCAGCACTGACAGAAGACTAAATTTTAGAAGAGTAATGTGAAGCAGCATGACGACAGAAGTTTAGATTGAGAAGAGTACTGTAAAACAGCACTGACAGAAGACTAAGTTTGAGAAGAGTAGTGAAGCAGACTGACAGAAGACTAGTGGAAGAGCACTGAGTGTGAAGACAGACTTTAAAGAAGACTAGAGTTAAAAAGTGTAGTGTGAAGCAGCACTGACAGAAGACTAGAGTTTGAGAAGTGTAGTGTGAAGCAGCACCTGACAGAAGACTAGTTAGAGAAGAGTAATGTGAAGCAGCACTGACAGAAGACTAGAGTTTGAGAAGTGTAGTGTGAAGCAGCACTGACAGAAGACTAGAGTTTGAGAAGTGTAGTGTGAAGCAGCACTGACAGAAGACTAGAGTTTGAGAAGTGTAATGTGAAGCAGCACTGACAGAAGACTAGAGTTTGAGAAGTGTAGTGTGAAGCAGCACTGACAGAAGACTAGAGTTTGAGAAGTGTAGTGTGAAGCAGCACTGACAGAAGACTAGAGTTTGAGAAGTGTAGTGTGAAGCAGCACTGACAGAAGACTAGAGTTCGAGAAGTGTAGTGTGAAGCAGCACTGACAGAAGACTAGAGTTTGAGAAGTGTAATGTGAAGCAGCACTGACAGAAGATTAGATTGAGAAGTGTAGTGTGAAGCAGCACTGACAGAAGACTAGAGTTTGAGAAGTGTAATGTGAAGCAGCACTGACATAAGATTAGATTGAGAAGTGTAGTGTGAAGCAGCACTGACAGGAGTTTGAGAATAAGAAAGCAAGTTGAACCGTTAGTGTTAACATTGTCACACTCTGGAGGTCCAGTGGAAAATGTCAGCTTCTACATAACACTACCATGGGACGAGGGGAAGGGATGGATATGGGATATTTACAGAACACAGAACAAAGATAATCAGTCACCTCATAAACCACAACAGGCAAGCAGTAATACAAGTCATGTATGTGTATATAACAAGATGATCTCATGTCTGTGGACGCTATCAACTGAACAAACCACTATTGACACACAAAGCCTGATCCAAGCCCACTTGACAGGCTAAGTTGATCATGTCTGACAGGTTGTAGACAGCGGGGTCCTGTTGAGTCTTCTACCAACAGTCAGCAACCACTCAATGTCCTCATACCTTTGTGCAAGTATCGCAGCTCTGCTGTAAACAGGCACAACGCAATTACATTAAAAAAACACACTCCGGATGAACGCAGAAGAAGAAGAAGAAGATACCTGTACCCTCCCAGCTGCTGCTTCACTATAGACAGTACAGCCAGTAACAGTACCCAGAATACAGACAGTACAGCCTGTAACAGTACCCAGAATACAGACAGTACAGCCTGTAACAGTACCCAGAATACAGACAGTACAGCCTGTAACAGTACCCAGAATACAGACAGTACAGTCAATACAGACAGTACTAGAGAACAGACAGTTACCAGTGCACATTAAATAGAGGCAGTATCCAAACTACCCACAGCGCTAGAATATAGACAATACTTTGATTACACTGAGTTTCTGGAGCAAAGAAAGCCTGAGTACAGAGAAAAGTCTGAGCTGCCATGGATTTCTTCATGGAAGAGATCTCTTCTATGTGACTGACATCAACAAAAGTCCATCTCTAGCTCTCTAAATCAAGTCTACTCATTGTGGCACATGTTTCTGGCTTTTTCCGCCACTCCACACATGAAGTCATACACTGACCATGCATGTGTCTATTCTGTGTCCACACAAAAAGCCACACATTGATCTCATGTAGCCACACATATAGCTTACACTCACCTCACATGTCCCACACCAACCACTGTTGCTGCCACACAGCAACCAATGGTCAACAGATTCTGGTTCACACAAACATCAACAATCGTCATTGTCAGCAAGACAGATATGGAGGCACTTGGTTTGGTTGACAAATCTGTATACATGCTTCTCACATCATCCAACACAAAACATCTGCATGAAACTTGCAAATGATCACCATTGTCAGAACAGTTGAAAGTCAATAAAAACATTTGTCATTGATTTCACACAAGACAATATCCTAATAAATACTACAGATCACACAATATAATGTCACTGTTTTGGCATCCATGTTTGGAGAATACCTGGCAATGAAGTTGAGACTTAGACAAACAGGCACACTGAAAATTGTGAAAATATCAAACCATATACTATCTCAGCTCTTGTTAACTTCAACTCATGTACAATCTCATCTTAACTCATGTACAATCTCATCTTAACTCTTGTACAATCTCAGCTGTTGTACAATCTCAGCTGTTGTACAATTTCTTGTACAATCTCAGCTCTTGTACAATTTCTTGTACAATCTCAGCTGTTGTACAAATTCTTGTATAATCTCAGCTCTTGTACAATCTCAGCTGTTGTACAATTTCTTGTACAATCTCAGCTGTTGTACAATTTCTTGTACAATCTCAGGTCTGGTACAATCTCAACTGTTGTACAATCTGAGCTGTTGTACATTATCAACTCTTGAACAATCTCTGCTCTTGTACAATCTCAGCTCTTGTGCAATCTCAGTTGTTGTACAATTTCTTGTACAATCTCAACTCTTGTACAATCTCAACTCTTGTACAATCCCAGCTGTTGTACAATCTCAACTGTTGTACAATCTCAGCTATTGTACAATTTCTTGTACAATCTCAGCTCTTGTACAATCTCAGCAGATGCACAATTTCTTGTACAATCTCAGCTGTTGTACAATTTCTTGTACAATCTCAGGTCTGGTACAATCTCAACTGTTGTACAATCTGAGCTGTTGTACATTCTCAACTCTTGAACAATCTCTGCTCTTGTACAATTTCAGCTCTTGTACAATCTCAGTTGTTGTACAATTTCTTGTACAATCTCAACTCTTGTACAATCTCAGCTCTTTTACAATCTCAACTCTTGTACAATCTCAACTCTTGTATGATCTCAGTTCACATGTCTGTGACTTGAAGCACACAACAGCCAGCAAAACCCACACAAGCAAACAGAAATCATGATGTGACTAAAATTTTACTGCAACCATTTTTCTTTCTAAACTAAAGGAGTCTCCATAAATGTGAATATGAAGGCATTGTAATGTAGATAGTGTTATATGTATACTGTGTGCGGAAAATGTGTGGGTAATGTAGTCACTGTTGTGTGGGCATTTATGTGTGTGTAAAGCAGTCAATGTTTGGGATTCTGTGTTCAGCTGTGGTATCTGGGCCTTGATCCAGGCACATGGCTGATCACACCTCTCTCTCTCTCTCTCTATCTCTCTGTGTGTGTGCACGTGAATGCACGTACACACATGCACCCATACACACATGATCACACATATGACAGCTGTGAACATCATAGTGTTTTCACACACAGCACAGCTCTGGGAGGAGATAACCAGCCTGCCCACACAATAACCAGGTCAGTTGACAATCTCAAATATCTGAGGGCAGCCCCGACCTGACAGCAAGTCTCATGCAACACATTTTGGCAAGAATACATCCAATCAAAGTAGATGGTAGAAATTTGATCCTAAACCTTACAAGTCTCATGCAACACATTTTGGCAAGATTACATCCAATCAAAGTAGATGGTAGAAATTTGATCCTAAACCTGACAAGTCTCATGCAACACATTTTGGCAAGATTACATCCAATCAAAGTAGATGGTAGAAATTTGATCATAAACCTGACAAGTCTCATGCAACACATTTTGGCAAGGTTTCATCCAATCAAAGTAGATGGTAGACATTTGATCATAAACTTGACAAGTCTCATGCAACACATTTTGGCAAGGTTTCATCCAATCAAAGTGGACAGGTAGACATTTGATCATAAACTTGACAAGTCTCATTCAACACATTTTGGCTAGATTTCATCCAATCAAATTAGATGGTAGACATCTGATAATAAACATTGCAAGTCTCAATCAACACATTTTGGCAAGATTTCATTCAATCAAAGTAGATGATATACATTTGATTATAAACTTGACAAGAACCCAGCTCCTCTTAACTTGTGCATACAATACATACACAGTGCAAGGAGCAACAACTTCAACACACTAGATCACTTGGCAAAACTTTGGCATATGTAAGTATATCAGAAGTCTGGAGTCCAATGTGACTGCATATGTGGCTAACTTTGGCATATGGAAGTATATCAGAAGTCTGGAGTCCAATGTGACTGCATATGTGGCTAACTTTGGCATATGGAAGTATATCAGAAGTCTGGAGTCCAATGTGACTGCATATGTGGCTAACTTTGGCATATGGAAGTATATCAGAAGTCTGGAGTCCAATGTGACTGCATATGTGGCTAACTTTGGCATATGGAAGTATATCAGAAGTCTGGAGTCCAATGTGACTGCATATGTGGCTAAACTTTGGCATATGGAAGTATATCAGAAGTCTGGAGTCCAATGTGACTGCATATGTGGCTAACTTTGGCATATGGAAGGTATATCAGAAGTCCTGGAGTCCAATGTGACTGCATATGTGGCTAACTTTGGCATATGGAAGTAATATCAGAAGTCTGGAGTCCAATGTGAACTGCATATGTGGCTAACTTTGGCATATGGAAGTATATCAGAAGTCTGGAGTCCAATGTGACTGCATATGTGGCTAACTTTGGCATATGGAAGTATATCAGAAGTCTGGAGTCCAATGTGACTGCATATGTGGCTAACTTTGGCATATGGAAGTATATCAGAAGTCTGGAGTCCAATGTGACTGCATATGTGGCCTAACTTTGGCATATGGAAGTATATCAGAAGTCTGGAGTCCAATGTGACTGCATATGTGGCTAACTTTGGCATATGGAAGTATATCAGAAGTCTGGAGTCCAATGTGACTGCATATGTGGCTAACTTTGGCATATGGAAGTATATCAGAAGTCTGGAGTCCAATGTGACTGCATTGTGCTAACTTTGGCATATGGAAGTATATCAGAAGTCCTGGAGTCCAATGTGACTGCATATGTGGCTAACTTTGGCATATGGAAGTATATCAGAAGTCTGGAGTCCAATGTGACTGCATATGTGGCTAACTTTGGCATATGGAAGTATTCAGAAGTCTGGAGTCCAATGTGACTGCATATGTGGCTAACTTTGGCATATGGAAGTATATCAGAAGTCTGGAGTCCATGTGACTGCATATGTGGCTAACTTGGCATATGGAAGTATATCAGAAGTCTGGAGTCCAATGTGACTGCATATGTGGCTAACTTTGGCATATGGAAGTATATCAGAAGTCCTGGAGTCCAAATGTGACTTGCATATGTGGCTAACTTTGGCATATGGAAGTATATCAGAAGTCTGGAGTCCAATGTGACTGCATATGTGGCTAACTTTGGCATATGGAAGTATATCAGAAGTTGGAGTCCAATGTGACTGCATATGTGGCGAAACTTTGGCATATGGAAGGATATCAGAAGTACTGGCAGGTCCATGGGACGTGCATATGTGGCATAAACTTTTGGCATATGGAAGTTATCAGAAGTCCTGGAGTCCAATGTGACTGCAATATGTGGCTAACTTTGGCACTATGGAAGTATATCAGAAGTCTGGAGTACAATGTGACCTGCCTATTGTGGCTAACTTTTGCATATGGAAGTATATCAGAAGTCTGGAGTCCAATGTGACTCGCATATGTGGCTAACTTTGGCATATGGAAGTATATCAGAGTCTGGAGTCCAATGTGACTGCATATGTGGCTAACTTTGGCATATGGAAGTATAATCAGAAGTCTGGAGTCCAATGTGACTGCATATGTGGCTAACTTTGGCATATGGAAGGTATATCAGAAGTCTGGAGTCCAATGTGACTGCATATGTGGCTAAACTTTGCATATGGAAGTATATCAGAAGTCTGGAGTCCAATGTGACTGCATATGTGGCTAACTTTGGCATATGGAAGTATATCAGAAGTCTGGAGTCCAATGTGACTGCATATGTGGCTAACTTTGGCATATGGAAGTATATCAGAAGTCTGGAGTCCAATGTGACTGCATATGTGGCTAACTTTGGCATATGGAAGTATATCAGAAGTCTGGAGTCCAATGTGACTGCATATGTGGCTAACTTTGGCATATGGAAGTATATCAGAAGTCTGGAGTCCAATGTGACTGCATATGTGGCTAACTTTGGCATATGGAAGTATATCAGAAGTCTGGAGTCCAATGTGACTGCATATGTGGCTAACTTTGGCATATGGAAGTATATCAGAAGTCTGGAGTCCAATGGTGACTGCATATGTGGCTAACTTTGGCATATGGAAGTATATCAGAAGTCTGGAGTCCAATGTGACTGCATATGTGGCTTAACTTTGGCATATGGAAGTATATCAGAAGTCTGGAGTCCAATGTGACTGCATATGTGGCTAACTTTGGCATATGGAAGTATATCAGAAGTCTGGAGTCCAATGTGACTGCATATGTGGCTAACTTTGGCATATGGAAGTATATCAGAAGTCTGGAGTCCAATGTGACTGCATATGTGGCTAACTTTGGCATATGGAAGTATATCAGAAGTCTGGAGTCCAATGTGACTGCATATAGTGGCTAACTTTGGCATATGGAAGTATATCAGAAGTCTGGAGTCCAATGTGACTGCATATGTGGCTAACTTTGGCATATGGAAGTATATCAGAAGTCTGGAGTCCAATGTGACTGCATATGTGGCTAACTTTGTCTCACTCATTCCTCGGTTTGTGGAACTGAAAAATCACAACATGCAGCCAAGAAAAGTGCTCCATACAGGTGCCAACTTGTACATCTAGGTGCCAACTTGTACATGTCCTAACATCCACTTGTGGATTCTGTTGATACCACGGTGTATTTGTCCGTGATTGCAATCCTTTTCTCATGTCAGCATTGACTTCTTGACTGTGTAAAGTTCTACCACACCGCATTGTGCCGTACCCACACATTGTTTGATATAGCTACACATGATTGGTCACAGCGACACATTGTTTGTTACACCAAACCATAGTCTGTTTACATGAGCTGATATCACCACACTGACACCTAGACTATGTGAGAGTGCCATCTAGCAGGCAGGCTGTGGTCAGGACGTGCCATCAGATCAGTTGTTAGATCTCTTACTGACACCTAGACTATGTGAGAGCGCCATCTAGCAGGCAGGCTGTGGTCAGGACGTGCCATCAGATCAGTTGTTAGATCTCTTACTGACACCTAGACTATGTGAGAGTGCCATCTAGCAGGCAGGCTGTGGTCAGGACGTGCCATCAGATCAGTTGTTAGATCTCTTACTGACACCTAGACTATGTGAGAGTGCCATCTAGCAGGCAGGCTGTGGTCAGGACGTGCCATCAGATCAGTTGTTATATCTCTTACTGACACCTAGACTATGTGAGAGTGCCATCTAGCAGGCAGGCTGTGGTCAGGACGTGCCATCAGATCAGTTGTTAGATCTCTTACTGACACCTAGATCAGTTGTTAGATCGCTTTCACTGTAAACAGATCAGTTCCACTGTACAAATTATCTCATGTTACATCCACCAATTGATGTACACCATGGGACATTAATCAAGTAATATCATCAAATGATATCCACCAGGTGGTATTTATCAAGCAATATCCACTAAATAATGTACATTGAGTGATGTCTACTAAGTGACATCCACCAAATGAGATCAATACAGTGACATCCTCAAAGGACATATTACAAATGTCAACCACCAAGTGATGTAATCTGAATCACATACATCAATTGAAATATACTAAATGACATCTGCCAAATGATGTCCACCAAGTGGCATCCACAAATTCCAACATCTGAGCTGACTTCCACAACTACATGCCCAAGGACACAACATATCTGAATGGAGATCTCTTGGTTCAAACATCTGAGCTGACTTCCACAACTACATGCCCAAGGACACAACATATCTGAATGGAGATCTCTTGGTTCAAACATCTGAGCTGACTTCCACAACTACATGCCCAAGGACACAACATATCTGAATGGAGATCTCTTGGTTCAAACATCTGAGCTGACTTCCACAACTACATGCCCAAGGACACAACATATCTGAATGGAGATCTCTTGTTCAAACATCTGAGCTGACTTCCACAACTACATGCCCAAGGACACAACATATCTGAATGGAGATCTCTTGGTTCAAACATCTGAGCTGACTTCCACAACTACATGCCCAAGGACACAACATATCTGAATGGAGATCTCTTGGTTCAAACATCTGAGCTGACTTCCACAACTACATGCCCAAGGACACAACATATCTGAATGGAGATCTCTTGGTTCAAACATCTGAGCTGACTTCCACAACTACATGCCCAAGGACACAACATATCTGAATGGAGATCTCTTGGTTCAAACATCTGAGCTGACTTCCACAACTACATGCCCAAGGACACAACATATCTGAATGGAGATCTCTTGGTTCAAACATCTGAGCTGACTTCCACAACTACATGCCCAAGGACACAACATATCTGAATGGAGATCTCTTGGTTCAAACATCTGAGCTGACTTCCACAACTACATGCCCAAGGACACAACATATCTGAATGGAGATCTCTTGGTTCAAACATCTGAGCTGACTTCCACAACTACATGCCCAAGGACACAACATATCTGAATGGAGATCTCTTGGTTCAAACATCTGAGCTGACTTCCACAACTACATGCCCAAGGACACAACATATCTGAATGGAGATCTCTTGCTTCAAACATCTGAGCTGACTTCCACAACTACATGCCCAAGGACACAACATATCTGAATGGAGATCTCTTGCTTCAAACATCTGAGCTGACTTCCACAACTACATGCCCAAGGACACAACATATCTGAATGGAGATCTCTTGCTTCAAACATCTGAGCTGACTTCCACAACTACATGCCCAAGGACACAACATATCTGAATGGAGATCTCTTGCTTCAAACATCTGAGCTGACTTCCACAACTACATGCCCAAGGACACAACATATCTGAATGGAGATCTCTTGGTTCAAACAAACATTCCAAACAGCATTTTGTAATACACTCAACCTGACTTGTCCAAGTTCATGAAATGCTCTAAACCACACTTGCCTGTGTTCATGAAATGCTCTCAACCACAATCGTCTGTGCTCATGAAATGCTCTCAACCACAATCGTCTGTGCTCATGAAATGCTCTCAATCACAATCGTCTGTGCTCATGAAATGCTCTCAATCACAATCGTCTGTGTTCATGAAATGCTCTCAACCACACTTGTCAAATTTCACGAAATGCTCTCAACCACACTTATGCATGTTCATGAAATGCTCTCAACCACACTTATGCATGTTCATGAAATGCTCTCAGTTACTCTTGTTTCTTCTAATGAAATATTCTCCAGCAGAACATATTTGTATGAATGAAATACTCTCCACCAAAAAAATTTTTATGAATGAAATACTCTCCACCAAAAATATTTGTAATAATGAAATACTTTTTCTTATAGTGTTGGTGATCATGTCTGTCTACAGTCTTCTGTCTCATGTGCAGCCAATCTTATAGTCCATGCCGTGTGGTGTTGGAGATCGTGTCTATCCAGTCTTCTGTCTTTTGTGCTGCCAATCTTCTTATAGTCCATGCCGTGTGGTGTTAGTGATCATGTCTGTCTATGGTCTTCTGTCTTATGTGCAAAGACAAGATGTGTCAGGAGTATGAGAGGAAGGTAGTTTGCCATTGCTTTCCTTCTTAGTAGTGACCATACTGGTCTTTAATCATAACCACTGCCTCTATAAAGAGATCCTCTGCCTACCATCATCAACTTTCCTACCATCGTCAACTTGAGACCATAACCAACAAGTATCTGTAGGCTTTTCTCATGTCAACCACAATCTGATCCATGGTTTCAAATGACTCTGATCGAAGGGGTGAACGGTACACCAACTTGCCCATAGATGTCCTGTAAGCTAGCGGAGGGACAGAAATGAACGTCAGACAGCCCTAAACATATGCCAATACATACTGACATAAAGAAATGTCCAACATCACAATGCCCACACAAAACATGCTGTGCAACTGCATCTGTGCACTTCTCACGTCTTAGACTACGTCAATTTCTGTAGTGTGCTGTAGTTATTTGCATATGCCACCCCATGGAAGGTGGTAAATGTGCACGTGAAGGGCAAGTGAACTGCTTCAAGAACAGAGCACTTGATTACAATCATCATCATCATCATCATCATCATCATCATCATCATCATCATCATCATCATCATCATCCATGAATAAACACTGTAGTCACATCATTAAGTCTGACGTTGGTACTAAGTTTTGTTTAATGTGTCACTTAACCACAAATCCAGCTGTATGTGTGCCCATAAAATCAATGTTAATTAATGTGGTGGTTTCCCCTTGGTTTCCACACCCACACAAGAAATGTACATGCTATAAAGATTCTATTGCAGTCAGCTCTTCTACTATCACAAACATTGCCAGAGCAGTGCAAAAATTAAGGCATACTCTTGATAATTTATAACTATGAGGGGTCTTAAACATGCACAGCATGCAAATGGGACCTCATAGTTTTTTTGCCCTTGTCTGATAAGGCGTGGCCTCTGATCTACTGCCCTAGGATCTTGGGAAGAGTGTCACCTCTTCATGTTGTTTATTTTGTAAACATCTGCCACATCTGGGTTTGGACACAACTTCTTATACTGTGCTAGCCATGTATACATCAACATCGTCATATACTGAGCTAGCCATGTATGCATCAACACCATCATATACTGAGCTAGCCATGTATACAACACCATCATATACTGAGCTAGCCATGTATACAACACCATCATATACTGAGCTAGCCATACATACAACAACACCATCCTATACTATTTAAGCAATGTATACAACACCATCCTATACTGAGCTAGCCATGTATACAACAACACCATCATATACTGAGCTAGCCATGTATACAACAACACCATCCTATACTATTTAAGCAATGTATACAACACCATCCTATACTGAGCTAGCCATGTATACATCAACACCATCATATGCTGTGCTAGCCATGTATACAACATCATCATATATTGTGCTAGTCATGTATACATCAACATGTACTGAATGTGCTAGCCTTTTATACAACACCATCCTATACTTTGCTAGCCATGTATACAACAACACCATCCCATGCTATGTAAGCCATGTATACAACAAAACTGTATGTTGTGCTAGCCATGTATACAACAAAACTATGTTGTGCTAGCCATGTATACAACAACACAGAATGTTGTGCTAGTCCTACAACAACAGTGGAGTCCTGTATGTCAGAATACAAGTAGGGTTCAAGGACAGCTCAGCACAGTGGAGATGTTGTTTATGTCCTTCATCAAATCTATGCTTAGGTCCAGGTGTGAACTTGACCTGTAAATAAAAGTGTTCCTGAAGATGCCAGCACACAATATGTCTGCTCTCTAGTAGAGTCTTGCATCATGTGTTCTTGTTTGTTTGTGTGTTTGTGATGTATATTTTGTTGAATGGTGGGAACGACAGTTCATTGCAAGTAATACAAACATGTAACTGACACAAGTTTCTGCAGTAGTTCATCTATACACCTGGCCCTCCTTGCACTCCCATGAATCTTGTTTGTGATAAACAAATAACTCCCAACCTCTGTTTCTTGTAATAAAGAAATATTTTCAACCAATTTTCCTTTATTAATTAAATATGCTCAACCATGCTTCTTTTGTTAATAAAATACATGAAATCTCTCTTGCTTGTATGAAAAAAAAACATTCTCCATCACACTTGCTGTATGAAAGTAACATTCTCCACCACACTTGCTATGTGAAAGTAACATTCTCCAGCACTCTTACTGTATGAAAGAAACATTCTCCACCACACTTGCTATGTGAAAGTAACATTCTCCACCACACTTGCTATGTGAAAGTAACATTCTCCAGCACTCTTACTGTATGAAAGAAACATTCTCCAGCACTCTTACTGTATGAAAGAAACATTCTCCACCACACTTGCTATGTGAAAGTAACATTCTCCACCACACTTGCTATGTGAAAGTAACATTCTCCAGCACTCTTACTGTATGAAAGAAACATTCTCCAGCACTCTTACTGTATGAAAGAAACATTCTCCAGCACTCTTACTGTATGAAAGAAACATTCTCCACCACACTTGCTATGTGAAAGTAACATTCTCCAGCACTCTTACTGTATGAAAGAAACATTCTCCACCACACTTGCTATGTGAAAGTAACATTCTCCAGCACTCTTGCTGTATAAAAGAAACATTATCCAGCACACTTGCTGTATGAAAGAAACATTCTCCAGCACACTTGCTGTATGAAAGAAACATTCTCATTGATTCCATTGTTAATAAAATACTAGAAATCTCTTTTGCTTGTGTTATTGAAGTTCTCTCAATTATACCTGCTTGTATTATTGAAATACTCTCCACCTCTCTTGCTTAAATTAATTAAATATTTAATCACACACAATATCTGTACAAGGTAATGCTTGCTTGCCCACCACCGCCAGCCTCATGGGTCTCGTGAATAGCCCTGAGAGCAACGGCCCTCGACAGCCTCATCGACTCTACAGGCACCTCCTGGTGGTTGTCCTCAGCCAGGCCCTCCGTCCTAGAGGTTGTTCGGGGAACTTGAGTTTGGGTGGGCTGAGAGTTTGACCTAGATAAGCAGATACCGACCTCAGGAGAGCAGGTTGAAGAACATGGTTGCTAAGCTTAGGTTCACAGCAATCACCAGAACTAGAAGTTGTCGTTCTTGACACCAGTCCTGTAATAAGAGCACAGAATATTTCAATGTGCAGGTAGACATTCAACGCCATAGGAGAACATTTTTCACCAATATTAGAAACATACAACAATGTTCCACCAACATTCAACCATTACACAAGAAATGTTTGGAGAAACAATGAGGTTTACAATATAGACACATTCATAACCAGTGTGCTAAGTGGGGCATCAGCAACCTTCAACTCCAACACTAGCTTACAGTGCAATGGAGTTTCAGCTAGTTCATCAATGGAGTTTCAGCTAGTTCATCAATGGAGTTTCAGCTAGTTCATCAATGGAGTTTCAGCTAGTTCATAAATGGAATTTCAGCTAGTTCATCAATGGAGTTTCAGCTAGTTCATAAATGGAGTTTCAGCTAGTTCATAAATGGAGTTTCAGCTAGTTCATCAATGGAGTTTCAGCTAGTTCATCAATGGAGTTTCAGCCAGTTTATAAATAGAGTTTCAGCTAGTTCATCAATGGATAAGCTGAGACATGCAAGTCAATACCCACTGCTATCAGACAACAACAAGTTGACGTCTGTAGCTTACTGTTGGAGGTGAGGATACTGTTGGAGGTGGGGACATCGTTGGAGGTGGGAACAATGTTGGAGGTGGGGACTTTGCTGGAGGTGGGGACTTTGCTGGAGGCAGAGACACTGTTGGAGGTGAGGACTTTGCTGGAGGCGGAGACACTGTTGGAGGTGAGGACACTGTTGGAGGTGGGAACAATGTTGGAGGTGGTGACTTTGCTGGAGGCGGAGACACTGTTGGAGGTGAGGACACTGTTGGAGGTGGGGACATAGTTGGAGGTGGGAACAAGGTTGGAGGTGGGGACATTGTTGGAGGTGGGGACTTTGCTGGAGGCAGAGACACTGTTGGAGGTGAGGACTTTGCTGGAGGCGGAGACACTGTTGGAGGTGAGGACACTGTTTGAGGTGGGGACATTGTTGGAGGTGGGGACTTTGCTGGAGGCGGAGACACTGTTGGAGGTGAGGACACTGTTGGAGGTGGGAACAATGTTGGAGGTGGTGACTTTGCTGGAGGTGGAGACACTGTTGGAGGTGAGGACACTGTTTGAATTGGGGACATTGTTGGAGGTGGGGACTTTGCTGGAGGCGGAGACACTGTTAAAGGTGAGGACACTGTTGGAGGTGGGGACATAGTTGGAGGTGGGAACAAGGTTGGAGGTGGGGACATTGTTGGAGGTGGGGACTTTGCTGGAGGCAGAGACACTGTTGGAGGTGAGGACACTGTTGGAGGTGGGAACAATGTTGGAGGTAGGGACATTGTTAGAGGTGGGGTCATTCTTGGAGGTGGGGACACTGTTGGAGATGGGGACACTGTTGGAGGTGAGGACATGTTGGAGGTGGGGACATTGTTGGAGGTGGAGACATTGTTGGATGTGGGGACATTGTTGGAGGTAGGGACATTGTTGGAGGTAGGGACATTGTTGGAGATAGGGACATTGTTGGAGGTAGGGACATTGTTGGAGGTAGGGACATTGTTGGAGGTGGGGACATTGTTGGAGGTAGGGAAATTGTTGGAGGTGGGGACATTGTTGGAGGTAGGGACATTGTTGGAGGTAGGGACATTGTTGGAGGTAGGGACATTGTTGGAGGTAGGGACATTGTTGGAGGTAGGGACATTGTTGGAGGTAAGGACATTGTTGGAGGTAGGGACATTGTTGGAGGTAGGGACATTGTTGGAGGTAGGGACATTGTTGGAGGTAGTGACACTGTTGGAGGTGTGGACATTGTTGGAGGTGGGGACATTGTTGGAGGTAGGGACATTGTTGGAGTTAGGGACATTGTTGGAGGTAGGGACATTGTCGGAGGTAGGGACATTGTTGGAGGTAGGGACATTGTTGGAGGTAGTGACACTGTTGGAGGTGTGGACATTGTTGGAGGTGGGGACACTGTTGGAGGTGGGGACTTTGCTGGAGGTGGGGACTTTGCTGGAGGCAGAGACACTGTTGGAGGTGAGGACTTTGCTGGAGGCGGAGACACTGTTGGAGGTGAGGACACTGTTTGGAGGTGGGGACATTGTTGGAGTGGGGACTTTGCTGGAGGTGGAGACACTGTGGAGGTGAGGGACACTGTTGGAGGTGGGGAACAATGTTGGAGGTGGTGACTTTGCTGGAGGTGGAGACACTGTTGGAGGTGAGGACACTGTTGGAGGTGGGGACATAGTTTGGAGGTGGGACAATGGTTGGAGGTGGGAGACATTCGTTGGAGGTGGGGACTTTGCTGGAGGCAGAGACACTGTTGGAGGTGGAGGACACTGTTGGAGGTGGGAACAATGTTGGAGGTAGGGACATTGTTAGAGGTGGGGTCATTCTTGGAGGTGGGGACACTGTTGGAGATGGGGACACTGTTGGAGGTGAGGACATTGTTGGAGGTGGGGACATTGTTGGAGGTGGAGACATTGTTGGATGTGGGGACATTGTTGGAGGTGGAGACATTGTTGGAGGAAGGGACATTGTTGGAGGTAGGGACATTGTTGGAGATAGTGACATTGTTGGAGGTAGGGACATTGTTGGAGGTAGGGACATTGTTGGAGAAAGGGACATTGTTGGAGGTGGGGACATTGTTGGAGGTAGGGACATTGTTGGAGGTGGGGACATTGTTGGAGGTAGGGACATTGTTGGAGGTAGGGACATTGTTGGAGGTAGGGACATTGTTGGAGGTAGGGACATTGTTGGAGGTAGGGACATTGTTGGAGGTAGGGACATTGTTGGAGGTAGGGACATTGTTGGAGGTAGGGACATTGTTGGAGGTAGGGACATTGTTGGAGGTAGTGACACTGTTGGAGGTGTGGACATTGTTGGAGGTGGGGACATTGTTGGAGGTAGGGACATTGTTGGAGTTAGGGACATTGTTGGAGGTAGGGACATTGTTGGAGGTGGGGACATTGTTGGAGGTAGGGACATTGTTGGAGGTAGGGACATTGTTGGAGGTAGGGACATTGTTGGAGGTGGGATTGTTGGAGGTAGGGACATTGTTGGAGGTAGGGACATTGTTGGAGGTGGGGACATTGTTGGAGGTGGGGACATTGTTGGAGGTAGGGACATTGTTGGAGGAAGAGACATTGTTGGAGGTAGGGACATTGTTGGAGGTAGGGACATTGTTGGAGGTAGGGACATTGTTGGAGGTAGGGCCATTGTTGGAGGTAGGGACATTGTTGGAGGTAGGGACATTGTTGGAGGTGGGGACATTGTTGGAGGTAGGGACATTGTTGGAGGAGGGAACATTGTTGGAGATAGTGACATTGTTGGAGGTAGGGACATTGTTGGAGGTAGGGACATTGTTGGAGGTGGAGACACTGATGGAGGTGGGAACATTGTTGGAGGTGGAGACATTGTTGGAGGTAAGGACATTGTTAGAGGTGGGGTCATTCTTGGAGATGGGGACACTGTTGGAGGTGAGGACACTGTTGGAGGTGAGGACACTGTTAGAGGTGGGGACATTGTTGGAGGTGGAGACATTGTTGGAGGTGGAGACATTGTTGGAGGTGGAGACATTGTTGGAGGTAGGGACATTGTTGGAGGTGGGGACATTATTGGAGGTGGGGACATTGTTAGAGGTGGGGACATTGTTGGAGGTGGAGACACTGATGGAGATAGTGACACTGTTGGAGGTTGGGACATTGTTGGAGGTGGAGACACTGATGGAGATAGTGACACTGTTGGAGGTGGATACACTGATGGAGATAGTGACACTGTTGGAGGTGGGGACATTGTTGGAGGTGGAGACACTGATGGAGGTGGGGACATTGTTGGAGGTGGAGACACTGATGGAGATAGTGACACTGTTGGAGGTGGGGACATTGTTGGAGGTGGGGACATTGTTAGAGGTGGGGACATTGTTGGAGGTGGGGACATTGTTGGAGGTGGAGACACTGATGGAGATAGTGACACTGTTGGAGGTGGGGACATTGTTGGAGGTGGAGACATTGTTAGAGGTGGGGACATTGTTGGAGGTGGGGACATTGTTGGAGATGGAGGACATTGTTGAGAGTGGGGACATTGTTGGAGGTGGGGACATTGTTGGAGGTGGGGACATTGTTGGAGGTGGGGACATTGTTAGGAGGTGGGGACATTGATGGAGGTGGGGACATTGTTGGAGGTGGGACATTGTTGGAGGTGGGACATTGTTGGAAGGTGGGGACATTGTTGGAGGTGGAGACATTGTTGGAGGTGGAGACATTGTTGGAGATGGAGACATTGTTGGAGATGGAGACATTGTTGGAGATGGAGACATTGTTGGAGGTGGGAACATTGTTGGAGGTGGGGACACTGTTGGAGGTGGGGACATTGTTGGAGGTGGGGACATTGTTGGAGGTGGAGACATTGTTGGAGGTGGAGACATTGTTGGAGGTGGAGACATTGTTGGAGATGGAGACATTGTTGGAGGTGGGGACAATGTTGGAGGTGGGAACATTGTTGGAGGTGAGGACATTGTTGGAGGTGGAGACATTGTTGGAGGTGGGAACATTGTTGGAGGTGGAGACATTGTTGGAGGTGGGGACATTGTTAGAGGTGGGGACATTGATGGAGGTGGAGACATTGTTGGAGGTGGGGACACTGTTGGGGGAACATTGTTGGAGGTGAGGACATTGTTGTAGGTGGGGACATTGTTGGAGGTGGGGACATTGTTGGAGGTGGGGACATTGTTGGAGGTGGAGACATTGTTGGAGGTGGGGACATTGTTGGAGGTGGAGACATTGTTGGAGTGGGGACACTGTTGGGGGAACATTGTTGGAGGTGGGGACATTGATAGAGGTGGGGACATTGATGGAGGTGGGGACATTGTTGGAGATGGGGACATTGTTGAAGGTGGGGACATTGTTGGAGGTGGGGACATTGTTGGAGGTGGAGACATTGTTGGAGGTGGGAACACTGTTGGAGGTGTGGACATTGTTGGAGGTGGGGACATTGTTGGAGGTGGAGACATTGTTGGAGGTGGAGACATTGTTGGAGGTGGGGACATTGTTGGAGATGGAGACATTGTTGGAGATGGAGACATTGTTGGAGGTGGGAACATTGTTGAAGGTGGGGACACTGTTGGAGGTGGGGACATTGTTGGAGGTGGAGACATTGTTGGAGATGGAGACATTGTTGGAGGTGGGGACATTGTTGGAGGTGGGAACATTGTTGGAGGTGAGGACATTGTTGGAGGTGGAGACATTGTTGGAGGTGGGAACATTGTTGGAGGTGGAGACATTGTTGGAGGTGGGGACATTGTTAGAGGTGGGGACATTGATGGAGGTGGAGACATTGTTGGAGGTGGGGACATTGTTGGAGGTGGGGACTTTGCTGGAGGCAGAGACACTGTTGGAGGTGAGGACACTGTTGGAGGTGGGAACAATGTTGGAGGTAGGGACATTGTTAGAGGTGGGGTCATTCTTGGAGGTGGGGACACTGTTGGAGATGGGGACACTGTTGGAGGTGGAGACATTGTTGGAGGTGGGGACATTGTTGGAGGTGGAGACATTGTTGGAGGTAGGGACATTGTTGGAGGTGGGGACATTGTTGGAGATAGTGACACTGTTGGAGGTAGGGACATTGTTGGAGGTAGGGACATTGTTGGAGGTGGGGACATTGTTGGAGATAATGACACTGTTGGAGGTAGGGACATTGTTGGAGGTGGGGACATTGTTGGAGGTAGGGACATTGTTGGAGGTAGGGACATTGTTGGAGGTAGGGACATTGTTGGAGGTAGGGACATTGTTGGATGTAAGGACATTGTTGGAGGTAGGGACATTGTTGGAGGTAGGGACATTGTTGGAGGTAGGGACATTGTTGGATGTAGGGACATTGTTGGAGGTAGTGACACTGTTGGAGGTGGGGACATTGTAGGAGGTGGGGACATTGTTGGAGGTAGGGACATTGTTGGAGGTAGGGACATTGTTGGAGGTGGGGACATTGTTGGAGGTAGGGACATTGTTGGAGGTAGGGACATTGTTGGAGGTAGGGACATTGTTGGAGGTGGGATTGTTGGAGGTAGGGACATTGTTGGAGGTAGGGACATTGTTGGAGGTGGGGACATTGTTGGAGGTGGGGACATTGTTGGAGGTAGGGACATTGTTGGAGGTAGGGACATTGTTGGAGGAAGAGACATTGTTGGAGGTAGGGACATTGTTGGAGGTAGGGACATTGTTGGAGGTAGGGACATTGTTGGAGGTAGGGACATTGTTGGAGGTAGGGACATTGTTGGAGGTAGGGACATTGTTGGAGGTAGGGACATTGTTGGAGGTGGGGACATTGTTGGAGGTGGAGACAATGTTGGAGGTAGGGACATTGTTGGAGGTGGGGACATTGTTGGAGATAGTGACATTGTTGGAGGTAGGTACATTGTTGGAGGTAGGGACATTGTTGGAGGTAGGGACATTGTTGGAGGTGGAGACACTGATGGAGGTGGGAACATTGTTGGAGGTGGAGACATTGTTGGATGTAAGGACATTGTTAGAGGTGGGGTCATTCTTGGAGATGGGGACACTGTTGGAGGTGAGGACACTGTTGGAGGTGAGGACACTGTTGGAGGTGGGGACATTGTTGGAGGTGGAGACATTGTTGGAGGTGGAGACATTGTTGGAGGTGGGAACATTGTTGGAGGTGGGGACACTGTTGGAGGTGGGGACATTGTTGGAGGTGGGGACATTGTTGGAGGTGGAGACATTGTTGGAGGTGGAGACATTGTTGGAGGTGGGGACATTGTTGGAGGTGGAGACACTGATGGAGGTGGGGACATTGTTGGAAGTGGAGACACTGATGGAGATAGTGACACTGTTGGAGGTGGGGACATTGTTGGAGGTGGGGACATTGTTAGAGGTGGGGACATTGTTGGAGGTGGGGACATTGTTGGAGGTGGAGACACTGATGGAGATAGTGACACTGTTGGAGGTGGGGACATTGTTGGAGGTGGAGACATTGTTAGAGGTGGGGACATTGTTGGAGGTGGGGACATTGTTGGAGGTGGGAACATTGTTGGAGGTGGGGACACTGTTGGAGGTGGGGACATTGTTGGAGGTGGAGACATTGTTGGAGGTGGAGACATTGTTGGAGGTGGAGACATTGTTGGAGGTGGAGACATTGTTGGAGATGGAGACATTGTTGGAGGTGGGGACATTGTTGGAGGTGGAGACATTGTTGGAGGTGGGGACATTGTTGGAGGTGGAGACATTGTTGGAGATGGAGACATTGTTGGAGGTGGGGACATTGTTGGAGGTGGGAACATTGTTGGAGGTGAGGACATTGTTGGAGGTGGAGACATTGTTGGAGGTGGGAACATTGTTGGAGGTGGAGACATTGTTGGAGGTGGGGACATTGTTGGAGGTGGGGACATTGTTGGAGGTGGGAACATTGTTGGAGGTGGGGATTTTGTTGGAGGTGGAGACATTGTTGGAGGTGGAGACATTGTTGGAGGTGGAGACATTGTTGGAGGTGGAGACATTGTTGGAGGTGGGAACATTGTTGGAGGTGGAGACATTGTTGAGGTGGAGACATTGTTGGAGGTGGGAACATTGTTGGAGGTGGAGAAATTGTTGGAGGTGGGGACAGTGTTGGAGGTGGGAACATTGTTAGAGGTGGGAACATTGTTGGAGGTGGAGAAATTGGTGGAGGTGGGGACATTGTTGTAGGTGGAGACATTGTTGGAGGTGGAGACATTGTTGGAGGTAGGGACATTGTTGGAGGTAGGGACATTGTTGGAGGTAGGGACATTGTTGGAATGTGGAGACACTGATGGAGGTGGGAACATTGTTGGAGGTGGAGACATTGTTGGAGGTAATGACATTGTTAGAGGTGGGGTCATTCTTGGAGATGGGGACACTGTTGGAGGTGAGGACACTGTTGGAGGTGAGGACACTGTTGGAGGTGAGGACACTGTTGGAGGTGGGGACATTGTTGGAGGTGGAGACATTGTTGGAGGTGGAGACATTGTTGGAGGTGGAGACATTGTTGGAGGTAGGGACATTGTTGGAGGTGGGGACATTATTGGAGGTGGGGACATTGTTAGAGGTGGGGACATTGTTGGAGGTGGAGACACTGATGGAGATAGTGACACTGTTGGAGGTTGGGACATTGTTGGAGGTGGAGACACTGATGGAGATAGTGACACTGTTGGAGGTGGAGACACTGATGGAGATAGTGACACTGTTGGAGGTGGGGACATTGTTGGAGGTGGAGACACTGATGGAGGTGGGGACATTGTTGGAGGTGGAGACACTGATGGAGATAGTGACACTGTTGGAGGTGGGGACATTGTTGGAGGTGGAGACACTGATGGAGATAGTGACACTGTTGGAGGTGGAGACACTGATGGAGATAGTGACACTGTTGGAGGCGGGGACATTGTTGGAGGTGGAGACACTGATGGAGGTGGGGACATTGTTGGAGGTGGAGACACTGATGGAGATAGTGACACTGTTGGAGGTGGGGACATTGTTGGAGGTGGGGACATTGTTAGAGGTGGGGACATTGTTGGAGGTGGGAACATTGTTGGAGGTGGGAGACATTGTTGGAGGTGGGAACATTGTTGGAGGTGGAGACATTGTTGGAGGTGGGGACAGTGTTGGAGGTGGGAACATTGTTAGAGGTGGGAACATTGTTGGAGGTGGAGACATTGTTGGAGGTGGGGACATTGTTGTAGGTGGAGACATTGTTGGAGGTGGAGACATTGTTGGAGGTGGGAACATTGTTGGAGGTGGGAACATTGTTGTAGGTGGAGACATTGTTAGAGGTGGGAACATTGTTGGAGGTGGGAACATTGTTGGAGGTGGAGACATTGTTGGAGGTGGGAACATTGTTGGAGGTGGGAACATTGTTGGAGGTGGGAACATTGTTGGAGGTGGGAACATTGTTAGAGGTGGGAACATTGTTGTAGGTGGAGACATTGTTAGAGGTGGGAACATTGTTGGAGGTGGGAACATTGTTGGAGGTGGGAACATTGTTGGAGGTGGGAACATTGTTGGAGGTGGGGACATTGTTAGTGGTGGAAACATTGTTGGAGGTGGTAACATTGTTGGAGGTGGGGACATTGTTAGAGGTGGGGACATTGATGGAGGTGGAGACATTGTTGGAGGTGGGGACATTGTTGGAGGTGGGGACATTGTTGGAGGTGGGGACATTGTTGGAGGTGGGGACATTGTTGGAGGTGGGGACATTGTTTGAGGTGGGGACATTGATGGAAGTGGAGACATTGTTGGACGTGGGGACATTGTTGGACGTGGGGACATTGTTGGAGGTGGGGACATTGTTAGAGGTCGGGACATTGTTGGAGGTGGGAACATTGTTGGAGGTGGAGACACTGATGGAGGTAGAGACACTGTTGGAGGTAGAGACACTGTTGGAGGTGGAGACATTGTTGGAGGTAGGGACATTGTTGGAGGTGGGGACATTGTTGGAGGTGGGGACATTGTTGGAGGTAGAGACACTGTTGGAGGTGGAGACATTGTTGGAGGTGGAGACATTGTTGGAGGTGGGGACATTGTTGGAGGTGGGGACATTGTTGGAGGTGGAGACACTGATGGAGATAGTGACACTGTTGGAGGTGGGGACATTGTTGGTGGGGACATTGTTAGAGGTCGGGACATTGTTGGAGGTGGGAACATTGTTGGAGGTGGAGACACTGATAGAGGTAGAGATACTGTTGGAGGTGGAGACATTGTTGGAGGTAGGGACATTGTTGGAGGTGGGGACATTGTTGGAGGTGGGGACATTGTTGGAGGTGGGAACATTGTTGGAGGTGGAGACACTGATGGAGGTAGAGACACTGTTGGAGGTGGAGACATTGTTGGAGGTGGGGACATTGTTAGAGGTCGGGACATTGTTGGAGGTGGGGACATTGTTATAGGTGAGGACACTGATGGAGGTGGGTAGGGCCCTACACTAACAGTTGTCCAGACATCAAATTTAACAGCAGTCATTGACCAGTCCTTGGCTCTACACCAACAGTTGTCCAGACTTCAAATATAACAGCAGTCATTGACCAGTCCTGGCCCTACAGTAACAGTTTTATAGATTAGTGGTTACTAACCGTATCAGTGGTTACTATCCATATCAGTGGTTATTATCCATATCAGTGGTTGCTACCCATATAAGTGGTTGCTAACCATATCAGTCAGCAGTAGCCAGCTGCCTTTGTGGTTACTAACCTTACCCACAGTTTCTAACCTTATAACTGGATGCTAACTACATCTCTGGTGGTCATATGTGATGACCTTATAACTGAACGCTAACCGTGGCCAAAGGCTTGCAAATGTGGTTCGTGAGCCGCATTACCAGGCGTTCGAAATGCAGCTGCGACCGATTTTTGCAGCAGACCGTGTCGTGTTGTGTTATAATGTGTTGGTATGGGAGCCGGTCGTTCAGAAAGCAATGGCAAACTACTGAACGTAAAAACTTGCCTAGTACATCAACAGCAGCTGAAAATTGCTGGTGTTGACTGCAATGTCCTGTAAGGGATATGCAACATTAAAAAAATAAAAAATAAAAACAAAACTATACCTCTGGTGATCATATGCCATGATAAACTGACTGCTCATGCTTATCAGCAAAGCACATGATGATGATGAACTATACTAGCAGTTTCTAACATGTTGCTAGCAGTGGCTGTCTTACCATTCTGAGTGGAACATTTGTTGGTGTCATGTTGCCAGCAGTGGCTGAGATAGGTACATGACAATATTGAATAGTCTTTCCTTTTCTCCCAGGAGGTCTCCGTGGCCAAGATGTTATGTCATTTGCCTCATGCTGACAAAGTCATGGGATTGTTTTCTGACTCATTTGTTTCAGAGACCCTGGAGGCCATCGGTGGAGCTACAGAGTTCGAGCTCTGGTGGCACTATTGGCTGTTTTGTGGAGATAGACACCATGCTGTATGGGGATTAACTGATTAGCCGATCCTTTTGCCTTTTAATCGTATTGTACCCTGAAGTGTAGAGTACCTTAAGCCTTGTTTAGTCTTTCCTTTTCTATCCAGGGATGTAGAGTACCTTAAGTCTTGTTTAGTCTTTGGCATTGTACCAGGCATTGTTTCAGGCATTGAAACCTTTGCTGCAGCGATTGATCTTGAGGACGCATACAACAGAGTACCATTGGACTTTTTAATGCTTCAGTTTCTTGAACTAAAAGTAAGTCCATTCCTCCTTAGTTGGATCGCTGCAGCCCTCTTCCAACGGAAAGTAGTTTTTAGATGTGGCAGTTGGACTTCGGAACCAACAACAATATATCCTGGCCTACCACAGGGATCACCATTATCTCCGGTACTGTTCAACGCCTACACAGTGAGAATCACCAGTGAGCAGATCACTGGACCTGGCAGGACATTGTCATATGCCGATGATGTTTTAGTGTATCGTCAGGGTAAGGATAGAGAGCAGGTTGCTGTGGAACTACAAACCGAACTCAAACGCATAAGTACTTGGTGTGATGAAGCTGGGGCAATGGTCAACCTAACAAAGGCAACAGTGACTTGGTTCTCTTTGAATAATCATATTGTCAACACCCCAACACCAACTGTAATGCTGTGTTCAGAGACGGTGGAAAGAATGCAGGCAATGAATTACCTGGGGATACGGTTTGATCGAAGCCTTGCTTATAATGAGCACATAGACCAGGTGATAACAAAGGCCAAGCGGGGTTTGGCTGCGATGCGGGTAATGGCGGCAGCAAGCTCGCAGGTGAGGCTACTGTGGAGGGCAGACGCGCCATGGACCAGGCTGACATTATGAATGCTCTATGAGAAGAAAGACTTTTGCGTGAACCAAGTGACGACTGTGAATCTACAACCATTGCCAGACTGCAAGAACAGTAAATTATAAGAGGGGTGGATAAACAAGAACACTACGCAGGAAGCCAAAGAAGATTGATAAACCAACACAGAACTGGCGTCGTTAGCCGCTACACGCTGCGGGATTTGCTGAGGAGGGGATCCGAGCACTTATGGACTGAATGGTTCGATAAGCAATGAGGATGATCTGTTGACTAACTAACTAACTAACTTGTTTAGTCTTTCCTTTTCTATGAAGGGATGTAGAGTACTTTAAGTCTTGTTTAGTCTTTCCTTTTCTATCCAGGGTAGAATACGATTAAAAGGCAAAAGAAAAAAAACAGCTAACAGCCAGACAAAAGTGCCACAAAAAGCTCTAATTCTGTAGCTCCACCAATGGCCTCCAGGGTCTCTGAAACAAATGAGTCAGAAAACAATCCCATGACTTTGTGAACATGAATCAAATGACATAACATCTTGGCCACGGAGACCTTCTGGGAGAAAAGGAAAGACTATTCAATATTGTCATGTACCTATCTCAGCCACTGCTGGCAACATGACACCAACAAATGTTCCACTCAGAATGGTAAGACAGCCACTGTAAGCAACATGACACTAGTACACCAACAAATGTTCCACTCACGCTGGTAAGACACTGCTAGCATGAGCAGTCAGTTTGTGATGGCATATAATCACCAGAGGTATAGTTAGCATCCAGTTATAAGGTCATCACATATGACCACCAGTGGTGTAGTTAGCATCCAGTTATAAGGTTAGAAACTGTGGGTAAGGTTAGTAACCACAAAGGCAGCTGGCTACTGCTGACTACTGCAAGTACATTTTGTATGTGTCTAGATGTGAGGAAGTGTGACTTTATGTGGAGGATGTGTGTGAGTGTGGGGATAAGTGTGGGTGGGGGTGTGTGGGTGGGGGTATGCGTTTGGATGGGTTGGGGTGTGTGGGCTTTGGTGGGTAGTGATATTTGTGGGTGTTGGTGGGATGTGTGGATGGATGTGTGGGGGTGAAAGTAGGGGTGTTGGAATGGGTATGGGGGATGTGTGTATGGGTGGAGGATATGTGTATGGGACGGATGCGGGGGATGTGTGTTTATGTGGGTGGAGATGTGTGGATGGTTTGAGGAAGTATGTGTGGGAGGCGGGGTTGTGTGGACAGGGGATTGTGTTGGGTGGATTGGGGATGCAAGGGCGGGTGGTGAGAAGTGTACGGTGTGTGGGTTTGAGATATGTGTGCGGTGTGTTTGTGGGGGATGTGTGAATGATGTGTGGGTGGAGGGTATGTTTGTGGTGGTATGGGTGGAGGATAGTGTGTGGTGTGGGGGATGTGTGTGATGGGTGCAGGGAATGTGCGTATGGGTGGGGTATATGTGTGGGTGAGTAGGGGATTGTGGTGGTTGAGGGAAGTATGTGTGGGTGTGTGTGTGTGTGGATGGGGAATGTGTGGGTGGGGGTGTGTGAGTGGCTTAGGGATGTGTAGGTGGGTAAGGGAGTTGTATGTGTCGGGGTGGGATGTGTGAGTGGGTGGAGGATGTGTGTGGGTAGGGGTATTGTGATCGAGAGATGTTTGGTTGGGGGTGGGTGGGGGTGTGTGAGTGCGTAGTGGAGGATGTATGCGTGAGTGAGTGTTTGGTGGACGGGTAGGGAATGCGTGTGTGGGTGGGGAGAGGTGTGTGGTGTGTTGGTTGGGGATATTGTGTGAGTGAGGTATGCGTGTGTGGGTGGGGGATTTTTGTGGTATGTGAGTGGGGGTATGTGGGGTGGATGGGTAAGGGTATCTGTGTGGGTGTGGGTGGGAATATTGTGTGGTATCTGGGTGGGGGATATGTGTGTGGTGTGTAAGTGGGGATGTGTTGGTGAGGGATATGTGTGTGTGTGGTGCGTGGGTTGGGAATAGTGCGTGGTAGGGGGTGTATGTGATGTGCGGGTGGGGGATTGCGTGGTGGGGGTTTAGGTTAAGGCATGTGTGGGTGGGTGGAAGTTGTATGTGTGGGTGGTGGGGTGTGTGTGTGTGGATTGGGGATGTATGGGTGGTTAGGGAGGTGTGGGTGGGGGGGGGGGGTAGGGACATGTCAGTTGGTGGGGATGTGTATGTATGGTTTGGGGATGTGTGAGTGAATGTGCGATGTGTGGGTTGGTGGGGGATTGTGTGCATGGGTGGGGAATATGTTGTCGATGGAGATGTGGCTAAGGGATGGGTGGTTTGAGGTGTGGGTGGGGAGAGGATGTGTGGGTTAAGATGTGGATGGGCGTGGGATGTGTGGGTTGGTGGGGGAATGTTTGTGGGTGGCGAGTGTGTTTTGGTTGGGGGATCAGGTGAGGGCAGTGTGTGTGGGTGGGGGATGTGCGGAAGGGGGATGGGTCGGTTGGTGGGGTATGTATGTGTCCCTTGGTGTGCGTGTGTGTGGGTAGGTGGGGGTGTTTATGTGTCCCTTGGTGCGCGTGTGTGTGGGTAGGTGGGGTTGTGTGGGTGGGTTATGTATGGATAGGTGGGAGATGGGCTTCATAACATGGTAATTAGCCTTGTTTATGTTTACAACATTCATTTCACAATGTTTATTTTTCTTCCTATGTAAATGTATAATGCTCTTGATGAACGAAAGACAAGTGATTGAAAGGGCCGAATGTAAGACGGGCCTGCGCGCCCAATTTGTGACCCTAATAAAGTTGATTTGATTTGATTTGACTGATATGGTTAGCAACCACTTATATGGGTAGCAACCACTGATATGGATAGTAACCACTGATACGGTTAGTAACAACTAATCTATAAAACTAATCTATAAAATAGTGTAGGGCCAGGACTGGTCAATGACTGCTGTTATATTTGAAGTCTGGATAACTGTTGGTGTAGGGCCAGGACCTGGTTAATGACTGCTGTTATATTTGAATTCTGGATAACTGTTAGTGTAGGGCCCTACCCACCTCCAACAATGTCCCCACCTCCATCAGAGTCCCCACCTCCAACAATGTCTCCACTTCCAACAATGTCTCTACCTCCAACATTGTCCCCACCTCCAACAATGTCCCCACCTCCAACAATGTTCCCACCTCCATCAATGTTCCCACCTCCAACAATGTCTCCACCTCCAACAATGTCCCCACCTCCAACAATGTCTCCACCTACAACAATGTCCCCACCTCCAGCAATGTTCCCACCTCCAACAATGTCCCCACCTCCAACAATGTTCCCACCTCCAACAATGTCCCCACCTCCAACAATGTCTCCACCTCCAACAATGTCTCCACCTACATCAATGTTCCCACCTCCAACAATGTCCCCACCTCCAACAATGTTCCCACCTCCATCAATGTTCCCACCTCCAACAATGTCTCCACCTACAACAATGTCCCCACCTCCAGCAATGTCTCCACTTACAACAATGTTCCCACCTCCAACAATGTTCCCACCTCCAACAATGTCCCCACCTCCAACAATGTCTCCACCTCCAACAATGTCTCCACCTCCAACGATGTCTCCACCTACAACAATGTCCCCACCTACAACAATGTCTCCACCTTCAACAATGTCTCCACCTCCAACAATGTTACCACCTCCAACAATGTCTCCACCTCCAACAATGTCTCCACCTCCAACAATGTCTCCACCTCCAACAATGTTCCCACCTCCAACAATGTTCCCACCTTCAACAATGTCTCCACCTTCAACAATGTCTCCACCTTCAACAATGTCTCCATCTCCAACAATGTCTCCACCTACAACAATGTCTCCACCTACAACAATGTCTCCACCTTCAACAATGTCTCCACCTTCAACAATGTCTCCACCTCCAACAATGTCTCCACCTCCAACAATGTCTCCACCTACAACAATGTCCCCACCTCCAACAATGTTCCCACCTTCAACAATGTCTCCACCTTCAACAATGTCTCCACCTCCAACAATGTCTCCACCTACAACAATGTTCCCACCTTCAACAATGTCTCCACCTTCAACAATGTTCCCACCTTCAACAATGTTCCCACCTTCAACAATGTTCCCACCTTCAACAATGTTCCCACCTTCAACAATGTCTCCACCTACAACAATGTTCCCACCTACAACAATGTTCCCACCTTCAACAATGTCTCCACCTTCAACAATGTTCCCACCTACAACAATGTCTCCACCTCCATCAATGTCCCCACCTCCAACAATGTCTCCACTTACAACAATGTCTCCACCTACAACAATGTCCCACCTCCAACAATGTTCCCACCTTCAACAATGTCTCCACCTTCAACAATGTCTCCACCTCCAACAATGTCCCCACCTCCAACAATGTCTCCACCTACAACAATGTCCCCACCTCCAACAATGTTCCCACCTTCAACAATGTCTCCACCTACAACAATGTTCCCACCTACAACAATGTTCCCACCTTCAACAATGTCTCCACCTACAACAATGTTCCCACCTACAACAATGTTCCCACCTTCAACAATGTCTCCACCTACAACAATGTTCCCACCTCCAACAATGTCTCCACCTACAACAATGTCCCCACCTCCAACAATGTTCCCACCTTCAACAATGTCTCCACCTTCAACAATGTCTCCACCTACAACAATGTTCCCACCTTCAACAATGTCTCCACCTCCATCAAGTATTACTGACACTATATGTGACCCAGTGTCTAACTCTGACATCAACAAGTATTACTGACAAAACATGTGACCCAGTGTCTGACTAACTCTGACATCATCAAGTATTACTGACACTATATGTGACCCAGTATCTAACTGTGCCAGGACTCACACTGACATCATCAAGTATTACTGACACTATATATGACACAGTATCTAACTGTGCCGAGACTGACCCTGACATCACCAAGTAATTCTGACACTATATGTGACCCAGTGTCTAACTGTGCCGAGACTTACCCTGATGTCACCAAGTATACTGACACTATATGTGACCCAGTGTCTAACTGTGCCGAGACTTACCCTGACATCACCAAGTATACTGACACTATATGTGACCCAGTATCTAACTGTGCCAGGACTTACACTGACATCATCAAGTATTACTGACATTATATATGACACAGTACCTAACTGTGCCAAGACTTACCCTGATGTCACCAAGTAATACTGACACTACATGTGACCCAGTGTCTAACTGTGCCGAGACTTACCCTGATGTCACCAAGTATACTGACACTATATGTGACCCAGTGTCTAACTGTGCCGAGACTGACCCTGACGTCACCAAGTATACTGACACTATATGTGACCCAGTGTCTAACTGAGCAGAGACTTACCCTGACGTCACCAAGTATACTGACACTATATGTGACCCAGTATCTAACTGTGCCAGGACTTACACTGACATCATCAAGTATTACTGACACTATATACGACACAGTACCTAACTGTGCCGAGACTTACCCTGACGTCACCAAGTATACTGACACTATATGTGACCCAGTATCTAACTGTGCCAGGACTTACACTGACATCATCAAGTATTACTGACAATATATATGACACAGTACCTAACTGTGCCGAGATTTACCCTGACGTCACCAAGTATACTGACACTATATATGACACAGTACCTAACTGTGCCGAGACTTACCCTGACGTCACCAAGTAATACTGACACTATATGTGACCCAGTGTCTAACTGTGCCGAGACTTACCCTGATGTCACCAAGTATACTGACACTATATGTGACCCAGTGTCTAACTGTGCCGAGACTGACCCTGACGTCACCAAGTGTACTGACACTATATGTGACCCAGTGTCTAACTGTGCCGAGACTGACCCTGACGTCACCAAGTATACTGACACTATATGTGACCCAGTGTCTAACTGTGCCGAGACTTACCCTGATGTCACCAAGTATACTGACACTATATGTGACCCAGTGTCTAACTGTGCAGAGACTTACCCTGACGTCACCAAGTATACTGACACTATATGTGACCCAGTATCTAACTGTGCCAGGACTTACACTGACATCATCAAGTATTACTGACACTATATATGACACAGTACCTAACTGTGCCGAGACTTACCCTGACGTCACCAAGTATACTGACACTATATGTGACCCAGTATCTAACTGTGCCAGGACTTACACTGACATCATCAAGTATTACTGACAATATATATGACACAGTACCTAACTGTGCCGAGATTTACCCTGACGTCACCAAGTATACTGACACTATATATGACACAGTACCTAACTGTGCCGAGACTTACCCTGACGTCACCAAGTAATACTGACACTATATGTGACCCAGTGTCTAACTGTGCCGAGACTTACCCTGATGTCACCAAGTATACTGACACTATATGTGACCCAGTGTCTAACTGTGCCGAGACTGACCCTGACGTCACCAAGTGTACTGACACTATATGTGACCCAGTGTCTAACTGTGCCGAGACTGACCCTGACGTCACCAAGTATACTGACACTATATGTGACCCAGTGTCTAACTGTGCCGAGACTTACCCTGATGTCACCAAGTATACTGACACTATATGTGACCCAGTGTCTAACTGTGCCGAGACTGACCCTGACGTCACCAAGTATACTGACACTATATGTGACCCAGTGTCTAACTGTGCCGAGACTGACCCTGACGTCACCAAGTATACTGACACTATATGTGACCCAGTGTCTAACTGTGCAGAGACTTACCCTGACGTCACCAAGTATACTGACACTATATGTGACCCAGTATCTAACTGTGCCAGGACTTACACTGACATCATCAAGTATTACTGACACTATATATGACACAGTACCTAACTGTGCCGAGACTTACCCTGACGTCACCAAGTATACTGACACTATATGTGACCCAGTATCTAACTGTGCCAGGACTTACACTGACATCATCAAGTATTACTGACAATATATATGACACAGTACCTAACTGTGCCGAGATTTACCCTGACGTCACCAAGTATACTGACACTATATATGACACAGTACCTAACTGTGCCGAGACTTACCCTGACGTCACCAAGTAATACTGACACTATATGTGACCCAGTGTCTAACTGTGCCGAGACTTACCCTGATGTCACCAAGTATACTGACACTATATGTGACCCAGTGTCTAACTGTGCCGAGACTGACCCTGACGTCACCAAGTGTACTGACACTATATGTGACCCAGTGTCTAACTGTGCCGAGACTGACCCTGACGTCACCAAGTATACTGACACTATATGTGACCCAGTGTCTAACTGTGCCGAGACTTACCCTGATGTCACCAAGTATACTGACACTATATGTGACCCAGTGTCTAACTGTGCCGAGACTGACCCTGACGTCACCAAGTATACTGACACTATATGTGACCCAGTGTCTAACTGTGCCGAGACTGACCCTGACGTCACCAAGTATACTGACACTATATGTGACCCAGTGTCTAACTGTGCCGAGACTTACCCTGACGTCACAAGTATACTGACACTATATGTGACCCAGTGTCTAACTAACTCTGATGCCATCAAGTATTACTGACACTATATGTGACAAAGTGTTTAACTGTGCCACGACTTACCCTGACATCACCAAGTATTACAGACATGTCGCCCTGTCTTCTTCTCTCTGCTAGCTCCTGCAAACGCAGGACTTCCTCCCGCCGAGCGTGACCTAGTTGGTATGCTTCTCTCCTAGAGATGGGTTTGACATTTCCCACATTCTTCAAGTCAGGAAGACTGCCACGATTTTCTGTGGCACTATCGCCACCACCCAACTTCTGTATGTTAATGACTTTGTATTCTTTCGGAAGCTTGGTTTGATCCTTGGCAGGATGCGACCGCATCTCTGCCTGAACTCCCTTGACAGGTTGAGACCTTAGCTCTGCCTGAACTCCCTTGACAGGTTGAGACCTTAGCTCTGCCTGAATTCTTTTCCGAATGCCGTTCTCAATGATGAACATGTCTGGATTTCTGGTGGTGAGGTTCTCGCTGCTGACTGCAGCCTCGCGGTCAGCCAGGTACTGTCTCGCGGAGGTCATCTCCAGGTTGTTGCTGCTGTCTGGGCTGTCTACAATGCAAGGCATGGTGCGTCTTCTCTGGAGAGAGTGGAGCTTGCTGGACTCGTCATCTATGCTTTCAGAAACACCAGAGTCTGGGGAACTGTTGCCCGTGGGCTTGCGTGCTTGAGGATTGTGATTGCTGTGACTATGAGGATTGTAGCTAGGAGGGTATTTTGGATTGTTGCTGATACTGAAACTCTGTGCTTCCATGCCACTATCTGCTGCAGCATACTGGTTGAAGTGATCGCTGAGAACGGTGGAGTTGAAGATCTCGCTGAAGCCCCTGCCTCTCCGCGAGCCTGCTAGGAAACTGTATCTACGTATCTTCAGTGACGGGCTGCGAGAATGCTGGCTGACGTGTTGCACCTGCATCTGATCAGTTGCTCCAGCAGCCATGCCCCCAGGCAACAGGTTGAGAGCTTGCTGATGATGGCTGTAGTTGTTGGCCACCTGATGATAGCCATCGCCCTGGAGGACGGACAGCGAAGACATGCCATGGGGATCCTGCCCCATGTGATTGGACTGTGAGTGTGGTGTGATCGCTGACTTAGATCTGTAAGGTTGATGATTGGCTAAGCCAGTCCCGTGACTGAAGTCATAATCCATTTCCTGGCTGTCTATCTGTTTCCTCATGACGTCCGTGCCTGTGGAAGAGAGAGATCATGATTGTAAACACTGACTGCCGGCTTCTCTCCAATGTCTGTCTACTTGCTTGTGGAAGCTTTCTTACTCTTTTATTCTCTCTCTCTCTCTGTGTGTGTGTGTGTGTGTGTGTGTGTGTGTGTGTGTGTGTGTGTGTGTGTGTGTGTGTGTGTGTGGGGGGGGGCATGTGGATACTCTCTCTTTCTCTCTCTCTCTCTCTCTCTCTCTCTCTCTCTCTATTTGTATGTGTTTGAGGGCAAAAAAAAAGAAAAAAGATCAGATCTAATCTTCCCAAACACAGTGATTTGTGTTCTGACATCCGTAGAGATATTTGTATACAGGTTCTGTTTCTGTCAGACATAGAGATATTTGTATATAACTTCTGTTTCTGTCAGACATAGAGATATTTGTATATAACTTCTGTTTCTGTCAGACATAGAGATATTTGTATATAGCTTCTGTTTCTGTCAGACATAGAGATATTTGTATATAGCTTCTGTTTCTGTCAGACATAGAGATATTGTATATAGCTTCTGTTTCTGTCAGACATAGAGATATTAGTATATAGCTTCTGTTTCTGTCAGACATAGAGATATTAGTATATAGCTTCTGTTTCTGTCAGACATAGAGATATCTGTATATAGGTTCCATTTCTGTCAGACATAGAGATATTTGTATATAGCTTCTGTTTCTGATAGAGATATCTGTATATAACTTCTGTTTCTGTCAGACATGGAGATATGTGTATATAGCTTCTGTTTCTGATAGAGATATCTGTATACAACTTCTGTTTCTGTCAGACATGGAGATATCTGTATACAACTTCTGTTTCTGTCAGACATAGAGATATATGTATACAGCTTCTGTTTCTGTCAGACATAGAGATATTTGTATATAACTTCTGTTTCTGACAGACATAGAGATATTTGTATATAGCTTCTGTTTCTGTCAGACATAGAGATATTTGTATATAGGTTCTGTTTCTGTCAGACATGGAGATATTTGTATATAGCTTCTGTTTCTGATAGAGATATCTGTTTATAACTTCCATAGAGATTCTGTATATAGGTTCCATTTCTGTCAGACATAGAGATATTGTATATAACTTCTGTTTCTGTCAGACATAGAGATATTTGTATATAACTTCTGTTTCTGTCAGACATAGAGATATTTGTATATAGCTTCTGTTTCTGATAGAGATATCTGTATATAACTTCTGTTTCTGTCAGACATGGAGATATTTGTATATAGCTTCTGTTTCTGATAGAGATATCTGTATACAACTTCTGTTTCTGTCAGACATGGAGATATCTGTATACAACTTCTGTTTCTGACAGACATAGAGATATTTGTATATAACTTCTGTTTCTGTCAGACATAGAGATATTTGTATATAACTTCTGTTTCTGTCAGACATAGAGATATCTGTATATAACTTCTGTTTCTGTCAGACATAGAGATATTTGTATATATCTTCTGTTTCTGTCAGACATAGAGATATCTGTATATAACTTCTGTTTCTGTCAGACATAGAGATATTTGTATATATCTTCTGTTTCTGTCAGACATAGAGATATCTGTATATAACTTTTATTTCTGTCAGACATAGAGATATCTGTATATAACTTCTGTTTCTGTCAGACATAGAGATATTTGTATATAACTTCTGTTTCTGTCAGACATAGAGATATTTGTATATAACTTCTGTTTCTGTCAGACATAGAGATATCTGTATATAGGTTCGGTTTCTGTCAGACATAGAGATATTTGTATATAACTTCTGTTTCTGTCAGACATAGAGATATTTGTATATAACTTCTGTTTCTGTCAGACATAGAGATATTTGTATATATCTTCTGTTTCTGTCAGACATAGAGATATCTGTATATAACTTTTATTTCTGTCAGACATAGAGATATCTGTATATAACTTCTGTTTCTGTCAGACATAGAGATATTTGTATATATCTTCTGTTTCTGTCAGACATAGAGATATCTGTATATATCTTCTGTTTCTGTCAGACATAGAGATATCTGTATATAACTTCTGTTTCTGTCAGACATAGAGATATTTGTATATATCTTCTGTTTCTGTCAGACATAGAGATATTTGTATATAACTTCTGTTTCTGTCAGACATAGAGATATTTGTATATATCTTCTGTTTCTGTCAGACATAGAGATATCTGTATATAACTTTTATTTCTGTCAGACATAGAGATATCTGTATATAACTTCTGTTTCTGTCAGACATAGAGATATTTGTATATATCTTCTGTTTCTGTCAGACATAGAGATATCTGTATATAACTTTTATTTCTGTCAGACATAGAGATATCTGTATATAACTTCTGTTTCTGTCAGACATAGAGATATTTGTATATAACTTCTGTTTCTGTCAGACATAGAGATATTTGTATATAACTTCTGTTTCTGTCAGACATAGAGATATCTGTATATAGGTTCGGTTTCTGTCAGACATAGAGATATTTGTATATAACTTCTGTTTCTGTCAGACATAGAGATATCTGTATATAACTTCTGTTTCTGTCAGACATAGAGATATTCTAATAAAACTGTGTTTAGTTCTTGTTGTATACATTCTAATCAAACTGTGTTTAGTTCTTGTTGTATACATTCGCTTTGAACTCAAGCATAATCCATAAAAGTACTACTATTTCTAGCAGCACTGGACTGATTTTTGCGTGTGGATTAACTTTCTCTATTACCAGTGTCCCTAACCATCAGGCGAACCCACTCTGACTTCCGAGGCACTTGTAATTTACGTTCCCAAGTCAAGAAAGAGAAGACAACATTTTAGTCCAACTGACCTTTGTAGGGGTGAACTCGCTAACTCGGGATTAGCACATTGCTAATAATTGCTAACCTGCATTTCTTATACAACTAAAAGAGATGTTCTTTTATATGTTCTGTTAGAGGGATATTCTTTTTTATGTTCTGTTAGATAGATGTTCTTTTTATGTTCTGTCAGAGAGATGTTATTTTTATGTTCTGTTAGAGAGATGTTATTTTATATCTTCTGTTAGAGAGATATCTCCCCCGATGGTGTTTCCACCTTGTTGTGGTGGGGGAGCTTGAGTTTCTCAATGACCCTGAGAGCTTAGCCGGCGGTAGCGTAGCTACCAACAGGGCCTCCCAAGCCGGACAGGTCAAAGGGTAGAGAACAGACAAAGAGAAACACCCTGGTCCTCCAGGTTGGGGGTTGAAGCGTGGGGTTAACATCCCCACCTTTGTAAAAACTATTTTGTTACGAAACAGATACATGAGTCTCGAATTCGGACTGACTTATTTGGACATCGACCTTGGAATGTTACAGGACTTTTTGAGATTTGGAACATGGTATGTACGGACACTATATCGAGCTGGAGGGGCCGAAGAATTAACCCGGGAGCTGGTTGAGTATAAAATGGATATAACAGCAATTCAAGAAATAAGGTGGCCAGGAGAGGATATCTTAGAGCAAAATGGAATGATTGTAATATATGTAGGAACCACCCACAATAAACATGAATTAGGAACAGGATTTGTCATCAAAAAAGAGTTGTAGGGGAACGTTCTAAACTTTAAAGCTGTTAATTAATGACAGGATTAGTAAATTACGAATAAAAGGTAAATGGAAAAATATAACGATGATTAATGTACATGCACCTAATGAAGAGAAAGAAGATGATATTAAAGAAGACTTTTATAATGATTTGGAAGATGTCATAGAAGAAACCCCCAAACAGGACATTCTGATTGTGCTGGGAGACTTCAACGCAAAAATAGGTAGAGAGCAAAATCATAAAAAAGTTGCGGGTATGTAAAGCCTACATACAACTTCAAATGACAATGGATGGAGAATCATCAACCTAGCAGAAGCCAAAGGACTGCAGATCAGCAGTACCAGACTGCAAATAAAGGATATACATAAACAAACTTGGAAATCATGTGACAAGAGAACCTATAATCAAATAGATCACATTTTAATTAACAACAAAAATGCATCAAACATACAACAAGTTAGAAGCTATAGAGGAGTGCCACAGCGACCACTTCCTCGTTGGGGCAAAATTTAAAATAAAACTTAAGAGAGCTTTCTATGCTAAACTACAAAGGTTACACCCAACATATAACAGAGAAAAACTACAAGAAATTACAGTCAAAGAGAAATTTGCAGATGAAATAAAATGTAAACTTGAAATTCTACAAAACCCGTTGGAGGAAAGCGTTGACCAAACTTGGTTGAACATCAAGAATACAATTCAATCTACCGCAGAAGAATGTCTCGGTGTGTTAACCACGCATAGAAAGAACAGATGGTTCAATCCAAAATGTGAAGAAGCAGTCATTAGGAAAAAGAATGCCAGACAGCTATGGCTAAATGACATCAACAACATCCAAAAGGAAGAGCAATATAGAAATGAATGTAAAGAGGCTACAAAAATAGTTCGACAGCAGAAGCGAGAATATATGAGTAATATAATCAAAGATATGGAAACTAATCACCAGAAAAACGAATCCAGAAAGTTTTTTAAAGAACTGAAGTCAATGAAACGAGGGCACCAACACAACACATATGGTTTAAAAGACAAAAATGGAATATGATAAATACCAATGAGGAAATGTGCAACACATGGAAAGAATACTTTGTTGAATTACTAAATTGTGAAGCTCCAAGTAACACTTTCCCACAGGAAGAGGTTCTAACGTGTGAACCACAAATTGAAGAACCTGCATTTGAAGAAATCCTATATGTAATCACACGACTTAAAAACAATAAGGCAACTGGGGCTGATGGAATTGCTGCTGAATTTATAAAGGCGGGTGGCCATGCATTACATCTAAAGCTATACGAACTAATAATAAAAATCTGGAGGACTGAAGAATTACCCCATGACTGGAAAGAGTCATTATTGATACCTATCTTTAAGAAAGGAGACAAGTTCCAGTGTGAAAATTATAGAGGAATATCACTACTGTCCACAAGCTATAAGATACTATCCGCAGTATTACTAAATAGACTAAAACCATATTCAGAATACATATTAGGTGACTACCAGGCGGGTTTTAGACAAAACAGATCAACAATAGATCAGATATTTATCTTACGACAAATAGCCGAGAAAAATTGGGAATATAAAAGAGATCTCCATAACATTTTTGTGGATTTTAAAAAGGCTTATGATAGTGTCCATAGGAATAGTCTATGGAATGCTATGCGGGAATTTGGAATACCAAGGAAGTTAATCAATATGACCAGACTATGCATGGAAGATACTTGTAATATAGTAACATATAAAGGCAGGAAATCAGACCCTTTCCAAATAACATCTGGCTTGAAACAGGGTGATGCACTATCGCCGCTACTCTTCAATCTGGCTCTAGAGAAAGTTGTAAGGAGGGTAAAGGAGGAATGTGATATTGGAGGAACATCCAAGCTGCTTGGTTATGCAGATGATATAGATATTATAGGGGAAAATGAACAAAAGACATTGGAAATATTGACTCACTTAAAGGAAAAAGCCCAACAGATGGGGCTGGTTATCAACCAAGATAAGACAGAATATATGGTAATTTCAAGAGAAGGAATGGCTAAAAACTCTGGCCACATACAAATAGATAATGTGACCATTATAAGAACGGAAACATACAAATACCTGGGTACAATCTTCAACTGCTCCAACATCATAAGGGAAGAAATACAAACTAGAATCAATTCTGGAAATAAGATATACTATGCACTACAACATCTACTAAAATCAAATGCGCTATCTCGTAACACCAAAGATCACAATATACAAAACACTGATCAGACCAGTTGTGCTGTATGGCTCTAAAACCTGGAATACAACAAAAGGAGACGAAGCCTTGTTACAAACCTTTGAGAACAAAGTTTTAAGACGCATCTTTGGACCTATTAGGGATACACAAAGTGGAGAGTGGAAAAGAAGAAATAACAAAGACATTTATGATCTGTTTAAGTCCCCGCTAATCACTGGTACCATGAAGGCTAATAGACTACAATGGCTGGGGCATATAGAAAGAATGGAAGATAATAGGGAAACAAAACTCGCTTACACTCAGGAAATAAATGACCGTAGACCCCGAGGTAGACCAAGAAGACGGTGGAGAGATAATATATATACAGACCTACAAGCACTTGGAATCAACGACTGGCAAGAGAAGGGCAACCAGAGAGACAAATGGAGACGGATTGTATCTGCAGCAAAGAACCTCAATGGCTCGGAACGCTGAAGAAGAAGAAGTTAGAGAGATATTCTTTTTTATGTTTTGTCAGTTATAGAGATGTTTTGGTGCACATTTTGTCAGATAGAAAGATAATGAACATGCATATTTTCTGTTGGACAAAAACTGCATCAATATTTCCTGATACAGATATAAATATTTATACACAGAGACAGACATATAGAGATCAATATTTATACAGATACAAAGTCATAAATATGTATAGATGAGATAAAGAGATCAATATTTATAGATACAGATAAAGAGATCAACATTTCTAACTAGAGGCAGAGATCAATATTTATAGATACAGATAAAGAGATCAATATTTATATATATTGATAAAGAGATCAATAGTTATAGATGCAGATAAGAGGTCATATTTATAGATATGAATAAAGAGATCAATATTTACAGATAAAGAGAACAATTCTCTAGATATAGAGACAGATAACGAGATCAAGTATTATATGTACAGATAAAGGGATCAAAATTTACAGATAAAAGTATCAACATTTATAGATAGAGATAAGATAAAAAAAGATTGATTTTGATAGATATAGATAAAGAGATCAATATTTATAAAGATAAAGAGATCAGTAGTTAGAGTCATAATTAAAAATGCAAAGATAATATTTCTAGAGAAAGACAGTGTCACATACATGAAAAACACATCATGTCTCAGTAATCTTATGAATCTTTTATCTTTCTTTATCACCATCTCTATCATTACATCTTTATTTTTGACACCATAACATTCATCATTATCATCTCTGTAATAATTATCTTTAACATCATCATTATCATATTTATAACCTTTATCATCATCTGCATTATCATAAATTTTTATCATCATCATAATCTTTATAATCATCACCTTTTTGTCATAATTATTGTTGTCTTTGTTGTCATTAATTGTTTTGTTATTAATCACTGTTGACATTTTCTTTGCTATAATATGTGTTGAGGTCAGCATGGCCGAATGGGTAAGAACACGTGTTCTTAAAAATCCGGTGTGCTGATACCGAGGCTAGCAGTTCAGCCCCTACACCAGACAGCTGGACTAAAATGTTGACCTGTCGTCCTTGATCTCTTTATCTGTCTCTATATCTAGGTACAAATGGCGATGACGTGATGCGTTTATTCTTCGGGAGACGCTGTTTAGTGTTTTCCTGTGGATTATGTGGTGTTATTTCGTATTTGTTTATTGGAGGTGTTCAAAAGAAGCCACGGAAGGCAGGTGGTGGATGAAATTATGAGGGCAGCCGAGAGATATTTGTTGGTTATGGTCTCAAGTTTCGCAATGGATCTCTTTCACGAGACAATGGCTGCGGTCACCCGGCCAGTATGGTCACTGCCATAGAGGAAAGCAATGGCAAACTACCTCTTTAAAAGTGCCTAGTTCATTATAATTCGCCTAAAGACTGATCATAGCTAGACAAGGACAGAGACATTAAAATCAGTAACACGGAATGTTAGGATGTTAAACGACAATGAAAAATTAGATAACATAAAAGATGAAATGGAAATAGAAAAAATTAATATTTTGGGGATGTGCAAAACGAGATGAACAGGAGCAGGAATCAAGATAGATGAAGATTTTAAGATTATTTATTCTGGAGGTGAAGATCAACAAAGGGGAGTGGCAATTATCTTGGACCGGAAAACATCAAAATCTGTTGAAGGATATTGGGCCGTGTCGGACAGAGTTCTACTAGTTAAATCAAGTAGCAGACCTTTTAGTATAAATGTTATTCAAGTATATGCCCCAACAGGAGAATCCAGTGAAGACAGTGTACAGGAATTTTATAATGACATAGAGTCTGCCTTAAAGAAATGTAAAAATTCAGAAATAAACATCATAATAGGGGACTTCAATGCAAAAGTAGAAAATCAAGTGATAGATACACAGTAGGAAACTATGGTTCAGGAGAGAGAAATGAAAGAGAATACAAGCTCGTAGAGTGGGCAAAAGAACAGGAAATGATTGTAGTAAACACCTGGTTTAAGCAACACCCTAGAAGATTATGGACATGGAGGACTCCTGATAGCAGGATCAGGAACGAGATAGATTACCTTCTGATTAGCAGAAGATTTAGAAACGCGTCAACAATAGCAAAAACAGTTCCCAGTGCTGATTGTTATAGTGACGACAGATTACTTATAAGAACATTGAGGATAAAGTTGAAGAAAGTCAAATATATTACAGGAAACACTAAATATGATTTGTGTACATTGAGTAATGACAAGGAAATACAAAACAAATTCAACATAGAAGTACAGAACAGATTTGATATATTGTCTGATCTAGAGATCCTATTCCAGGATGTGGATGATCAATGGGAAATGTTGAAGAATTCAATCAGTTTCGCTGCAGAAACAACCATTCCAAAATTAAAGAAGGTGGGTCATAAGAAATGGATGACTGAAGAAATGTTACACTTAATGGAAACAAGAAGACTCAACAAAAATAATTCTGCCAAATATGAAGAAATTCACAGACAAGTCAGAATATTATGTAAGAAGGCAAAAGAAGCATGGCTTGAGGAAAAGTGCTTAGAAATTTAAAAACAACACAACAGTCAAAACACCAAATTAGTGCACAAAAGAATTCAGGAACTTAATAATAAAAGAACATCAGCAGGCTGTCTAAAAACTAAAGATGGCAAAATCATTATAGAAAAATATCAGATTCTACATGTATGGACAGATTATGTGAAAAACCTTTATGATGATAACAGAGAGGAACAGTATGATATTAGATTTAATAATGAAGGACCGCCAGTTTTGAAGATGGAGGTTCGAAATGTTCTTAATCATATGAAAGCTGGCAAGGCCCCCAGGTGCAGATAACATCACAACAGAAATGATTAAAGCTTTAGAAGAATATGGAATAGATCAAGTCACCAGACTGCTGAACACATGATATGATACTGGAGATATACCTTCTGAATTATGTAACTCTGTATTTATTGCAATCCCAAAGAAATCAGGAGCCGTGGATTGTGATCAACATAGAACAATTAGTATAATTGCAAAGATTTTGCTACGAATTATCATGCAAAGAGTGAGGAAGAAAATACAACCTGAAATAGGGGAAGAACAATGTGGGTTTGTAGAAGGAAAGGGTACAGTAAATGCTGTGTATATGCTGCGAACAGTTACTGAACGTGCTACAGGAGTAAACAAGGACATAATCTTTTCTTTATTGACTACACAAAGGCTTTTGATAGAGTTAGACATGTCAACATGGTGGATATGCTTGCAGATCTACAAATTGATGGGAAAGACATTCGACTTATAAAAAAACATATATTGGAAACAACAAGCTGCCATAAGGATTGATAATTAAGTTGGACAATATCAGCCTACGTGTTAGGCAGGGATGTATTATGTCTCCAGATCTTTTTTCCCTATACAGTGAAAATATTTTCAGAAATGTAGAAGATATAAATGGAATCAGCATTGGAAGACGAAACATCAATAACATTAAATATGCTGATGATACAGTATTGATTGCAGACAATGAGCAGGATCTGCAACAATTAGTAGATGCGGTTGTTGTACACAGTGAGCAACTGGGGTTAGAATTAAATTGTAAAAAGACACAGGTTATGGTCATCACTAGGAAGAACGAATTACCACAATGTAATATACAAGTAAATGGGAATATTCTTTAACAAGTCAATCGGTTCCTGGGACAACTGTTTCATTGTGCTGGGGTAGACAGTCTTGGTTGCTGGGACAACTGTTTCACTGTGCTGGGGTAGACAGTCTTGGTTGCTGGGACAACTGTTTCACTGTGCTGGGGTAGACAGTCTTGGTTGCTGGGACAACTGTTTCACTGTGCTGGGGTAGACAGTCTTGGTTGCTGGGACAACTGTTTCACTGTGCTGGGGTAGACAGTCTTGGTTCCTGGGACAACTGTTTCAGTGTGATGGGGTAGACAGTCTTGGTTCCTGGGACAACTGTTTCACTGTGCTGGGGTAGACAGTCTTGATTCCTGGGACAACTGTTTCACTGTGATGGGGTAGACAGTCTTGGTTCCTGGGACAACTGTTTCACTGTGCTGGGGTAGACAGTCTTGGTTGCTGGGACAACTGTTTAACTGTGATGGGGTAGACAGTCTTGGTTCCTGGGACAACTGTTTCATTGTGCTGGGGTAGACAGTCTTGGTTCCTGGGACAACTGTTTCACTGTGCTGGGGTAGACAGTCTTGGTTGCTGGGACAACTGTTTCACTGTGCTGGGGTAGACAGTCTTGGTTGCTGGGACAACTGTTTCACTGTGATGTGGTAGACAGTCTTGATTCCTGGGACAACTGTTTCACTGTGCTGGGGTAGACAGTCTTGGTTGCTGGGACAACTGTTTCACTGTGCTGGGGTAGACAGTCTTGGTTGCTGGGACAACTGTTTCATTGTGCTGGGGTAGACAGTCTTGGTTGCTGGGACAACTGTTTCATTGTGCTGGGGTAGACAGTCTTGGTTGCTGGGACAACTGTTTCACTGTGCTGGGGTAGACAGTCTTGGTTGCTGGGACAACTGTTTCATTGTGCTGGGGTAGACAGTCTTGGTTGCTGGGACAACTGTTTCATTGTGCTGGGGTAGACAGTCTTGGTTGCTGGGACAACTGTTTCACTGTGCTGGGGTAGACAGTCTTGGTTGCTGGGACAACTGTTTCATTGTGCTGGGGTAGACAGTCTTGGTTGCTGGGACAACTGTTTCACTGTGCTGGGGTAGACAGTCTTGGTTGCTGGGACAACTGTTTCACTGTGCTGGGGTAGACAGTCTTGGTTGCTGGGACAACTGTTTCACTGTGCTGGGGTAGACAGTCTTGCTTCCTGGGACAACTGTTTCATTGTGCTGGGGTAGACAGTCTTGGTTGCTGGGACAACTGTTTCACTGTGCTGGGGTAGACAGTCTTGGTTCCTGGGACAACTGTTTCATTGTGCTGGGGTAGACAGTCTTGGTTGCTGGGACAACTGTTTCATTGTGCTGGGGTAGACAGTCTTGGTTCCTGGGACAACTGTTTCACTGTGCTGGGGTAGACAGTCTTGGTTGCTGGGACAACTGTTTCACTGTGCTGGGGTAGACAGTCTTGGTTCCTGGGACAACTGTTTCACTGTGCTGGGGTAGACAGTCTTGGTTGCTGGGACAACTGTTTCACTGTGCTGGGGTAGACAGTCTTGGTTGCTGGGACAACTGTTTCACTGTGCTGGGGTAGACAGTCTTGGTTGCTGGGACAACTGTTTAACTGTGCTGGGGTAGACAGTCTTGCTTCCTGGGACAACTGTTTCATTGTGCTGGGGTAGACAGTCTTGGTTGCTGGGACAACTGTTTCACTGTGCTGGGGTAGACAGTCTTGCTTCCTGGGACAACTGTTTCATTGTGCTGGGGTAGACAGTCTTGGTTGCTGGGACAACTGTTTCATTGTGCTGGGGTAGACAGTCTTGGTTGCTGGGACAACTGTTTCATTGCGCTGGGGTAGACAGTCTTGGTTGCTGGGACAACTGTTTCATTGTGCTGGGGTAAACAGTCTTGGTTGCTGGGACAACTGTTTCACTGTGCTGGGGTAGACAGTCTTGGTTGCTGGGACAACTGTTTCATTGTGCTGGGGTAGACAGTCTTGGTTGCTGGGACAACTGTTTCACTGTGCTGGGGTAGACAGTCTTGCTTCCTGGGACAACTGTTTCATTGTGCTGGGGTAGACAGTCTTGCTTCCTGGGACAACTGTTTCACTGTGCTGGGGTAGACAGTCTTGTGCTGGACAACGTTTACTGGGTAGACAGTCTTGCTTCCTGGGACAACTGTTTCACTGTGCTGGGGTAGACAGTCTTGGTTGCTGGACAACTGTTTCACTGTGCTGGGGTAGACAGTCTTGCTTCCTGGGACAACTGTTTCACTGTGCTGGGGTAGACAGTCTTGGTTGCTGGACAACTGTTTCACTGTGCTGGGGTAGACAGTCTTGCTTCCTGGGACAACTGTTTCACTGTGCTGGGGTAGACAGTCTTGGTTGCTGGGACAACTGTTTCACTGTGCTGGGGTAGACAGTCTTGCTTCCTGGGACAACTGTTTCACTGTGCTGGGGTAGACAGTCTTGCTTCCTGGGACAACTGTTTCACTGTGATGGGGTAGACAGTCTTGGTTCCTGGGACAACTGTTTCACTGTGCTGGGGTAGACAGTCTTGGCTTCCTGGGACAAACTGTTTCACTGTGCTGGGTAGACAGTCTTGGTTGCCTGGGACAACTGTTTCACTGTGCTGGGGTAGACAGTCTTGGTTGCTGGGACAACTGTTTCACTGTGCTGGGGTAGACAGTCTTGCTTGCCTGGGACAACTGTTTCACTGTGCTGGGGTAGACAGTCTGGTTGCTGGGACAACTGTTTCACTGTGCTGGGGTAGACAGTCTTGTTGCTGGGACAACTGTTTCATTGTGCTGGGGTAGACAGTCTTGCTTCTGGGACAACTGTTTCACTGTGCTGGGGTAGACAGTCTTGGTTGCTGGGACAACTGTTTCATTGTGCTGGGGTAGACAGTCTTGATTGCTGGGACAACTGTTTCACTGTGCTGGGGTAGACAGTCTTGATTCCTGGGACAACTGTTTCACTGTGCTGGGTAGACAGTCTTGGTTGCCTGGGACAACTGTTTCACTTGTGCTGGGGTAGACAGTCTTGGTTGCTGGGACAACTGTTTCAATGTGCTGGGGGTAGACAGTCTTGGTTCCTGGGACAACTGTTTCACTGTGCTGGGTAGACAGTCTTGGTTGCTGGGACAACTGTTTTCATTGTGCTGGGGTAGACAGTCTTGGTTGCTGGGACAACTGTTTCATTGTGCTGGGGTAGACAGTCTTGGTTGCTGGGGACAACTGTTTCATTGTGCTGGGGTAGACAGTCTTGCTTCCTGGGACAACTGTTTCACTTGTGCTGGGGTAGACAGTCTTGGTTGCTGGGACAACTGTTTCACTGTGCTTGGGGTAGACAGTCTTGATTCCTGGGACAACTGTTTCATTGTGCTGGGGTAGACAGTCTGGTTGCTGGGACAACTGTTTCATTGTGCTGGGTAAGACAGTCTTGGCTTGCTGGGAACAACTGTTTCATTGTGCTGGGGTAGGACAGTCTTGGTTGCTGGGACAAACTGTTTCATTGTGCTGGGGTAGACAGTCTTGGTTGCTGGGACAACTGTTTCACTTGTGCTGGGGTAGACAGTCCTTGTTCCTGGGACAACTGTTTCATTGTGCTGGGTAGACAGTCTTGGTTCCTGGGACAACTGTTTCATCTGTGCTGGGGTAGAACAGTCTTGGTTGCCTGGGACAACTGTTTCACTGTGCTGGGGTAGACAGTCTTGGTTGCTGGGACAACTGTTTCACTGTGCTGGGGTAGACAGTCTTGATTCCTGGGACAACTGTTTCACTTGTGCTGGGGTAGACAGTCTTGGTTGCCTGGGACAACTGTTTCACTGTGCTGGGGTAGACAGTCTTGCTTCCTGGGACAACTGTTTCACTTGTGCTGGGGTAGACAGTCTTGGTTGCCTGGGACAACTGTTTCACTGTGCTGGGGTAGACAGTCTTGGTTGCTGGGACAACTGTTTCATTGTGCTGGGGTAGACAGTCTTGGTTGCTGGGACAACTGTTTCACTGTGCTGGGGTAGACAGTCTTGGTTGCTGGGACAACTGTTTCACTGTGCTGGGGTAGACAGTCTTGGTTGCTGGGACAACTGTTTCATTGTGCTGGGGTAGGACAGTCTTGGTTGCCTGGGACAACTGTTTCATTGTGCTGGGGTAGACAGTCTTGGTTGCTGGGACAACTGTTTCACTGTGCTGGGGTAGACAGTCTTGGTTGCTGGGACAACTGTTTCACTGTGCTGGGGTAGACAGTCTTGGTTGCTGGGACAACTGTTTCATTGTGCTGGGGTAGACAGTCTTGGTTGCTGGGACAACTGTTTCACTGTGCTGGGGTAGGCAGTCTTGGTTGCTGGGACAACTGTTTCACTGTGCTGGGGTAGACAGTCTTGGTTCCTGGGACAACTGTTTCATTGTGCTGGGGTAGACATTCTTGATTCCTGGGACAACTGTTTCATTGTGCTGGGGTAGACAGTCTTGATTCCTGGGACAACTGTTTCACTGTGCTGGGGTAGGCAGTCTTGGTTGCTGGGACAACTGTTTCACTGTGCTGGGGTAGACAGTCTTGGTTCCTGGGACAACTGTTTCATTGTGCTGGGGTAGACAGTCTTGTTCCTGGGACAACTGTTTCACTGTGCTGGGGTAGACAGTCTTGGTTGCTGGGACAACTGTTCCATTGTGCTGGGGTAGACAGTCTTGGTTGCTGGGACAACTGTTTCACTGTGCTGGGGTAGACAGTCTTGGTTCCTGGGACAACTGTTTCACTGTGCTGGGGTAGACAGTCTTGGTTGCTGGGACAACTGTTTCACTGTGCTGGGGTAGACAGTCTTGATTCCTGGGACAACTGTTTCACTGTGCTGGGGTAGGCAGTCTTGGTTGCTGGGACAACTGTTTCACTGTGCTGGGGTAGACAGTCTTGGTTCCTGGGACAACTGTTTCATTGTGCTGGGGTAGACAGTCTTTGTTCCTGGGACAACTGTTTCACTGTGCTGGGTAGACAGTCTTGGTTCCTGGGACAACTGTTCCATTGTGCTGGGGTAGACAGTCTTGGTTGCTGGGACAACTGTTTCACTGTGCTGGGGTAGACAGTCTGCTGGCACCAGTCAGGTTTCTGTCACTGGTGTAGGAGCATATCTAGTAACTAAGTGGGACTACAATGGAATGACAGGACTAAACAAATGGCAGTGGCATGGGATAGGATACACACTGAGAACACCTGTGGATAGTATAACTAGACACTTTCTTGTCTGGAACTCACATAGATGAATCGAAACAGAAGAAGACCTAACAACACACAGAGAAGAGAATTAAGACAGAGAAAAGGACGGCTTGGTGTGGGCAGGTTTAGGGCCTGTTCCCCGGTGGGGATTCAGGGCAGCAGAAGAGGAAGAAGAAGGAAGAGGCGGAGGAGGAGGAGAAGGAGGAGGAGGAGGAGAAGCAGGAACAGGAGAAGAAGAAGAAGAAGAAGAAGAAGAAGAAGAAGAAGAAGAAGACTAATATGTAGACCTAATGTGAAATGCAACTCTAATGTGACAGATGTTATGTGAAGTATAATACAGGCAGTCAGATGTAGTGGTGTAGTGGCTAGCATGCTGACCTACTGGTCTAGTGGCTACATGTTGAAACCCCTGGAGGCAGAGATGTCTTCGATCGACCTGGGCTGCCAGTCGAGCCACCTTAACCTGGGCACAGGTGGATTCCTGGGATGTACAGGCAGCTGGCATCACATTGAGTGCTGACTGGTCATACCATGTGGGGCTAGCATCCTATATAAGGTGTAGTTTTAATGACTGTGGGGTTTGAAAATACTGCAGTTCCAAAATTTGTATTCACCCTCTGTGAACTCATGCAACATAAGAAAAAGCAGCGGCTGCAACAGGATATAACAATATGAATTGGAAACAAATAGGTATATTTAGCTCCTACGAGAAGAAACGTACTAAACACAAACACGTTGCACAAACCTTACATCGTATACCGGAAAACAGGTGAAAATCCAAAATCAGAAGCAATCAATAAATATATAAAATGAATAATAAAATAAAATACACACAAATGCGTACAATACGAAACACAGGACATTTCGATTCTCAGAATCTTTGTCAAGGACAGGACAACACAGATAGATAAAACAACAAAATACACAAAACAAAAAGCACAACTACTCGGTTCCCATGCGGGAGCAGAAAAAAACATAAAAGGTAAATACACAACTTGGAATGGCAATATTAAAAAAAAAACCCATAGTCAATAAAAATAGACACTGTACCTGGACAGGCCTCATGATGTGTACGTGGGTAATGTATTTGTTAGCTTAAGATGTGAAACATGATGATCTAGTGTGACATATTGGTCTGATGTGATATTCTAGTCTCGAGTGACAATCTGGTCTAGTGTTACACATTGATCGAGTGTGATAATCTTGTTTAGTGTGACATATTAATCCAGTGTGACAATTTGGTCTATTGTGACAAATTAGTCCAGTGTGACAATCTGGTGTGATGTGACACAATGGTGTAATGCCACACATTTTAGTCCAATGTGACAGTCTGGTCCACTGTGACAATCTGGTCTAGTGTGACATATTCTGATTGCTAGCAAGAAAGAGTACCTGGCTGGTGAAACTCTGGTGCATATAGTTTGGCCTTGACCCTGGCAATGTCGCTGTCAGCATCAGCTCTGTTGGAGGCCTGGTCTGCTGCCTCTGCCTTGGCTCTTGCATTGGCCATCCTGGCATGTGGAACACAATAACAGGGCATTACACACATTGGCCATCCTGGCATGTGGAACACATTAACAGGGCATTACACAGGGCGGATATTACATCACTGCTAGATCACATGGCAGATCATGGGCAATTGGCCTGACAGGGTAAAACAATCCCGATGTGGAAAACATAACAGGAGGTACAACATGGAGGAGTAAACATAAGGGGATTACAACATTTGGGCAGGAGTAAAAATAAGGGGATTACAACATTTGGGGCAGAGGAAACATAAAGGGGATTACAACATTGGGGCAGAGGAAACAAAAAAGGGTTTCAACATGGGGCAGAGGAACACAAGGGTTTCAACATTGGGGAGTGGAAACAATAAGGTTTCACACATTGGGGCAGAGGAAACATTAAGGGTTTCAACATTGGGGCAGAGGAAACAAAAAAGGTTTCAACATTGGGGTAGAGGAAACAAAAAAGGGTTTCAACATTTGGTAGGAGAGGGAAAACCAAAAAAGGCATTACAACATTGGCCATGGAGTGGAAAAAATAAAGGGTACACACATTGGGGAAGGAAACAATAAAGGGTTTCACACATGGGGCAGAGGAACAAAAAAGGGTTAAAGGCCCAAAGTGGATAGAGGAACAGAAGGAAGGGCCCCAAAATTTGGGGCAGAGGAACACAAGGAAGGGCCCCAAAATTTGGTCTGGAGTAAACCCATAAAGGGGATTACAACATTGGGGAGTGGAACAATAAAGGGTTACAACATTTGGGGCAGAGGAAACATAAAGGGTTAGGCCCTCCTGGATGAGGAACACAAGGAAGGCAACATGGGGCAGTGGAACACAAGGAAGGCCCCAAAATGGGGCAGAGGAAACAAAAAAGGGTTTCAACATTTGGTAGGAGTAAAACCCATAAAGGGTTTGACACATTGGGGAGTGAAACAATAAGGGTACAACATTTGGGGCAGAGGAAACAAAAAAGGGTTAAAGGCCCCCGGCATGGGTAAAAGGGAACAGGAGGTGTGGCAACATGGTTAGAGGAGTACCAAAAAGGGCACACAGGCCCTTGGGGAACACAATAAAGGGTTTCAACATTTGGGCATAGAGGAACACAATAAAAGGGAAACCCTTTGGGGCAGAGGAACATAAAGGGTTTCAACATTGGGGAGAAAAATAAAGGTTTCACACATGGGGCAGAGGAAACAAAAGGGTTAAAGGCCCCCAAAGTGGTGGGTTTAGAGGGGAAAAGAATAAAAGGCCCCAAAATTGGGGCAGAGGAACAGAAAGTAGGGCCCCAAAATTTGGTCTGGAGTAAAACCCTTAATGCATTACAACATTGGGCAGGAGTAAATATAAAGGGTTTCAACATGGAGGAGTAACATTAAGGTACACAATTATTGGGGAAAAAAATGTAATATAAAGGTAAGGCAAACCCTGGGCAGAGGAAAAGAAGGTAGACAATCTAAAGGAGAGGAACAGAAGGTAGGCAACATGGGGAGAGGAACAGAAGGTAGACAACATGGGAGAGAGTAATATAAGGTAGACAACATGGGGTAGAGGAACAGAAGGCAGGCAACGTGGGGTAGAGGAACAGAAGGTAGGCAACATGGGGTAGAGGAACAGAAGGTAGGCAACATGGTAGAGAGTACCATAAGGTAGACAACGTTGGGGAGAGTAATATAAGGTAGGCACCATGGGGTAGAGGAACAGAAGGTAGACAACATAGGGTAGAGGAACAGAAGGTAGGCAACATGGGTAGAGGAACAGAAGGAAGACAACATTGGGGAGAGTAATATACGGTAGGCAACATAGGAGAGAGTAACATAAGGTAGACAACATGGGAGAAAGTAATATAAGGTAGACTACATGGGGTAGAGGAACAGAAGGTAGGCAACATGGGGTAGAGGAACAGAAGGTAGGCAACATTGGGGAGAGTAATATAAGGTAGACTACATGGGGTAGAGGAACAGTAGGTAGGCAACGTGAGATAGAGGAACAGAAGGTAGGCAACGTGGGGTAGAGGAACAGAAGGTAGGCAACATGGTAGAGAGTACCATAAGGTAGACAACATTGGGGAGAGTAATATAAGGTAGGCAACATAGGAGAGAGTAACATAAGGTAGACAATATTGGGGAGAGTAATATAAGGTAGGCACCATGGGGTAGAGGAACAGAAGGTAGGCAACATAGGGTAGAGGAACAGAAGGTAGGCAACATGGGGTAGAGGAACAGAAGGTAGGCAACATTGGCGAGAGTAATATAAGGTAGATTACAAGGGGTAGAGGAACAGAAGGTAGGCAACGTTGGGTAGAGGAACAGAAGGTAGGCAACGTGGGGTAGAGGAACAGAAGGTAGGCAACATGGTAGAGAGTACCACAAGGTAGACAACACTGGGAAGAGTGATATAAGGTAGACTACATTGGGGAGAGTAATATAAGGTAGACTACATGGGGTAGAGGAACAGAAGGTAGGCAACGTGGGGTAGAGGAACAGAAGGAAGGCAACATGGGGTAGAGGAACAGAAGGTAGGCAACATGGTAGAGAGTACCGTAAGGTAGACAACATTGGGGAGAGTAATATAAGGTAGGTAACATGGGGTAGAGGAACAGAAGGTAGGCAACATTGGGGAGAGTAACAGAAGGTAGGCAACATTGGGGAGAGTAACAGAAGGTAGGCAACATTGGGGAGAGTAACAGAAGGTAGGCAACACTGGGGAGAGTAACAGAAGGTAGGCAACATTGGGGAGAGTAACATAAGGTAGGCAACATTGGGGAGAGTAACAGAAGGTAGGCAAAACTGGGGAGAGTAACAGAAGGTAGGCAACATTGGGGAGAGTAACAGAAGGTAGGCAACATGGGGTAGAGGAACAGAAGGTAGGCAACATGGTAGAGAGTACCGTTAGGTAGACAACATTGGGGAGAGTAATATAAGGTAGGCAACATGGGGTAGAGGAACAGAAGGTAGGCAACATTGGGGAGAGTAACATAAGGTAGGCAACATTGGGGAGAGTAACAGAAGGTAGGCAACACTGGGGAGAGTAACAGAAGGTAGGCAACACTGGGGAGAGTAACAGAAGGTAGGCAACATGGGGTAGAGGAACAGAAGGTAGGCAACATGGTAGAGAGTACCGTAAGGTAGACAACATTGGGGAGAGTAATATAAGGTAGGCAACATGGGGTAGAGGAACAGAAGGTAGGCAACACTGGGGAGAGTAACAGAAGGTAGGCAACATTGGGGAGAGTAACAGAAGGTAGGCAACATATATGAGGGTAACAGGAGGTGTCAACGTGTAGGGGATTACCAAAAGATCGACAACATGAAGGAGAGAAGGATCTTAACAGAAGGTAGGTAACCTGACGTTATATTGCTATCTTTATCTGTAGAGGCCGCCTAGGCTTCCCCAGTTACAAGATAAGATCAAGTCTGGTGTTGGGTCGCCAAGCCATGGCACACCAATCACATCCCCATGCTGCCAGGCAGAAGCAGCGCAGGCAGTCTTTATTCTGGGAGCTACGAGGTAAAACACACATATGGACAGGCTCAAACTGGCGGGGGAAATACTGAGCTAACACAAACATAGAGCTGGGTAATTGCAGATCTGTTCACGGGGCTCCGGCTGCCGGCCTACAAGCAGCAGCTGACCCACCCAAGGCTGCTGTCTGAAGCTGTATAAAGATTCAGGGCAGGGGTTGTGCATTTAGGAGCATGAGAACCTGGAGAGAGGGTGGGGAGAGGATATCAACACTGAGTCAATGGAAACAACGAGGCAGGAGAGAAGAAGGAGCAAAAGTATGACAAGATGTCTGTGAAACCCTTGGGAGAAATAACCTCGATAATGTCCGGGGTGATGTGGACAAGACGGGTAGGCAAGTCAAAGAGAAAACTCGTGTTCTTGCTGACTCTCTTCTCCTCTCTTCTCGCATATTTTGTTTGGCTTAACGTTCAACGTTTCAGTCCTTCTTTCTATCACCTGAAGGTTAATCTCAGAATAGAGCCCGCGCCCGGCTTACCTGTAGTACCTGATGCACATGCCAGATGACGGGGTAGGCGGAGATAACCCTGCCAGTCTGCTGACGTCTGCGCACGTATTCCGGCTCCGAGATTACAGTACATTCCCCTGACTTCTTGGGGGTCATGGGGTCAGGCTTGTGCCAGATATTGCTGCCTTATCTCACTATCTACTTCTATCCCTCCCCCCTCATACACATTCACACACACACAAACACACACACTTGGTTACGTTTTAGCCAGATGTTGCAGTTTTATGTTCATGCATCCTTTTATCCATCCCCATATGTCTACCCGTCCGCCAGCCCGCCCATCCATTCAGCCTCACAGAGAGGCAGTAGTGATTACACCAGTCAACGGATCATGATTGCAACAGCCTCAAAGAGAGGCAGCAGTAAATAAATCAGTCAATAGATAATCATTACAACAGCCTCAAAGAGAGGCAGTAGTGAATACATCGGTTAACGGATCATGATTACATCAATGACACCAGTCACAGAGTGAATACATCGGTCAACGAATCATGATTACATCAATGACACCAGTCACAGAGCGAATACATCGGTCAACGAATCATGATTACATCAATGACACCAGTCACAGAGTGAATACATCGGTCAACGAATCATGATTACATCAATGACACCAGTCACAGCGTGAATACATCGGTTAAGAGATCATGAATACATCAATGACACCAGTCACAGAGTGAATACATCGGTTAACGGATCATGATTACATCAATGACACCAGTCACAGAGTGAATACATCGGTTAAGAGATCATGAATACATCAATGACACCAGTCACAGAGTGAATACATCGGTTAACGGATCATGATTACATCAATGACACCAGTCACAGAGTGAATACATCGGTTAACGGATCATGATTACATCAATGACACCAGTCACAGCGTGAATACATCGGTTAAGAGATCATGAATACATCAATGACACCAGTCACAGCGTGAATACATCGGTTAACGGATCATGATTACATCAATGACACCAGTCACAGAGTGAATACATCGGTCAACGGATCATGATTACATCAATGACACCAGTCACAGCGTGAATACATCGGTTAAGAGATCATGAATACATCAATGACACCAGTCACAGAGTGAATACATCGGTTAAGAGATCATGAATACATCAATGACACCAGTCACAGCGTGAATACATCAGTCAACTATGTGCGTGTGGGAGTTGTGCACGTGCCTGGCACGCGACCCATACCGTGCCTCTCCCCAAGCTCACGTGCAGCAAGCAGACACAAGGAAGCCGGCACAGCAGCCGACTCCGCGAGATCTTTCACCGATGACATTTAGGATACACCAACTAACACGGCAGATGTCAGGCACACATAAGACAGCCAAAACGACTGGCTTGTGGTCGTTTCTGAAACTCCAAGTTATACTACAAAATGATTATGGAGAGACCTAGATACATTCCAGTTAATGGAGAGTATCGAGCTTATGGAGAGAACTACTCAACTAGATACATTCCAGTCAATGGAGAGTTTGGAGCTTATGGAGACAACTAGATACATTCAAGTCAATGGAGAGGAGAGTCTGGAGCTTATGGAGACAACTAGATACAGTCCAGTCAATGGAGAGTTTGGAGCTTATGGAGACAACTAGATGCATTCCAGCCAATGGAGAGTCTGGAGCTTATGGAGACAACTAGATACATTCCACTCAGTAGAGAGTCTGGAGCTTATGGAGACAACTAGAATAATTTCAGTCAATGGAAAGTCTGGAGCTTATGCAGACAACTAGATAAATTCCAGTCAATAGAGAGTCTGGAGCTTATGAAGAGAAGTAGATACATTCCAGTCAATGGAAAGTCTGGAGCTTATGCAGACAACTAGATACATTCCAGTCAATGGAAAGTCTGGAGCTTATGGAGACAACTAGATACATTCAAGTCAATGGAAAGTCTGGAGCTTATGGAGACAACTAGATACATTCCAGTCAATGGAGAGGCGAGGGAAAGACTCTGGCGCTGGGTAAGACATACATCGAGGACACCTAAGAACAGTGCAATCAGCACACCTGAGAACAGTGCAATCAGCACACCTGAGAACAGTGCAATCAGAACACATGAGGACAGTACAACCATAACACAAGAGGACAATACAACCAGAACACCTGAGGACAGTACAACCAGAACACCCGTGGACAGTACAACCAGAATATCGAGGACAATACAACAGAACATCAAAGGATAGTACAACCAGAACATCCGAAGACAGTACAACCAGAACACCAGAGTACAGTATAACCAGAACACAAGAGTACAGTACAACCAGAACATCAGAGTATAGTAACGAGAACACTCGAGGACTGTACAACCAGAATACTCGAGGACAGTACAATCAGAACACCAGAGGACAGTACAATCAGAAAACCAGAGGACAGTACAACCAGAGCACTCGAGGACAGTACAACCAGAACACAAGAGGACAGTACAATCAGAACTTCCAAGGACAGTACAACCAGAGCACCAGAGTACAGTACAACCAAAACACAAGAGGACAGTACAACCAGAGCACTCGAGGACAGTACAACCAGAGCACTGGAGGACACTACAACCAGAACACAAGAGGACAGTACAACCAGAACTTCCAAGGACAGTACAACCAGAACACCAGAGTACAGTATAACCAGAACACAAGAGTACAGTACAACCAGAACATCAGAGTATAGTAACGAGAACACTCGAGGACAGTACAACCAGAACACTCGAGGACAGTACAACCAGAACACCTGAGGACAGTACAACCAGAACACAAGAGGACAGTACAACCAGAAACAAGAGGACAGTACAATCAGAACTTCCAAGGACAGTACAACCAGAACATCAGAGGACAGTACAACCAGAACACCCGAGGACAGTACAACCAGAACACCCGAGGACAGTACAACCAGAACACCAGAGGACAGTACAACCAGAACACCAGAGGACAGTACAACCAGAACACCAGAGGACAGTACAACCAGAATATCGAGGACAATACAACAGAACATCAGAGGATAGTACAACCAGAACATCCGAGGACAGTACAACTAGAACATCCGAGGACAGTACAACCAGAACATCCGAGGACAGTACAACCAGAACATCCGAGGACAGTACAACCAGAACACCCGAGGACAGTACAACCAGAACACCAGAGGACAGTACAACCAGAACACCAGAGGACAGTACAACCAGAACACCAGAGGACAGTACAACCAGAACACCAGAGGACAGTACAACCAGAACACCAGAGGACAGTACAACCAGAATATCGAGGACAATACAACAGAACATCAGAGGATAGTACAACCAGAACATCCGAGGACAGTACAACCAGAACATCCGAGGACAGTACAACCAGAACATCCGAGGACAGTACAACCAGAACACCCGAGGACAGTACAACCAGAACACCAGAGGACAGTACAACCAGAACACCAGAGGACAGTACAATCAGAACATCCGAGGACAGTACACCCAGAACACCAGAGGACAGTACAACCAGAACATCCGAGGACAGTACACCCAGAACACCAGAGGACAGTACAACCAGAACACCAGAGGACAGTACAACAGAACACCAGAGAACAGAACAACCAGAACACCCGTGGACAGTACAACCAGAATATCGAGGACAATACAACAGAACATCAGAGGATAGTACAACCACAACACCTCGAGGATAGAAGAGAATTGCAGACAGACCAGGGGAATCCGACTGTCTATTTAAAACGGCGTGAGGGATGGTCTGGTTCGTAAGATCAGTCCTGCGTCTGGCGTTCGTTGTCTCGAATGGCTGTGTGAGGTGCACCCAATCGGAAACTTCCCAGCAGACGCAAGTTAGCGAGATAGGCGTTTCGAGAATGTAACCGTAGTGTGAAGCCGGAGTCGCGGTTTGAGCGGGCGAAAGTGCAATTTTTGTACGATCGTTCAACGAAGGTCTCAATAAGCACCCACTCTCTCTCGATGAGTAGTGGGCCTGCAGTCAGTAAGCTGGCATAGCTTTTTGGTCAGTCCTGCCTGGCGTAGCTTGAAGCTTGTCTGTAGGCGTCCAGTGGTTTTGCATGTATCACCGGGTACCAAGGTGGCGAGCTAAACGATTGCTACTCTTGACCTGCGTGTGCGTGAATAGTCCATCTCTGCGAAAGATATTAGGTTGATCCTGCCAGTAGCCATATGCCTGTTTCAAAGATTAAGCCATGCACATCTAAGTTCATACTGTCTCACGGTGAAACCGCGAAAGGTTCACTGAGTGGTCTCGAGGTATGGTGTCCGTCTCGAGTGCTGGAGGTCCCGGGTTCAGGCCCCGGTGAGGACCGGGATTTATTTAAAAAATCCACGTGGACTTCCAGTAATACCCCTGGTCTCTGGGTAGTGAGATCGGACGCCCGTGTGTATTGTTGCGCACGTAAAAAATCCCTTGGCAGTTGGAAATCGAAAAAGAGTAGCCTAACGGCGCTGCCCGGGCAAAATTTCCAGTTAAAAATCTACCCAAAGTATTTCAGGATCCTCGCCGATGCAACGGAGTTCGTGCATTGAGCTGAGTTTCTCCAGACTCAGGTTTGAGTTAGGAGGAAAACGGAGCACTTATGGGCTAAACCGTGTGCCGTGATGTTGATCCAACGACTAAACTAAACTAAACTAAATTAGTCGAGGTTCCTTAGATGACATGATCCTACTTGGATAACTGTGGCAATTCTAGAGTTAATGCATGCTTACCAAGCTCCGACCCTCGCGAAAAGAGTGCTTTTATTAGTTCAAAACCAAGTTTTGCTGCCCTTCGCGGGGTGCGGTGTTCCCACTGGTGACTCTGGATAACTTTGTGCTGGTCACATGACCTTTCGTGCTGGCGACGCAGCTTTCAAATGTCTGCCCTATTAAATGTCGATGTACGTGACATGTCTACCATGTTTGTAACCCGGAGAGGAAGCGTGAGAAACGGCTGCCACATCCAAGGAAGGCAGCAGGCGCGCAACTTACCCACTCGAGGCCCGTAATTGGAATAAGTACACTTTAAACCCTTCAATGAGGATCTATTGGAGGGCAAGTCTGGTGCCAGCAGCCGCGGTAATTCCAGCCCCAATAAAGAATATTAAATTTGTTGCAGTTAAAAGGCTCGTAGCTGGATCTCAGGTGCAGGCGGGCAGTCCGGCTCGCGCCAGTTCACAGCCCATTTTCCTGCCGGCTCTCTCCCATGGGTGCTCTTCGCTGAGTGTCCCGGGTGGCCAGCGCGTTTACTTTGGAAATATTAGTGTTCAAACCAGGCCTCGGCTGCCTGAATAATGGTGCATGGAATAATATAGGACCTCGGTTCTATTTTGTTGGTTTTCGGAACTGGAGGTAATGATTAACAGGGACAAACGGGGCATTCGTATTGCGGCGTTAGAGGTGAAATTCTTGGATCGCCGCAAGACGAGCTACTGCTAAAGCATTTGTCAAGAACGTTTTCATTAATCAAGAACGAAAGTCAGAGGCGAAAAGACGATCAGATACCGCCGTAGTTCTGACCATAAACGATGCCGAATAGCGACCCTAATGCGAAAATGGAATACCGCTTGGCTAGCAAATCCACAACGGGCAGAGACCGAATCGTGTGGGCGACGACATAGGTATAAGCGTCCTAGTGGCACAAAATGGAATATTGCTTGGCTAGCAAAGCAAATCCATTACGAGGAACGTCAGCATCCAAATCCCATCGAGTGGGCGTTATCCAAGGTGAAAAAAGTGTCCCAGTGGCACGAAATGGAACTGTGCTAGGCTAGCAAATCCATTACGAGTAAAGTCAGTATCGAAAGCTCATTGAGTGAGCGTTGTCAAAGGTGGAAAAAGCGTCCCATTGGTACAAAATGGAATATTGCTTGGCTAGCAAAACCGTTACGAGAAAATTCAGTATCGAAAGCTCATTGAGTGAGCGTTATCAAAGGTGGAAAAATCGTCCCAGTGGCACGCAATGATGAAAACCATTCTGACCAATAAAAAGATGTCAATTGAAACGAGAAAGAGTGTTGAGGGGATACATTGAGCCTGTTCTTTTGTATGGATGTGAAACTTGGACAATGTGCAGTCAAGCTGAAAAACATCTGATGGCTGCAGAAATGTGGTTTCTGAGGAAAATGTAAAGAATACCATGGACAGACAGAAAAACCAATGACCAAGTCCTACAGGAGACACATGAAAATCGTAAATTGATTAGAGAAATTAGTTGTAGACAGTCAACATTTTTTGGACATGTTATGAGGCATGTATAAAGGCAGGAAATCAGACCCTTTCCAAATAACATCTGGCTTGAAACAAGGTGATGCACTATCACCGCTACTCTTCAATCTGGCTCTAGAGAAAGTTGTAAGGAAGATAAAGGAGGAATGTGATATTGGAGGAACACCCAAGCTGCTTGATTATGCAGATGATATCTTCTTCTGCGTTCATCCGGATTTTCCCCCCCCCCCCCCCCCCAGATGTGACTGCGTTGTGCCTGTTTACAGCAGAGCTGCGTTCTTGCGCCGTTAGGCCGACACATCCGACTTCTGCGGGCATTTGTTGACCGGGTTAACCTTCCCGGGGTTGCAGATGATATAGATATTATAGGGGAAATTTCCTCCGAAGTCGGAGAGTGTCTGCCTGTACGGCGAGGAACCACCAGTCTGCACACCAATAAGCCAGACATGGGACAACGGATACTCACGCAAAACTCAGGTCCTGTATGATATCACACTGATGTTGGACAACAGGATGCCTTCATCCGACATACAGGACTTCGCGTTGGAGCTCAAGCCAACGAACGCAAGCAAGCAAGCAAGCATAGGGGAAATGAACAAAATACATTGGAAATATTGACTCATTTAAAGGAAAAAGCCCAACAGTTGGGGCTGGTTATCAACCAAGATAAGACAGAATATATGGTAATTTCAAGAGAAGGAATGGCTAAAAACTCTGGCCACATACAAATAGATAATATGACCATTAAAAGAGCGGAAACATACAAATATCTGGGTACAATATTCAACTGCTAACATCATAAGGGAAGAAATACAAACTAGAATCAATTCTGGAAATAAGTTATACTATGCACTACAACATATAGTAAAATCAAACGCGCTATCTCGTAACACCAAAATCATAATATACAAAACACTGATCAGACCAGTTGTGCTATAGGGCTCTGAAACCTGGAGTACAACGAAAGAAGACGAAGCCTTGTTACAAACCTTTGAGAACAAAGTTTGAAGACGCATCTTTGGACCCATTAGGGATACACAAAGTGGAGAGTGGAAAAGAAGAAGTAACAAAGACATTTATGATCTGTTTAAATCCCCGCTAATCACTGGTATCGTGAAGGCTAATAGACTACACTGGCTGGGGCATATAGAAAGAATGGAAGACAATAGGGAAACAAAACTCGCTTACACTCAGGAAATAAATGACCGTAGACCCCGAGGTAGACCAAGAAGACGGTGGATACATAATATATATACAGACCTACAAGCTCTTGGAATCTACGACTGACAAGAGAAGGTCAACGAGAGAGACGAATGGAGACGGATTGTATCTGCAGCAAAGAACCTCAATGGCTCGGAACTCTGAAGAAGAAGAGAAGTTATGAGAAGAAATTGATTTGAGAACTTAGTGACAACTGGCAAGATAGAAGGGAACAGACCAAGAGGAAGACCGAGAGGAAAATACCTGGATGGCTTGGCCACATGGCATGGACAAGACAGTAACACTGAGCTGATCCACGACGCTGGTGATCGAGTGAAATGGCGAGTCATGACCGCCCACGCTTTCCGGCATGGCACATGATTGATTGATTGATTGGCACGCAATGGAATACTGCTTGGCTAGCGAATCCATTACGTGGAAGTCCGAAGTGAAAGCTCGCTGTGTGGATGTTATCATTGCTATCTGCATACTGGCCCCTTCTCGTCTTCGGAGGAACAGCCTATGGCGAACCGGCTCTGCAATTATGGAAGTCTCCTTGGACGACAGTGAATGCCCATGGACTGGCCTGCCTTTCCTTGAGAATTGACCGCGATGTCTCTGGCCGTTCTAACTTGGCCAGCTTTAATGTAGGTGACACCACAACGGTAGGCAAGTGGTGTTATAAACCACTGAACCAACGCCAGCTATCAATTGGTATCAGAAAGTTCTGAACCAGCATCAGTGAATTGCACGATTCTTCTTCTTCGTTCATCCGGAGTTTTTTTTCGGACGTGATTGCGTTGTGCCTGTTTACAGCAGAGCTGCGTTCTTGCGCCGTTAGGCCGACACATCCGACTTCTGCGGGCATTTGTTGACCGGGTTAACCTTCCCGGGGAATTGCACAATTCAAAATCATTGCTGTGTTAATTATGTGAAAGTAATGTAGATTTGTTTCCATACATGGCAGAAATAATTTTCTTTAGTGAATTATGCGATCATACCATTTGTGGAGCGTGTACCACAATGAAGCCAAATTAAATCGATAAATTGTGAAATTCAACGGAAATTAATTTTGAAAGTGTGTTATTATACAGAAATCAATAGAAATGTATACAATCATCAGTGAATATTACCAACTTAACCATCGTGTGCATTTCATTGTGTGTGATACAGCCATCAATGTCACCACTCTACGGAGTCAGTAAATAGATTAGCGACTGAACTGAAGCCTAGAACGAAGTTACACCATAGTCAGAAAGTGAAGACAAGGACGACATTGACGGTCATACGACGAATCATCTCACATATCATCTAACATATCATTCAGACGATCATATCATTCATTCATTAACACCATTTATCACTATCTATCACATTTTTTCATTCATCATTCGCATGAAAGATAAGTTTGTATTTACAACATAAACGTGTGTCTAATTTTTGATGCTCTACTAAACATAAGCAGTAATTGTGTTATCAAGTCAATCATTTTGTGCGTGTGGAAGACAGCGGTGGAACATCCCAAGAACCGTATTTTCCAAAGAATTAGATGAGTATATTTTCAGAATATTTTGGTATACTCTAAATTAATCATGCATCTTCTTTTTCAGTAAAGATGTATAGTTACTAACACATTATTACAAACTATTGTGTGAATATTATTGTGATATCATTTTTGAACTAACATAAAGCCATAAAATGGCGTCACTAAATGATTGTATCCAGGCAGGCAAGGAAATGGGCCATACTGGTGAAAAATTAGAAAAATGGGTAGATCACAAATACAAAGAAGAATTAGCTCGACAGAAAGAGGAAACAGCTCGACATAGAGAAGAAACAGAAAGAAAAACTGCTCTACAGAGAGAAGAGACAGAAAGAAAAGCTGCTCTAGAGAGAGACGAAAGAGCACTAGAAAGACAACACCAAAAAGAAATGAAAGAGATCGAAGAGGCTACCAAACAGAAACAATTAGAATTAGATCATGCCACCAAACAACAACAGATACAAGTAGACTCAGAGACAAAATTAAAAATGAAGGAAATGGAGGTAGATTCTAACATACAAATAGCCTCTAGCAAACAGAAGAGCCAAGAAGAACAAAACAAATTTAGTAAGTATAAAGGCCTTATAAAACCATATAGCGTAGGGGATTCAGTTAGCGCATGGACTGAGAACATAGAATTCCAACTAAAAACGCAGAAAATACCTTTGAATGACTGGGCAATGATCTACATGAGAAACCTCAGTGAGGAGCCGTTAAAAGTAATAGAATCCATACCTACAGAGCTAAGGAACAATTATCAGTACATACACGATAGGATAATGCAACACTTTCTTTTAGACGCTACTGGGTACCACATTCAATTCTCCCAAATTAAGCCAAAGCAACTGAAACCTTCTTAGACTACATCTCTAACGTGCAGAGCACATTTAAAAAGTGGACTAGGACAGCGAAAAGTGGGTAACAACTATGAAAAACTAGAAGAACTTATGGTAATGGACAAAGTGATATCTACCGTTCCTACCCCTTTTGCGAAGTTTTTACAACAGTCAGATATTGAGTCCATTCAGCAATTAGAGAAACGGGGGTCAGCATATTTTTCATCTAATAGGGACATATTTAAATCTACAACACATGATACAGAAATTACTGCTTTTGCAAACAAAGTTCCTGATAGATCTTACAACCAGAAAGATTACCGTAAGAAGGACAAACCATATCAAAAACCACCTCGACGTAGCTATTGTAGTCTTTTTCATCCGACTTACTCGATGTGTGATAAGAACCCCGCATAACCGTCACACTTAGAAGCAGTGTTAAAGAAGCAAGAAAGCAGAAGATCATCATTCAAACGTGCTGTTAAATGTTATTTTTGTTCTAGTTGTGGCCATTATAGCAACAAATGTATTGGTAGACAACGAATGCAGGCAAATAATGCAGCACTCATCGATACATCATCAGACGATGAGAGTGACATTGATCCGGAACTTGTGAATGTGTTGCCAACGAGTGTGTGTGAGAGTGTAGCATTAGTAACAGACATTTTAGACTTTTAAGAAATGTAATGTATGCCACCAATTTCATGCGGATGGTAAATTGGAATGTGGGCACGTAATACCATGTTCAAATGAAGATGCTAACGCAGCAAGTGCCTCCAGAGGTAAACTTAAGTTCTACGATGCACTGGTCAATGATCAGCCATGCCAATGTTTGTTCGATAGCGGGAGCACTCTACTGGGGTTAAGGAAAGAACTTGCTAGACCAGAAGATTATATGGGTGAATTTGTCAAATGCCGTACTTTCTCTGGAACCATTGAGAAATATCCACTGGCAAAAGCGCATATCAATACCCCGTTCCTTACCGGCATATTTACTTGCGCAATCCTGCAAGATCCATGCACGGATCTCATTTTAGGATGCCTAGATTCATTGAAAGAATGTACAGACGACGACATAAGAGCCTGGAAACATACACATATGGCTAACGCTGTAACAAGGTCAGATACAGAAACAAACTATACTGACCTACAAAATGAAATGCTACAGCTATTAACACCAAGTGGTGCAGATACCAACACTACTCGACAAAAATTTATCGAGGCACAAAGCACCGACCAAACAATCACACCTTATTTTAAATTGTTGGGTGAACGAGCGAAAGTGACTAAGAATGCATCTTGTACTTTAAAAAATTTAACGGAATTCTCATGCGTTATTACACATATAATAACCATGAAATTCAGCAGACGGTGTTACCTGTAACATACCGACAAAATGTGCTAAAGATCGCACATGAGTCACCGTTTGCTGGACATTTGGCCTATGATAAAACGCGAGCCAGAGTTCTGTCACAATTTTACTGGCCTAAATTCTGTTCGGACATAACATTTTTCTGTCGATCTTGTACTATTTGTCGACATCTTGTACGAAAGGGAAAGAATGTGACGGCCGAAGTTCAACGGTCAGTATTAGCATCTAGACCAGATGAAAGTATAGCGGTCGATATTGCTGGACCCCTACAGCAGGTGTCGAGCAATGGAAACCTCGACTATGCAAATAAAGGTGCTAAAACTATTCACCTTGAACTAAACCAGAAGGTTTGCTTCTACTACCTGATAAACGTAATTTGTTACTAACATCTTGGCAAGGGCCATTCAACGTTGAACATAAAATATCAGATGTGGATTATGAAATATCGATAAAAGTACACTTAAAGATATTTCATATCAACATGTTGAAACCATACTTTTCACGACAAGAACAACAGACAGACGAACAAATTGCACCAACACCAAGTAATGAGACGACAGACGTACACAACACAACTCCACTAGATAGGGCGATACACGACAGCGACAACGCAAACACACTTAACCAGGTAACAGCACACACAGCTAGCACCACAACAGTATTGAACGAGACAGACGAAGACGAGATGGAACTACCAGTCCCTACTGTAGACACGACTGCGACCATTGACAGCATAAAGATAGAAACTAAACTGACAGACGACCAACGACGACAAATCATAGAGCTAGTAACGGAATACAGAGACATTTTCTCCGACATCCCAGGAAAGACAGATAGAATAGAACATTCTATCATTCTGACTGACAACACACCAATCAAGTGTCGACCTTATTCTATCCCTCTAAACTATAGGTCGAACCTCGACAAAGAAATTCTATCTCTTGAGTCGAGCGGAATTATTCAGAAATCTCAGTCAGAGTATTCTTTCCCTATTGTCCTTGTCGCCAAAAAGGACTCTACTATTCGACTCTGCGTCGATTATCGCCGGTTAAACAAAATAACCAAAATTGACGCTGAACCAATTCCATCATGCGAGGATTTAATCTTAGACATGTCTACACCTCGCATATTTAGCAAGATTGACCTCACGAAAGGTTATTGGCAAGTCCCGATGGAAATAAATTCTATTCACATAACAGCTTTCTCCACTCCTTTAGGTCTCTATGAGTGGCGCTTTCTTCCTTTTGGCCTTCGTAACGCTCCAGCAACTTTCGTCCGTCTAACTAGGGATCTTCTCCATGGGATGACTAATATTGCTACATATATAGACGACATATGCATCCATACGGAAGACTGGACAACACACCTACTGAAACTGCGACAAGTCTTCGACAGGTTGCGAGTATTTGGGCTCACAGCGAAGCCGACCAAAGTAGAGTTGGGCATGGAACAAATTGACTTTCTGGGTCATACCATCTGCAGGGGCCAATTAAGAACTGACTGACAGAATCGTCACTAAGATTCTGAATTTGACAATGCCAACGACCAAGAAACAGGTCCGAAGTTTACTGGGTCTGGTAAACTACTATAGTAAATTTATTCCAAATCTGGCAGAAATTACCAGTGTTTTTTTCTAACATCTTAAAAGCTTCGGCTAAATTATCTGTACAAGATGCAAGATTAATTAGCGCGTTATCAAAATTAAACATCTCTTCAGCGTTCCACCTATCCTTCATATGCCTAATCCAAAACTTACCTATTTCTTACGCACAGATGCGAGTGCCATCTCCATATCTGGGATACTAGGACAGTTCTACGAAGGGAAGTTCCACCCAGTAATGTACGTAAGTCGGAAAATTAGCCCCGCTGAATCTAGATACTCAGCATCAGAACTGGAGGGCCTCAGTTTGATCTATTGTGTTAAGAAATTTCATAGATTTTTGGCAGGAGCACAGTTTGTAATCGAAACCGATAATTCTCCGTTGTCTGTGATGCAGTCTGGACTTCCTAGCAACAACAGAATCTACAGGTGGGCTTTGATTCTCCAAAATTACACATTTACCATCCAGCACTTAAAGGGAAGATTGAACACTGTTGCAGACATTTTGAGTCGACCGTCAACCATTGAAGTACCTGATTGGCACGAAGGGATCGACCACCCATCACCAGAAACAGTGACACTGTAAATATTAGGTAACTCAGTGCCGTATGTGGTGATTAAGATACACTGTAAGTGCGTTATCATCGCCAAACATGTAACTGTGTGAAATTAACAGTGCTATGAAAAGTGTAACGAACAGACGCAGAAGTAACATGCGCTGACACATAGATAAGCTAGATGAACATTGAAGTGTTAGCTATGAACCTACATATGTTAGTAGGGAACTATATTTATACACGACCCATGAAGGAGAGCATAGAAGACTTTGCCGAAATGAACTATGTTATAATAGTCTACAAAGAACATTGCTCCATCTTCACACTGGAAAGGAGGACTTCAGTTAGTGTAATTAGATATAGAAATGTAACTGTGATATATATATATATATATATATATATATATATATATATATATATATATATATATATATATATATATATATATATATATATATATATATATATATATATTATTTTATTAACAGTACACATAACTTCATTTTTCTATGAATAATTGAAGTGCAAATTATTCAAATGCATATATAAATTTATTTATGTCATGTGGTAGTTAGAAATCACCATCATTTAGTTAATAAACCATTTAAGATAACACCAATTATAGAAATACAATTGCTAGATATTACATTAGTTTATCACCGCATAATCATAACCATTTATAAAGTCATTTATCTAAAATATCATTTCGAAACTAACCTAATCATTTAGGAATTAACATCATTTTTTACAAATAATACTTTAAGGTAGTTAACCCAATTCTCTTAAATGAAAGTAATTAGTTAGATTATTTCCCTTGAGGATAATTTAGGACAGCACACCAAATCATATTAGTTACTATGACAGGATCGGTAACAAACCATCCTCATAACTTTGTATATTGTGTATAGACATGACACGTGCAAACAAAACGCACAGTCATTTGGCGTGATTACTGTTATAATTCAGCCAATCATTTATTGTAAATATGTAATGTTCATGTATTTGATGCTATGAAACATATTTTAATGACGAGTGAACGATTGAGCAAAAGAAGAGTATGAAAGCGAGTGAAAGATGTATGCAAGAGGAATAAATGCGAGGAGAGAATAGAAAAAATTAGTAAACGTTGAAAGAAAGAGAGCGAGAGAGAAAGATAGCGGAAAAGTTTTCCACCGCTGGAAACGTCTTATTTTGACTTGTCTGTGTCATCTGTGTATCCAATGTGTTGTCAAGTTTTTATGTGTGTTACTGCCATACTTTAATAGAGTAGATAGGGAATGTACTTTGAGTTTCAGAAAGCGGAGTTGTGGTCACAAATAAGAATAACAAACGTTTGTAACCACAATAAACCGATTTACGGCGCTCGAAGGAACACACACATTTAGTACACTAACGCATACACATGTTAGCAGTTAAGTACACTGTAGTTTATTAGAAAACACACAAACAAACAGGAAAACAAACACATAAAGTTGCACACACTATTTTGGTTCAAAGAACAACAACTTTAATTCAGGGGACACAATAACTTCTTAGAAACCTTAATGTAACATTGAAAATAGCTTTTCACAAGCGGAAGCGAGAAGGTGAAAAGTAGAACTGTGTGTATATGAGTTGGAGGGGATATTAATGGGAACATGAACATTTTATGCTCATGTGTTGCACTCATAACAGAGTCACCTTGTATTTGGGTTGTCATTTCGGGCAATTGGAGGACAGGTCGAGACAGAAGTCAATAGGTGAAAGTCAAAAGACAAAGGGTCAAACGACGGAAGCCAGGACATAAGTCATAAGACAACGGTTCCGGTTCAAAACAATTCCCAAAGATATCTATAGAACCAACTATAGTGATACATGGGCTACTTAATTAGCCAAGTGAAAAGATAGAACAGTGTGAGTAAAGGAAGAAGAGAGTTGTTCTATCCCCAAACGAGAGATTTATAACTTATTGGAGATCTGACAAAATTGGAGCAACCAATTTTTCTTTGTGACCAGACGTGTTACAAACATTAGTAAAAGGGAAGTAACACTTCACAGAGAGGAGGGGAGCCTGTCAGAATCCCCAATAAGGAGTTAGAGAGTGAATAAGAGTTAATACTAGTCTAGTAGGGAGACACCAGACAGGAGAGACACCAGCGCTATAAATAGCCTCACAAGGAGACACATTTGTGTCAGACCAGGGGCCAATACGTACAAGTGAGCAAGGGCTTTCCCCAAGCCATTGGGAAGCTTGGCCTTACGAGTAACCGTGAAGTGCCCGGTTACTCAAGCTCACGAGCCAGCGTGCTTGAGACTCTATGCACGCAAGACCCGCTACTGCACGAAGAGGACAGCCTCCGTGCTTGACCACGCAATGTGTAGCGTGTGGACAGACCCGACTGGAGACGGTAGAGAGTAGACGTGTTCTTGACCAATGCTATAGTTTCTAGGCAATAGTCAAATATTAGGCTGTAAATTTAGATTGTGATTACTAGCATCATTTCTCACCACTTCATTGCATTCATGTTGTATAATGATGATGAAGCATAACGCTCGCAGAGCCATTGAATTGTCAGCTCTAAATAAATTGCATTCCTTTTGCAAATGTCACGAGTTATTATTTCGTGCAGTGCGAAAGTAGGGGAGTCCTGAGAACTCTGTAGCGAACAAGTCGCTGACAGGCAGGAAAAGAAGAAGAAAGAGGAGGGGGAAAAGAAGAACAGGAAGAATGAAAAACTTGAGGAAAAGAAAGAAGTCTTTAAAAAAAGAAGAAGAAGAAGCATAAGCAGCATAAGAGTAAGCAGCACTTACCGTGTGACGGCTATGTCTGCCTTCCAGAGAGGAAGAATGAAAAACTAGAGGAAAAGAAAGATACGAAATCAGAAGAAGCGGAGAACAAAGAAGAAGAAGCAGCAGCAGCAGCAGCAGAGGAAATAGTACTTACCGTGTGACGGCTATGTCTGCCTTCTGAATGGCTATCTGCGCAGCCCTTTGAGCCGACAGCACCGCGCTGTCCACCCTCTCTCGAAGCTTGGAAGTTCTAATAAGGAACAGTTTGTTCTTCTTGCCCGAAGAAATGAGGACATTGTTCTTGTATTTACCCTCCTCCCGGGTACTGTCCTTGAAAGTGGTGACCCCGTAGCCGTACTTCCGGTTGTTGTACCACTCACCCTGGTACTTGAGGCCGTCGGAGCGCTCGCTGACCCCGAAGCCGGACCGCTTGTCGTTCTTCCACTCGCCCATGTAGGTCTCGGTGACGTTGACGTCGGTGATGTCGTCCTGGCTGACGAAGCTCAGGTTGCTGTCGGTGTACGCAGAGGCTGTGGTCACCCCTGACTGACTCGAGTCGGCGCTGACGTGGCTGAGGCTGGAGATGGTTGACCTGACTGAGCCCGTCTGGCGTTTGGGTGAGTCGTTAATGTCTCCAGTGCTCTTCTGCTTTTTCAACTTTAGGCCGGACATGAGCGTCTTCCGTAGGCTGGATCTTCCTTGTTTGTCAAAGATGGACTTCCTGCGTGCAGGCGGCGTCTCGTCAGATTTGGCCTTGAGGACGAACCCGCCCCTGCTCTCGTCCAGCTTCTTGTCGCGGGATTTGACAACCAACTCATCCTCGTTCTCGGATCGCAGGGAGGTCAAGGAGGCACGGATAGTTTTGGGTCGATAGTGAGAAGCCAACCCGTAGGGCACGCTCTGACGGACACCGTAGCCATGTCTGGTGCCCCGGTACCACTGTCCTTGGTAGGTACCTGCAAGCAGATGCAACAGACGGTCAGTAAACTTGTACACACATATACTAGTACACACACATACTAGTACACGGTATGAAACGACGATCACTACAACAACCAGACCCAACAACATACTTTCAGTAAACTTGTACACACATATACTAGTACACTGATTACTACATCAACCAGACACCAACAACAGACTGTCGGTAAACTTGTATACACATATACTAGTACACACATATACTAGTACACACACATACTAGTATACTGATTACTACATCAACCAGACACCAACAACAGACTGTCAGTAAACTTGTACACACATATACTAGTACAACCACTAGTACGCCGTCTCCGTGGCCAAAGGCTTGCGAACGCGGTTCGTGAGCCGCTTACTAGGAGTTCGAAACGCAGGAGCGACCGATTTGTGCAGCAGACCGTGTCGCGTAGCGTTATAACGTGTTGGTATGGGAGCCGGCCGTTCAGAAAGCAATGGTAAACTACCGAACGTAAAAACTTGCCTAGTACATCAATAGCAGCTGAAATATGCTGGTGTTGACTGCAACGTCCTACAAGGGATATGCAACATTAAAAAAAAATACTAGTACAATGATCACTACAACAACAACCAGACACCAACAACAGACTGTCGGTAAACTTGTACACACGTATACTAGTACACACATAGGACGGCTGGCCGCGAGCTGACTGAGGACCTAAGATAGGACAGCTAGCCCAGAGCTGACTGAGGACCTATGATAGGACAGTTGGCTGTGAGCTGATTGAGGACCTATGATATGACAGCTGGCCGTGAGCTGACTGAGGACCGACCCTGTTGTCAAACTATGATAGCATGATAGCTATAAGAGAGATAACACGACAACTACAGTAGACATAACATGACAGCTATAAGAGAGATAACACGACAGCTATAAGAGAGATAACACGACAACTACAGTAGACATAACATGATAGCTATAAGAGAGATAACACGACAACTATAAGAGAGATAACACGACAGCTATAAGAGAGATAACACGACAGCTATAAGAGAGATAACACGACAGCTATAAGAGAGATAACACGACAGCTATAAGAGAGATAACACGACAGCTATAAGAGAGATAACACGACAGCTATAAAAGAGAAAACACGACAGCTATAAGAGAGATAACACGACAACTACAGTAGACATAACATGATAGCTATAAGAGAGATAACACGACAACTACAGTAGACATAACATGACAGCTATAAGAGAGATAACACGACAACTACAGTAGACATAACATGATAGCTATAAGAGAGATAACACGACAGCTACAGTAGACATAACATGATAGCTATAAGAGAGATAACACGACAGCTATAAGAGAGATAACACGACAACTATAAGAGAGATAACACGACAACTATAAGAGAGATAACACGACAACTATAAGAGAGATAACACGACAGCTATGAGAGAGATAACACGACAACTATAAGAGAGATAACACGACAACTATAAGAGAGATAACACGACAACTATAAGAGAGATAACACGACAGCTATGAGAGAGATAACACGACAACTATAAGAGAGATAACACGACAACTATAAGAGAGATAACACGACAGCTATGAGAGAGATAACACGACAACTATAAGAGAGATAACACGACAGCTATAAGAGAGATAACACGACAGCTACAGTAGACATAACATGACAGCTATAAGAGAGATAACACAACTACAGTAGACATAACATGACAGCTATAAGAGAGATAACACGACAACTACAGTAGACATAACATGATAGCTATAAGAGAGATAACACGACAGCTACAGTAGACATAACACGACAGCTATAAGAGAGATAACACGACAGCTACAGTAGACATAACATGACAGCTATAAGAGAGATAACACGACAGCTACAGTAGACATAACACGACAGCTATAAGAGAGATAACACGACAGCTACAGTAGGAATAACATGACAGCTATAAGAGAGATAACACGACAACTACAGTAGACATAACATGACAGCTATAAGAGAGATAACACGACAACTACAGTAGACATAACATGACAGCTATAAGAGAGATAACACGACAGCTATAAGAGAGATAACACGACAGCTAAAGTAGACATAACATGACAGCTATAAGAGAGATAACACGACAGCTATAAGAGAGATAACACGACAACTGCAGTAGACATAACATGATAGCTATAAGAGAGATAACACGACAGCTATAAGAGAGATAACACGACAACTACAGTAGACATAACATGATAGCTATAAGAGAGATAACACGACAACTACAGTAGACATAACATGATAGCTATAAGAGAGATAACACGACAGCTATAAGAGAGATAACACGACAGCTATAAGAGAGATAACACGACAGCTATAAAAGAGAAAACACGACAGCTATAAGAGAGATAACACGACAACTACAGTAGACATAACATGATAGCTATAAGAGAGATAACACGACAACTACAGTAGACATAACATGACAGCTATAAGAGAGATAACACGACAACTACAGTAGACATAACATGATAGCTATAAGAGAGATAACACAACAGCTACAGTAGACATAACATGATAGCTATAAGAGAGATAACACGACAGCTATGAGAGAGATAACACGACAACTATAAGAGAGATAACACGACAGCTATAAGAGAGATAACACGACAGCTACAGTAGACATAACATGACAGCTATAAGAGAGATAACACAACTACAGTAGACATAACATGACAGCTATAAGAGAGATAACACGACAACTACAGTAGACATAACATGATAGCTATAAGAGAGATAACACGACAGCTACAGTAGACATAACACGACAGCTATAAGAGAGATAACACGACAGCTACAGTAGACATAACATGACAGCTATAAGAGAGATAACACGACAGCTACAGTAGACATAACACGACAGCTATAAGAGAGATAACACGACAGCTACAGTAGGAATAACATGATAGCTATAAGAGAGATAACACGACAACTACAGTAGACATAACATGACAGCTATAAGAGAGATAACACGACAGCTATAAGAGAGATAACACGACAGCTATAAGAGAGATAACACGACAGCTACAGTAGACATAACATGACAGCTATAAGAGAGATAACACGACAGCTATAAGAGAGATAACACGACAGCTATAAGAGAGATAACACGACAGCTATAAGAGAGATAACACGACAGCTATAAGAGAGATAACACGACAGCTACAGTAGACATAACATGACAGCTATAAGAGAGATAACACGACAACTACAGTAGACATAACATGACAGCTATAAGAGAGATAACACGACAGCTATAAGAGAGATAACACGACAGCTATAAGAGAGATAACACGACAGCTATAAGAGAGATAACACGACAGCTATAAGAGAGATAACACGACAACTACAGTAGACATAACATGACAGCTATAAGAGAGATAACACGACAGCTACAGTAGACATAACATGACAGCTATAAGAGAGATAACACGCCAACTACAGTAGACATAAAATGATAACTATAAGAGAGATAACACGACAACTACAGTAGACATAACATGACAGCTATAAGAGAGATAACACGACAACTACAGTAGACATACCATGATAGCTATAAGAGAGATAACACGACAGCTACAGTAGACATAACATGATAGCTATAAGAGAGACAACACGACAGCTATGAGAGAGATAACACGACAACTATAAGAGAGATAACACGACAGCTATAAGAGAGATAACACGACAGCTACAGTAGACATAACATGACAGCTATAAGAGAGATAACACGACAACTACAGTAGACATAACACGACAGCTATAAGAGAGATAACACGACAGCTACAGTAGGAATAACATGACATCTATAAGAGAGATAACACGACAACTACCGTAGACATAACATGATAACTATAAGAGAGATAACACGACAGCTACAGTAGACATAACATGATAACTATAAGAGAGATAACACGACAGCTACAGTAGACATAACATGACAGCTATAAGAGAGATAACACGACAACTACCGTAGACATAACATGATAACTATAAGATAGATAACACGACAACTACAGTAGACATAACATGATAGCTATAAGGGAGATAACACGACGCTACAGTAGACATAACATGACAGCTATAACAGAGATAATACGACAGCTACAGTAGACATAACATGATAACTATAAGAGAGATACACGACAACTACAGTAGACATAACATGATAGCTATAAGGGAGATAACACGACATCTACAGTAGACATAACATGATAACTATAAGAGAGATAACACGACAGCTACAGTAGACATAACATGACAGCTATAAGAGAGATAACACGACAACTACAGTAGACATAATATGACAGCTTCAAGAGAGATAACACAACAGCTACAGTAGACATAACATGACAGCTATAAGAGAGATAACACGACAGCTACAGTAGACATAACATGACAGCTATAAGAGAGATAACACAACAACTACAGTAGACATAACATGATAGCTATAAGAGAGATAACACGACAGCTATAAGAGAGATAACACGACAGCTATAAGAGAGATAACACGACAGCTATAAGAGAGATAACACGACAGCTATAAGAGAGATAACACGACAGCTATAAAAGAGAAAACACGACAGCTATAAGAGAGATAACACGACAACTACAGTAGACATAACATGATAGCTATAAGAGAGATAACACGACAACTACAGTAGACATAACATGACAGCTATAAGAGAGATAACACGACAACTACAGTAGACATAACATGATAGCTATAAGAGAGATAACACGACAGCTACAGTAGACATAACATGATAGCTATAAGAGAGATAACACGACAGCTATGAGAGAGATAACACGACAACTATAAGAGAGATAACACGACAGCTATAAGAGAGATAACACGACAGCTACAGTAGACATAACATGACAGCTATAAGGAGATAACACAACTACAGTAGACATAACATGACAGCTATAAGAGAGATAACACGACAACTACAGTAGACATAACATGATAGCTATAAGAGAGATAACACGACAGCTACAGTAGACATAACACGACAGCTATAAGAGAGATAACACGACAGCTACAGTAGACATAACATGACAGCTATAAGAGAGATAACACGACAGCTACAGTAGACATAACACGACAGCTATAAGAGAGATAACACGACAGCTACAGTAGGAATAACATGACAGCTATAAGAGAGATAACACGACAACTACAGTAGACATAACATGACAGCTATAAGAGAGATAACACGACAGCTATAAGAGAGATACATGATAGCTATAAGAGAGATACACGACAGCTACAGTAGACATAACATGATAGCTATAAGAGAGACAACACGACAGCTATGAGAGAGATAACACGACAACTATAAGAGAGATAACACGACAGCTATAAGAGAGATAACACGACAGCTACAGTAGACATAACATGACAGCTATAAGAGAGATAACACGACAACTACAGTAGACATAACACGACAGCTATAAGAGAGATAACACGACAGCTACAGTAGGAATAACATGACATCTATAAGAGAGATAACACGACAACTACCGTAGACATAACATGATAACTATAAGAGAGATAACACGACAGCTACAGTAGACATAACATGATAACTATAAGAGAGATAACACGACAGCTACAGTAGACATAACATGACAGCTATAAGAGAGATAACACGACAACTACCGTAGACATAACATGATAACTATAAGAGAGATAACACGACAACTACAGTAGACATAACATGATAGCTATAAGGGAGATAACACGACAGCTACAGTAGACATAACATGACAGCTATAACAGAGATAATACGACAGCTACAGTAGACATAACATGATAACTATAAGAGAGATAACACGACAACTACAGTAGACATAACATGATAGCTATAAGGGAGATAACACGACATCTACAGTAGACATAACATGATAACTATAAGAGAGATAACACGACAGCTACAGTAGACATAACATGACAGCTATAAGAGAGATAACACGACAGCTACAGTAGACATAACATGACAGCTATAAGAGAGATAACACAACAACTACAGTAGACATAACATGATAGCTATAAGAGAGATAACACGACATCTACAGTAGACATAACATGACAGCTATAAGAGAAATAACACGACAGCTACAGTAAACATGACAGCTATAAGAGAGATAACACGACAGCTATGAGAGAGATAACATGAAAGCTACAGTAGACATAACATGACAGCTATAAGAGAGATAACACAACAGCTACAGTAGACATAACATGATAGCTATAACAGAGATAATATGACAGCTACAGTAGACATAACATGATAGCTATAACAGATATAATACGACAACTACAGTAGACATAACACAACAGCTTCAACAGAAATAACATGACAGCTTCAACAGCAATAACACGACAGCTACAGCAGAAATAACACGACAGCTACAACAAACATCACACGACAGCCACAGCAGAAATAACAGGACAGTTACAGCAGAAATAACACGACAGTTACAGCAGAAATAACACGACAGTTACAGCAGAAATAACACGACAGTTACAGCAGAAATAACACGACAGTTACAGCAGAAATAACACGACAGTTACAGCAGAAATAACACGAAAGTTACCGCAGAAATAACACGACAGTTACAGCAGAAATAACACGACAGTTACAGCAGAAATAACACGACAGTTACAGCAGAAATAACACGACAGCTACAGCAGACATAACACGACAGTTACAGCAGAAATAACACGACAGTTACAGCAGAAATAACACGACAGTTACAGCAGAAATAACACGACAGTTACAGCAGAAATAACACGACAGTTACAGCAGAAATAACACGACAGTTACAGCAGAAATAACACGACAGTTACAGCAGAAATAACACGACAGTTACAGCAGAAATAACACCTCAGTTACAGCAGAAATAACACGACAGTTACCGCAGAAATAACACGACAGCTACAGCAGAAATAACACGACAACTACAACAAACATCACACGACAGCCACAGCAGAAATAACAGAACAGCTACAGCAGAAATAACACGACAGTTACAGCAGAAATAACACGACAACTACAACAAACATCACACGACAGCCACAGCAGAAATAACAGGACAGCTACAGCAGAAATAACAGAACAGCTACAGCAGAAATAACAGGACAGCTACAGCAGAAACAACACGACGACTAGATACTGTACTGCTAGTACAGCGATGGAATTGGCAGCAGTCGCATGGCTGCCATAGATAAATGGTATTTAACTAATGAACAACTGTCACAACTGTGCCAACATCATGTCGACCTGTAACGCATCTCTCTCGCCCGTAAACATCGCTCCAAGGCGCAGTCTGGCTCAGTTAGCGCTATTTGGCATCATGAGACCGATTTCCCGCTTGTTAGCTTCGCCATTTGCTGGCATAGGCCAACGTGGCCATTAATAACACTCATGTAAACAATGATGGCCAGCACGTTATCAGTTCACCAAGTCAACATGTGAACAATGATGGCCAGCACGTTATCAGTTCACCAAGTCAACATGTGAACAATGATGGCCAGCACGTTATCAGTTCACCACATCAACATGTGAACAATGATGACCAGCACGTTGTCAGTTCACCAAGTCAACATGTGAACAATGATGGCCAGCACGTTATAAGTTCACCAAGTCAACATGTGAACAATGATGGCCAGCACGTTATCAGTTCACCAAGTCAACATGTAAACAATGATGGCCAGCACGTTATAAGTTCACCAAGTCAACATGTGAACAATGATGGCCAGCACGTTGTCAGTTCACCAAGTCAACATGTGAACAATGATGACCAGCACGTTATAAGTTCACCAAGTCAACATGTGAACAATGATGACCAGCACGTTATCAGTTCACCAAGTCAACATGTAAACAATGATGGCCAGCACGTTATAAGTTCACCAAGTCAACATGTGAACAATGATGGCCAGCACGTTGTCAGTTCACCAAGTCAACATGTAAACAATGATGGCCAGCACGTTATCAGTTCACCAAGTCAACATGTAAACAATGATGGCCAGCACGTTATCAGTTCACCAAGTCAACATGTGAACAATGATGGCCAGCACGTTATAAGTTCTCCAAGTCAACATGTGAACAATGATGTCCAGCACGTTATAAGTTCACCAAGTCAACATGTGAACAATGATGGCCAGCACGTTATCAATTCACCAAGTCAACATGTGAACAATGATGGCCAGCACGTTGTCAGCTCACCAGTCAACATGTAAACAATGATGGCCAGCACGTTGTCAGCTCACCAAGTCAACATGTGAACAATGATGGCCAGCACGTTATCAGTTCACCAAGTCAACATGTGAACAATGATGGCCAGCACGTTGTCAGTTCACCAAGTCAACATGTGAACAATGATGGCCAGCACGTTATAAGTTCACCAAGTCAACATGTGAACAATGATGGCCAGCACGTTGTCAGTTCACCAAGTCAACATGTGAACAATGATGACCAGCACGTTATAAGTTCACCAAGTCAACATGTGAACAATGATGACCAGCACGTTATCAGTTCACCAAGTCAACATGTAAACAATGATGGCCAGCACGTTATAAGTTCACCAAGTCAACATGTGAACAATGATGGCCAGCACGTTGTCAGTTCACCAAGTCAACATGTAAACAATGATGGCCAGCACGTTATCAGTTCACCAAGTCAACATGTAAACAATGATGGCCAGCACGTTATCAGTTCACCAAGTCAACATGTGAACAATGATGGCCAGCACGTTATAAGTTCTCCAAGTCAACATGTGAACAATGATGTCCAGCACGTTATAAGTTCACCAAGTCAACATGTGAACAATGATGGCCAGCACGTTATCAATTCACCAAGTCAACATGTGAACAATGATGGCCAGCACGTTGTCAGCTCACCAAGTCAACATGTAAACAATGATGGCCAGCACGTTGTCAGCTCACCAAGTCAACATGTGAACAATGATGGCCAGCACGTTATCAGTTCACCAAGTCAACATGTGAACAATGATGGCCAGCACGTTGTCAGTTCACCAAGTCAACATGTGAACAATGATGGCCAGCACGTTGTCAGTTCACCAAGTCAACATGTGAACAATGATGGCCAGCACGTTGTCAGTTCACCAAGTCACCATGTGAACAATGATGGCCAGCACGTTGTCAGTTCACCAAGTCAACATGTGAACAATGATGGCCAGCACGTTATAAGTTCACCAAGTCAACATGTGAACAATGATGGCCAGCACGTTATAAGTTCACCAAGTCAACATGTGAACAATGATGGCCAGCACGTTATAAGTTCACCAAGTCAACATGTGAACAATGATGGCCAGCACGTTATAAGTTCACCAAGTCAACATGTGAACAATGATGGCCAGCACGTTGTCAGTTCACCAAGTCAACATGTGAACAATGATGGCCAGCACGTTATAAGTTCACCAAGTCAACATGTGAACAATGATGGCCAGCACGTTATAAGTTCACCAAGTCAACATGTGAACAATGATGGCCAGCACGTTATAAGTTCACCAAGTCAACATGTGAACAATGATGGCCAGCACGTTGTCAGTTCACCAAGTCAACATGTGAACAATGATGGCCAGCACGTTATAAGTTCACCAAGTCAACATGTGAACAATGATGGCCAGCACGTTGTCAGTTCACCAAGTCAACATGTGCAGGTGCTCTTCTTAATTCGCATTTCAGCTGACCCTCTCACGACTCTATGCTCCCCCCTCCCCAAACATAACATGTGTGTATATGTGTGTGTGTGTGTGTGGTTATATTTAAAATATGCGTACGCAGTGGCATCATATGTCATGAAGAAAATATTGCCATGAGCGTATATGTATTTCTTTGCTTTAACTTCCGGTGGGCTGATGGTGGGATGCGGGGTTCATTCTCTACACCAGTTAGTTGTACTTCAAACAACTCTCTTTACAGAAAAAAGCGAACACAGAAAACCACGCACTGCACCAAGTGAACACACAAAGCGCGCGCGCACACACACACACACACACACACGCACACACACACACACACACACACACACAGAGTTTCTTTAACATAAAAGTTGGGGCAAAAAGAGTGGTCGAGCTTGCAGTAGGTCTTCTCTCAACTAGTTACAGACATAGTACATCTAACTAATTACATACATAGAACATTTAACTAGTGAGAGACATAGAACAGCTAACTAGTTATAGACACAGAATAGCTAACTAGTTACAGACATAGAACACATAACTAGTTACATAGAACATTTAACTAATGACAGACATAGAACATTTAACTAGTGACAGACATAGAACAGCTAACTAGTTATAGACATAGAACATCTAACTAGTTACAGACATAGAACATTTAACTAGTGACAGACATAGAACATTTAACTAGTGGCAGACATAGAACATCTAACTAGTTACAGACATAGAACATTTAACTAGTGACAAAACTTAGAACATTTAACTAGTTACAGACATAGAATATCTAACTAGTTACAGGAATAGAACATTAACTAGTTACAGACATAGAACATTTAACTAGTGACAGACATAGAATATCTAACTAGTTACAGACATAGAATATCTAACTAGTTACGAGCACATAATATCTAACTAGTTACAGACATAGAATACCTAACTAGTTACAGCCATTGAACATCTAACTAGTTACATACATAACATCTTTAACTAGTTACATACATAAAATATCTAACTAGTTACAGACATAAAATATATAACTATTTACAGACATAGAATATCTAACTAGTTACAGACATAGAACATCTAACTAGTTACAGACATAAAACATCTAACTAGTTACAGACAGAATATCTAACTAGTTACCGAAATAGAACATCTAACTAGTTACTGAAATAGAACATCTAACTAGTTACATACATAAAATATCTAAATAGTTACAGACATGGAACATCTAACTAGTTACAGAAATAGAATATCTAACTAGTTTAAAATGTTTGCGTATCCTTTACAGGACATCGCTGTCAACATCAGCATCTTTCAGCTGATTGTTGATTTCTTGTCAAGATTACGCTCAGTAGTTTGCCATTGTTTTCTGAGCGGCCGGCTTACACACCCCGTAAGTGACCGACGCGATTCGAACCACTGCTGATTCTCACCGTCGTCATGTTACTTACGAGAGTATACGAGATTACGGATAAAAGTCGCTAACCTCTAGGCCAGGAAGCCGGCATCTAACTAGTTACATACATAAAATATCTAACTAATTACAGACATAGAACATCTAACTAGTTACAAACATAGAACATTTAACTACATACAGACATATAACACATAACTAGTTACAGACATAGAACATTTAACCAGTTAGAGATATAAAGCATCTAACTAGTTACAGACATAAAACAGCTAACTAGTTATAGACATAGAAAATCTAACTAGTTACAGATATAGAACATCTAACTAGTTACATACATAAAACAGCTAACTAGTTACAGACATAGAACATCTAACTAGTTACAGACATAAAACAGCTAACTAGTTACAGACATAAAACAGCTAACTAGTTACAGACATTAAACAGCTAACTAGTTATAGACATAGAACATCTAACTAGTTAAAAACATAGAACATCTAACTAGTTACAGACATAAAACAGCTAACTAGTTATAGACATAGAACATCTAACTAGTTACAGATATAGAACATCTAACTAGTTACAGATATAGAACATCTAACTAGTTACAAATATAGAACATCTAACTAGTTACAAATATAGAACATCTAACTAGTTACAGACATAGAACATCTAAATAGTTACAAACATAGAACATCTAACTAGTTACAGACATAGAACATTTAATTAGTTACAGACATAGAACATCTATCTAATTACAGACATAGAACATTTAATTAGTTACAGACACAGAACATCTAACTAGTGACAGACATAGAACATTTAACTAGTGACAGACATAGAATATCTAACTAGTTACAGACATTGAATATCTAACTAGTTACATACATAAAATCTCTAACTAGTTACATACATAAAATGTCTAACTAGTTACAGACACAGAATGTCTAACTAGTTACAGACATAAAACATCTTACTAGTTACAAACATAGAATTTCTAACTAGTTACAGACATAGAACACCTAACTCCGGGAAGATTAACCCGGTCAACAAATGCCCGCAGAAGTCGGATGTGTCGGCCTAACGGCGCAAGAACGCAGCTCTGCTGTAAACAGGCACAACGCAACCACATCCGAAAAAAAACTCCGGATGAACGCAGAAGAAGAAAAAGAACACCTAACTAATTACAGACATAAAACATCTAACTAGTTACAGATATAAAACATCTAACTAATTACAGACATAAAACATTTAACTAGTTACAAACATAGAACATCTAACTAGTTACAAACATAGAACATCTAACTAGTTACAGGCATAGAACATCTAACTAGTTACAGATATAAAACATTTAACTAATTACAGACATAAAACATCTAACTAGTTACAAACATAGAACATTTAACTAGTTACAAACATAGAACATCTAACTAGTTACAGACATAGAACATCTAACTAATTACAGACATAAAACATCTAACTAGTTACAGAATAGAACATTTAATTAGTTACAGACATAGACCATCTAACTATTTACAGACATAGAACAAATATCTAACTAATTACAGACATTGCATGTCTAACTGGTCATAGAGATAGAACATGAAATAAGTTGCAGTGTATGACATAGACACTGAACAGCTAACTAATGAGGCACCATACAATCTAAGAAATAGGGAGAGAGGCAGACAAGACAACAGGCAGACATGCCAAGTGAAGAAAGGGGGGAACTCGCAGGGGTGACATACATCGGGGTGGGGACATTTCTGGTCTGACGGATATCGATCGCTGAGGACGGCCGTCTGAAGTGTGAATGTCTGTGTCCGGCATTATGCAGTATATAACACACGCAACAGAAGTATGGAGCAGAGAAGACAGCGCTCGAGGCGCACTTTGGGAACGGACAATGTCGAAATTTACACAGGACACAGAATGGAGCGGAATAATGAGTAATAAGGTATGGTGTCCGCCTCAAGTGGAGGTCCCGGGTTCAAGCCCCGGTGAAGACCGGTTTTTTTTTTCATGCGGACTTCTAGTGACAAAATTTCCCCTGGTCTCTGGGTAGTGAGATCAGAAGCCCGTGTGTATTGTTGCGCACCGTGTGTATTGTTGCGCACGCAAAAAATCCCTTGGCAGTTGGAAATCGAAAAAGAGTAGCATAACAGGCGTTCATTCATTCATTCATTCAATCAGTAGCATGTCCTTTGCAGAACCTCGCTGCCATAACAACCTTCCGGAAAATCTCTCGATCATAAGCAAGATGTTCCGCGTCTGATAAACCCATCTGGAGATCATCCGCCACATCCTACACCTATCTTCTCTTTGGCCTTCCTCTTCCTCTCTTCCCAGGCATAACGGCGTTGACTAGGCAAAATTTCGAGTTAAAAATTTACCCAAAGTATTTCAGGATCCTCGTCGGTGCTACGGAGTTCGTGCACTGAGCTGAGACTCTCCGGACTCAGGCTTGAGTTAGGAGTAGAACGGAACACTTACGGGTTACACCCGTGTACTGTAATGTTGATCCGTCGACTAAACTAAACTAAACTAATGAGTAAACGAGTCAGAGAACGACGAATTCTGTAAAAATAAGTGAGCTTATCCTCTCCTTCTCTTGGCCTTGCTCCTAGTGTTTCCAGCTCACAGTCGTCTTTCCTGTCCCATTTCAAGCTCTTGCCTTCTTGGGCACGCTGCTGGCTACAACTCTCTCCCTCCCTGTCAGCCCCCCTCATTCGCTTCCCTAGTGGCTTCTGTTCCGTCTACACCTTTCCTGGGGCAGAACTCCCCCGTCATCATTTCCTGTACATTACGTGATATATCAACAACCTCATCTGGTCAATAAACTAGAATTTTTGGTGTGGTTTTTGCTGTATGGTGTTAATATGTGACTAAACGAGTGATTGAACAAAGTGTATGATGTATGAGTCAGCGTGTCACTTTGCATATGTTAGTGTACGACAAAGTACGAGGGTAAGTTAATAAGTAAGTCATAAATGGCTGTAGAAAAATAACTAAATATAATAACATTTTGAAACCAGTATATTTTTATACATACATTGTCCCTTTATTTCTCAGCATAATTTCCACCAACATTGATGCACTTATCCCACCGTTTTATCAGCCCTCTTAAACCGGCTGCAAATAACTGCGTGCCTCTGTTTTCTAAACCTACGAGTCAATAAGTAAGTCACAGTTCTGTGGGACGGCGGGTAATTGAAAATAAAGCACGCAGTTCTATGCAGCCAGTTTGTGAGAACATAAAACGATGGGATAAGTGCATCAATGTTGGTGGAAATTATGTTGAGAAATAAAGGGACAACGAATGTATAAAAATAAAATGGTTTCAAGTTGTTATCATAGTTAGTTATTTTTCTACAGCCATTTGTGTCTTACTTATGAACTTACCCTCGTATTAAGTGCAGATAGCTGATGAATTTGATAAATTTCATTGCATCAGGTTCTATCTCTTATGGTAGGTCTTCTTACCGCAGAGCACCAACTTCTTACTTAGCTCCAGCGACGACTTTTAGGGGTCTCCGAAAAATGACACCAATGAACGGAATGGCGGAGACCGGCGACGAACACAGGACACTGGCAGTGGGGGGGGGGGGGGTGTCTTGACCACTTCGCCATGGAGATTATCGTGTGACCAACTGCCATGGGTGTGTTGGTGTGATTGTGTGCTGGTATGCGACTGTGTGTTGGTGTGTGACTGTGTGTAGGTGTGTGACTCTGTGACTGTGTGATGGTGTGTGACTGTGTGTGTGTGTGTGTGTTGGTGTGTGATTGTGTTGGTGTGTGACTCTGTGTGTGTGTGTGACTGTGTGATGGTGTGTGACTGTGTTGGTGTGTGACTGTGTGTTGGTGTGTGACTGTGTGTAGGTGTGTGACTGTGTGTAGGTGTGTGACTGTGTGATGGTGTGTGACTGTGTTGGTGTGTGTGTGTGTGTGTGTGTGTTGTGTGTGTGTGTTGGTGTGTGACTGTGTGATGGTGTGTGACTGTGTTGGTGTGTGACTGTGTTGGTGTGTGACTGTGTTGGTGTGTGACTGTGTTGGTGTGTGTGTGTGTGTGTGTGTTGGTGTGTGACTGTGTGTTGGTGTGTGACTGTGTTGGTGTGTGACTGTGTGATGGTGTGTGACTGTGTGTTGGTGTGTGACTGTGTGTTGGTGTGTGACTGTGTGATGGTGTGTGACTGTGTTGGTATGTGACTGTGTTGGTGTATGTGTTGGTGTGTGTGTGTGTGTGTGTTGGTGTGTGACTGTGTGTTGGTGTGTGACTGTGTGTTGGTGTGTGACTGTGTTGGTGTGTGACTGTGTGATGGTGTGTGACTGTTTGTTGGTGTGTGACTGTGTGTTGGTGTGTGACTGTGTGATGGTGTGTGACTGTTTGTTGGTGTGTGACTGTGTGTTGGTGTGTGACTATGTGTAGGTGTGTGACTGTGTGTGTGTGTTGGTGTGTGACTATGTGCTGGTGTGTGACTGTGTTGGTGTGTGACTCTGTGTGTAGGTGTGTGACTCTGTGTGTGTGTGTGTGTGGTGTGTGACTGTGTGATGGTGTGTGACTGTGTTGGTGTGTGACTGTGTGTAGGTGTGTGACTGTGTGTGTGTGTGTGTGTTGGTGTGTGACTGTGTGTTGGTGTGTGACCATGTTGGTGTGCGACTGTATGCTGGTGTGTTACAGAAGTGACATAATCGGGCTAGTCACGCATGAAAGTGACATAATCGGGCTGGTCACTCATGGAAATGACATAATCGGGATGATCACTCATGGAAGTGACACAATCTGGCTGGTCACTCCACATGGAACTGGCACCATTAGGAGGTCGAGGCACTCATGGAAGTGACATAATCGGGCTGGTCACTCATGGAAGTGACACAATCGGACTGGTCACTCATGTAAGTGACATAATCGAGCTGGTCACTCCACGTGGAACTAGCACCAATAGGAGGTCGAAGCACTCATGGAAGTGACATAATCGGGCTGGTCACTCATGGAAGTGACATAATCGGGCTGGTCACTCCACATGGAACTGGCACCATTAGGAGGTCGATGCACTCATGGAAGTGCACGGACTAGTGATGAAGAACTGAACCGCATGAGAGGGACACAAACATATTCTCAAGCACTGTGGAATGAACTGCATGAGAGGGACTCAGACATATTCTCATGCACTGTGGAATAACTGCATGAGAGGGACTCAGACATATTCTCATGCACTGTGGAATGAACTGCATGAGAGGGACTCAGACATATTCTCAATGCACCTTGAACTGAACTGCATGAGAGGGACTGAGACATATTCTCACGCACGGTGGAATGAACTGCGTGAGAGGGACTCAGACATATTCTCATGCACCTTGAACTGAACTGCATGAGAGGGACTCAGACATACTCTCATGCACTGTGGAATGAACTGCGTGAGAGGGACTCAGACATATTCTTATGCACCGTGGAATGAACTGCATGAGAGGGACTCAGACATATTCTCAAGCACGGTGGAATGAACTGCATGAGAGGGACTCAGACATATTCTCATGCATGGTGGAATGAACTGCGTGAGAGGGACTCAGACATATTCTCATGCACCGTGGAATGAACTGCATGAGAGAGACTCAGACATATTCTCAAGCACCGTGGAATGAACTGCATGAGAGAGACTCAGACATATTCTCAAGCACGGTGGAATGAACTGCGTGAGAGGGACTCAGACATATTCTCATGCACCGTGGAATGAACTGCATGAGAGAGACTCAGACATATTCTCAAGCACCGTGGAATGAACTGCATGAGAGAGACTCAGACATATTCTCAAGCACGGTGGAATGAACTGCGTGAGAGGGACTCAGACATATTCTCATGCATGGTGGAATGAACTGCATGAGAGGGACTCAGACATATTCTCATGCACTGTGGAATGAACTGCGTGAGAGGGACTCAGACATATTCTCATGCACCGTGGAATGAACTGCATGAGAGGGACTCAGACATATTCTCAAGCACCTTGAACTGAACTGCATGAGAGGGACTCAGACATATTCTCATGCACCGTGGAATGAACTGCGTGAGAGGGACTCAGACATATTCTCAAGCACCGAGGAATGAACTGCATGAGAGAGACTCAGACATATTCTCATGCACCGTGGAATGAACTGCATGAGAGGGACTCAGACATATTCTCATGCATGGTGGAATGAACTGCATGAGAGGGACTCAGACATATTCTCATGCACTGTGGAATGAACTGCATGAGAGGGACTCAGACATATTCTCATGCACCGTGGAATGAACTGCATGAGAGAGACTCAGACATATTCTCAAGCACTGTGGAATGAACTACATGAGAGAGACTCAGACATATTCTCAAGCACGGTGGAATGAACTGCATGAGAGGGACTCAGACATATTCTCATGCATGGTGGAATGAACTGCGTGAGAGGGACTCAGACATATTCTCATGCACCGTGGAATGAACTGCATGAGAGAGACTCAGACATATTCTCAAGCACCTGGTAACACCTACGTTCTCCCGAATATGTCACTTAACTTATTTGTCAAACGAAAAATAGGAGGTCATCATGGAAGAACGGATAAGAGAGCTCGTTCTTAAACATCCGGTGTTCTGATGCCGAGATAGCGGGTTCAACCCCTACACAGGTCAGTTGGACTAAATTGTTGACTTCTTGTCCTTCACTTGGGAACGTAAATTTCAAGTACCTCCGAAGCCTGAGTGGATTCATCTGATGGCGAGGGACACTGGTAATAAGGAAAGCTAAATCAGTCGTGTGAAATAGCTTACCCTATTAACAGTGTCCCTCGCCTTCAGGCGAACCCACTCCGACTTCAGAGGTACTTGTAATTAATGTCCCCAAGTCAAGGGCGACAGGTCAACCTTTCAGTCCAGCTGTCCGGTGTAGGGGTTGAACCCGCTACCTCGGCACCAGCACACCGGGAAGTAGTAGCACGTGTATGGACTAAGCTTTAGTATAAAACCAGCGAACGCAAAACAAAACAAAACAATCGGCACAATTATGATTTCATTGCCATGATGACCTCAGAGTTTGCCCCAACTCCCTGTGGTGTACGGCGCAGATCTCAGCAGCAATACCTATAGAACACGTGACACGACACGCATCCACTGCAGGTACGTCTACAGGCTGGCACCGAGTACACACTACAACTAGTGCACCAGACACACGCCTAGCTTATTCCGTTCTGAGTGGAGGAGAACGGGGGGACTGCCGTGCACGCATACAGGTAACCAAGGCATCTGCTAGCTCCGTGGCGGGAGTCAAGGTGACTGAAGGTATCCAGGGAAACACTCCGACATACCGTTACATGTACACACACAGATATTCCAGACAATGCGAGTACACACAGAGATATCCCCACCTATACATGTACACTCATATATCCCCAACTATACATGTACACTCAAATATCCCACCTATACATGTACACTCATATATCCCCAACTATACATGTACACTCAAATATCCCACCTATACATGTACACTCAGATATCCCCAACTACACATGTACAATCAGATATCCCCAACTATACATGTACACTCAGATATCCCCAACTACACATGCACACTCAGATATCCCCAACTACACATGTACACTCAGATATCCCACCTATACATGTACACTCAGATATCCCCAACTACACATGTACAATCAGATATCCCCAACTATACATGTACACTCATATCCCCACCTATACATGTACACTCATATATCCCCAACTATGCATGTACACTCAGATATCCCACCTATACATGTACACTCAGATATCCCCAACTACACATGTACAATCAGATATCCCCAACTACACATGCACACTCAGATATCCCCAACTACACATGTACACTCAGATATCCCCACCTATACATGTACACTCAGATATCCCCAACTACACATGTACAATCAGATATCCCCAACTATACATGTACACTCAGATATCCCCAACTACACATGCACACTCAGATATCCCCAACTACACATGTACACTCAGATATCCCCAACTATACATGTACACTCAGATATCCCACCTATACATGTACATACAGATATCCCACCTATACATGCACACTCAGAAATCCCCACATATACATGCACATACAGATATCCCCACCCATACATGTACATACAGATATCCCCACCTATACATGCACACTCAGATATCCCCACCTATACATGTGCATACAGATATACCAAACTATACATGTACACATAGATATCCCCAACTATACTTTTACATACATATATCTCCACCTATATATGTACACTCAGATATCCCCACCTATACATGCACACTCAGATATCCCCCACCTATACATGTACACTCAGATATCCCCACCTATACATGCACACTCAGATATCCCCACCTATACATGCACACTCAGATATCCCCACCTATACATGTACACTCAGATATCCCCAACTATACATGCACACTCAGATATCCCCACCTATACATGCACACTCAGATATCCCCAACTATACTTTTACATACATATATCTCCACCTATATATGTACACTCAGATATCCCCACCTATACATGCACACTCAGATATCCCCCACCTATACATGCACACTCAGATATCCCCACCTATGCATGTACACTCAATACATGCACACTCAGATATCCCCACCTATGCATGTACACTCAGATATCCCACCTATACATGTACACTCAGATATCCCCAACTACACATGTACAATCAGATATCCCCAACTATACATGTACACTCAGATATCCCCAACTACACATGCACACTCAGATATCCCCAACTACACATGTACACTCAGATACCCCACCTATACATGTACACTCAGATATCCCCAACTACACATGTACAATCAGATATCCCCAACTATACATGTACACTCAGATATCCCCAACTACACATGTACACTCAGATATCGCCAACTACACATGTACACTCAGATATCGCCAACTATACATGTACACTCAGATATCCCACCTATACATGTACATACAGATATCTCCAACTATACATGTCACTCAGATATCCCCACCTATACATGTACACTCAGATATCCCCACCTATACATGCACACTCAGATATCCCCACCTATACATGCACACTCAGATATCCCCACCTATACATGCACACTCAGATATCCCCACCTATACATGTACACTCAGATTTCCCCACCTATACATGGACACTCAGATATCCCCACCTATACATGCACACTCAGATATCCCCACCTATACATGTACACTCAGATTTCCCCACCTATACATGTACACTCAGATATCCCCACCTATACATGCACACTCAGATATCCCCACCTATACATGTACACTCCGATATCCCCACCTATACATGCACACTCAGATATCCCCACCTATACATGCACATACAGATATCCCCACCTATACATGTACACTCAGATATCCCACCTATACATGTACACTCAGATATCCCCACCTATACATGTTCACTCAGATATCTCCACCTATACATGTACACTCAGATATCCCCAACTATACATGCACACTCAGATATCCCCACCTATACATGTACACTCAGATATCCCCAACTATACATGCACACTCAGATATCCCCAACTATACATGCACACTCAGATATCCCCACCTATACATGTACACTCAGTTATCCCCACCTATACATGTACACTCAGATATCCCCAACTATACATGCACACTCAGATATCCCCAACTATACATGCACACTCAGATATCCCCAACTATACATGTACACTCCGATATCCCCACCTATACATGTACATACAGATATCCCCAACTATACATGTACACTCAGATATCCCCAACAATACATGTACACTCAGATATCCCCAACTATACATATACACTCAGATATCCCCACCTATACATGCACACTCAGATATCCCCACCTATACATGCACACTCAGATATCCCCACCTATACATGGACACTCAGATATCCCCACCTATGCATGTACACTCAGATATCCCCACCTATACATGCACACTCAGATATCCCCACCTATACATGGACACTCAGATATCCCCACCTATACATGCACACTCAGATATCCCCACCTATACATGTACACTCAGATATCCCACCTATACATGCACACTCGGATATCCCCACCTATATAATTACACATATATGAACAACTTGTACATATACACACACATATGTATCGACCTATCCATATGCACACAGACACACCCAATTGTACATACACACATGCGCGCACACACACACACACACACACACACACACACACACACAGATACTTTACCACCCACTGGTGACTTCCTACTGCGTTCTACGTAGCCAGGTTAATTAAAAGAACCACATTAGAACATCTTTGTTCTGCCATGAACTAGAACCTGCAGTAGAACATGAAGAAACTAAAACAGCATGTCTGTTCTGCCATGAACTGAAAGCTGCAGTAGAAATAAAGAAACTAAAAACCACATGTCTGTTCTTCCATGAACTAGAACCTGCAGTAGAACATAGAAAAACTAAAAGCTCCAGTAGAACATGAAGAAACTATAAGCTGCAGTAGAATATGAAGAAACTAGAACCTGCAGTACAACATGAAGAAACCAAGAATATGAAGAAACTAGAATCTGCAGTACAACATGAAGAAACTAGAACCTGCAGTAGAACATGAAGAAACTATAAGCTACAGTAGAATATGAAGAAACTAGAACCTGCAGTACAACATGAAGAAACTAGAACCAGCAGTAGAACATGAAGTGTCATGAAGAAACTAGAACCTGCAGTATAACACGAATAAACCAAGACACAGAGTAAGTATGGATAGCAGAAACAGGTAAGGGGGAAACTATATCATAAACAAACGAAATACCGTATCACAGGGCAGATCTTTGAATTTTGCCGTGAGTACTGAGGTGTCTTAGCTGTAGGGGAGAGGTACGTGGATAGTAATGGGGAGAGGAAGATCCTTATCGTGTCGGCGCACTCATTGATATACCCCTACCCGATATTCCTCGTGTCCCCAACACTGTTCCGCCTTGTAGCGTAAGATCAGATCAACTCAACACAACAGAGATAACGGAGATTCACAACAAGCGCTCATTTCTGTTCTCTGCCCTGTTCTTTGTGTTTGTCCCTCCGCACCAACAACGGGCGGTATTAATTCCTGCATGTACCGTTCCACCATGACGCTATTTATCTGAGATGTGCATTCATTGCCTGCTCTGTTTAAGGGGAAGTTTTCCACGCTACAACAACATCATTCGCCGTGTAAAACCGCAGTTCTTTGTTCCGTTTCTGGGGGAAAATTGAAAACATGTTTTATATCAATCAGCAGACGTGAATACAGCTGGGTCTGACAGGCGGGGGCCAGGCGCGGAAAATGGTAGCAAAATGGCCGGCTTCAGCTTTTCTACCTGCTTCACAGTTACAGGTAGTCCCAGGCAAGATCTGCCGTGGTGGTTTTGCTCTTATTACTGGATGAGATAGCCAGGCTTCCTTTCATGCCGTCCTGTTGCTTCCTGAAAAATGGCTAGTGCCATTATAACGAGTCCCAGAAAAGCCATGAGCGGGATTTCATCTGGAGAACATCAAAGCTGGAGTGAGTGCGTACCTAGGTGGCTCCTCTGGTAGGTCAGTGTTCTACCCAATTCCACAAAGACTTCTGTATGTTTTCTGTTTTTGGTGATTTATTGTTTCGTTAAATAATAGACTGCTTGATAGATTGGTTCACTGATTGTGCTGTTGCTTACCTGAGTGCTTGACTGATTGGTTGGATCAAGGCAACATCCCTCGTGTCTAATAATATTATTCATTAGCGCTCCAATCTCTTGTTGTTGTGGGTGACACTAGGAGATTATTACCTCAGTGCACAAATTCCGTGGCACCAGCGCTAGTTCATCATCATGAAGTGCCATCTTCATGTTTAAAGGTCGCATGAAATGACCCCCACAGCACCATATGCCCAGTGCCATCATGGTACATTCATACAAGCTTCATCCAGGCCATTGCCTTTTGTTTCTACAAACATGTAAGGTTGTCTTCCACCTGCACACCTCCCCCCCCCCCTTCCCACCACACACACACACACACCACACACACATCCTATAATACTGCCTATAACTGTTGTTTGTCCAGCAAGAATGATGATGACCATTCATTTCATCCAGTGGGGTTGAAAGTATGGAGCCATGAGTTCTAAGATGGCTGATAAGGCCTATTTTGGCTCGAAATGTTCTTTGACAATGTGGACAAAGAATGCTTGACGTTTCTGGAGGAGGATTTCCTGCAATGGTTTTTATGTCCTGCCTTTTCTTCACAGCTTTTGCGAGTCCTGGTTGCCTCACACGTGACTGCACCCTTAGTGTAATGATGCACGCTACAAATTTCGGTCTCTGGCTGCAGTCTCCCAGGTGTCATGATGAATTCCAAAAGCATTCAGTGAGATTTTCAGAGTGTCTTTGAAGTGTTTACTCTGGCAGCCTTGAGAGCATTTAGCACAACGCAACTCGCCTGTAAAAAATTCGTTTAGGGAGCCTATGATCTGGCATGCGAGTTAAGAGACCAGCCCAGCGAATCTGATTCTTCATTAGTATAGTGTGGATACTGGGCATGGACGCTCTTTCTAGGACTTCAGTGTCTGGGATCTTGTCTTGCCATTTAATCTTCAGTAGCTTCCTTAGGCAGACTGTGTGGAAGTGATTTAATTTCCTAGCGTGTCGCTGATAAATAGTCCAGGTTTCACAAGCATATAGCAGTGCGGATAATACGACTGCTTTGTTGACTTTCAGCTTTGTTTGCAGGCTTATTCCAATTCTGTCCCATACATTCTTGTACAGTCTGTCAAAGGCCGCACTGGCCTTGGAGATTCTAGCATTCACTTCATCATCAATTGTGGCAGCTTGTGACACAGTGCTGCCAAGCTAGGCGAATTTGTCCACAACACTTAGTCTATGACTATTCACTTTGATATTCGGCACAGTGTGATTATATCTGTAGACTCTAAAGAGTAGAGCAGCAGTGACAGAGCGATCTGTAGACTCTATAGAGTAGACCAGAAGTGACAGAGAGATATGTAGATTCTTTAGAGTAGACCAGAAGTGACAGAGAGATATGTAAACTCTGTAGAGCTGACATGGATATCTGTAGACTCTACTGAGTAGACCAGCAGTGACAAAGAGATTGTAGACCTTATAGTGTATATCAGCAGTTACAGAGATATCTGTAGACTCGGTAGAGTGACAGATATCTCTAGACTCTATAAAGTAGACCAGCAGTGACAGAGAAATATGTAGATTCTATAGAGTAGACCAGCAGTGACAGAGCGATCTGTAGACTCTATAGCAGGGATGGCCAACCTTTTCAGCAGGCGGGCCAAATTTCAGAAATAATATTTCCTGACGGGCCACGCACCTAATTTAAAAAAAAAAAAATTAAAGTAAACAAGCAAGCGTGCTACAGCTTCGACCACATCCTCGCTTCCCACACTGCAGGCCGCAACATGACTCCCGGCGGGCCGCATGCGGTCAGCGGGCCTCGTGTTGGGCACCCCTGCTCTATAGAGTGACAGAGATATCTCTATGCTTTATAGTGTAGACCAGCAGTGACAGAGATATCTGTAGACTGTAGATGACAGAGATATCTGTAGACTCTATAGAATAGACCAGTAGTGACAGAGAGATCTGTAGATTCTATAGAGTAGACCATCGGTGACAGAGAGATCTGTAGACTCTATAGAGTGACAGAGATATCTCTATACTTTATAGTGTAGACCAGCAGTGGCAGAGATATATGTAGACTGTAGAGTGACAGAGATATCTGTAGATTGTAGAGTGACAGAGATATATGTAGACTCTATAGAGTAGACCAGTAGTGACAGAGAGATCTGTAGATTCTATAGAGTAGACAATCAGTGACAGAGAGATCTGTAGACTCTATAGAGTGACAGAAATATCTATAGACACTATAGAGTAGACCAGTAGTGACATAGAGATCTGTAGACTCTGTAGAGCAGACCAGAAGTGACAGAGAGGTCTGTAGACCATAGAGTAGACCAGCAGTGACAGAAATATCTTTAGACTCTATAGAGTAGATAAGAAATGACAGAGAGATCTGTGTACTCTATAGAGTAGACCAGCAGTGACAAAGAGATATGTAGAATCTATAGAGTAGACCAGAAGTGACAGAGAGATCTGTAGACTCTGTAGAGTGAAGAGATATCTGTAGACTGTATAGAAGAGACCAGCAGTGGCAGAAATATCTTTAGACTCTATAGAGTAGACCAGCAGAGACAGAAATAACTTTAGACTCTATAGAGTAGACCAGCAGTGACATAAATATCTTTAGACTCTATAGAGTAGACCAGCAGTGACATAAATATCTTTAGACTCTATAGAGTAGACCAGCAGTGACATAAATATCTTTAGACTCTATAGAGTAGACCAGCAGTGACAGAAATATCTTTAGACTCTATAGAGCAGACCAGCAGTGACAGAAATATCTTTAAAGTCTATAGAGTAGACCAGCAGTGACAGAGAGATCTGTAGACTCTACAGAATAGACCAGCAATGACATATATATGTCTAGAGTTTATAAAGTAGACCAGCAGTGACAGATGTATGTTTACAGTTTATAGAGTAGACCAGCAGTGACACAGATATCTGCAGACTATAGAGTCGACCAGGAGTGACACAGATATCAGTAAACTCTATAGAGTAGACCAGCAGTGACATAGATATCAGTAGACTCTGTAGAGTAGACCAGCAGTGACACAGATATATGTAGACTCTGTAGAGTGACAGAGATATCTTTAGACTCTATAGATTAGACCAGCAATGACATATAGATGTCTAAAGTTTATAGAGTAGACCAGCAGTTACAGAGATGTCGCTAGACTCTATAGAGTAGACCAGCAGTGACACAGATATCTGTAGACTGTAGAGTGACAGAGATATCAGTAGACTCTATAGAGTAGACCAGCAGTAACAGAGATGACTCTAGACTATAGAATAGACCAGCAGTTGTAGATATATCTGTAGACTATAGAGTAGACCAATAGTGACAGAGAGATCTATAGACTCTGTATAGTGACAGAGATATCTGTAGGCACTATAGAGTAGACCAGAAGTGACAGAGACATGTGTAGACTCTATAGAGTAGACCAGCAGAGACAGAGAGATCTGTAGACTCTATAGAGTAGAACAGTAGTGACAGAGAGATTTATAGACTGTAGAGTAGACCGTTAGTGACAGAAATATCTTTAGACACTATAGAGCAGACCAGCAGTGACAGAGAGATCTGTAGACTATAGAGTAGACATTCAGTGACAGAAATATCTTTAGATACTATAGAGTAGACCAGCAGTGACAGAAATAACTGTAGACTCTATAGAGTAGACCAGCAGTGACAGAAATATCTTTAGACTGTATAGAGTAGACCAGCAGTGACAGAGAGATCTGTAGACTATAGCATAGACCAGCAGTGACAGAGAGTTCTGTGGACTATAGAGTAGACCAGCAGTGACAGAGAAATCTGTAGACTATACAGTAGACCAGCAGTGACAGAGAGATCTGTAGACTATAGAGTAGACCAGCAGTGACAGAGAAATCTGTAGACTATAGAGTAGACCAGCAGTGACAGAGAGACCTGTAGACTATAGAGTAGATCAGCAGTGGCAGAGAGATATGTAGACTATAGAGTAGACCAGCAGTGACAGAGAGATCTGTAGACTATAGAGTAGACCAGCAGTGACAGAAATATCTTTAGACTCTATAGAGTAGACCAGAAGTGACAGAAATATCTTTAGACTATAGAGTAGACCAGCAGTGACAGAGAAATCTGTAGACTATAGAGTAGACCAGCAGTGACAGAGAAATCTGTAGATTATAGAGTAGACCAGCAGTGACAGAGAAATCTGTAGACTATAGAGTAGACCAGCAGTGACAGAGACATCTGTAGACTATAGAGTAGACCAGCAGTGACAGAGAGACCTGTAGACTATAGAGTAGACCAGCAGTGACAGAGAGACCTGTAGACTATGGTGTAGACCAGCAATGACAGAAATATCTTTAGACTCTATAGAGTAGACCAGCAACGACAGAAATATCTTTAGACTGTATAGAGTAGACCAGCAGTGACAGAGAGATCTGTAGAATATAGCGTAGACCAGCAGTGACAGAGAGATCTGTAGACTATAGAGTAGACTAGCAGTGACAGAGAGATCTGTAGACTATAGAGTAGACCAGTAGTGACAGAGAGATCTGTAGACTATAGAGTAGACCAGCAGTGACAGAGAGATCTGTAGACTATAGAGTAGACCAGCAGTGACAGAAATATCTTTAGACTCTATAGAGTAGACCAGAAGTGACAGAAATATCTTTAGACTGTATAGAGTAGACCAGCAGTGACAGAGAGATCTGTAGACTATAGCGTAGACCAGCAGTGACAGAGAGATCTGTAGACTATAGAGTAGACCAGCAGTGACAGAGAGATCTGTAGACTATAGAGTAGACCAGTAGTGACAGAGAGATCTGTAGACTATAGAGTAGACCAGCAGTGACAGAGAGATCTGTAGACTATAGAGTAGACCAGCAGTGACAGAAATATCTTTAGACTCTATAGAGTAGACCAGCAGTGACAGAGAGATCTGTAGACTATAGAGTAGACCAGCAGTGACAGAGAAATCTGTAGACTATAGAGTAGACCAGCAGTGGCAGAGAGATCTGTAGACTATAGAGTAGACCAGCAGTGACAGAGAGATCTGTAGACTATAGAGTAGACCAGCAGTGACAGAGAGATCTGTAGACTATAGAGTAGACCAGCAGTGGCAGAGAGATATGTAGATTATAGAGTAGACTAGCAGTGACAGAGAGATCTGTAGACTATAGAGTAGACCAGCAGTGACAGACATATCTTTAGACTCTATAGAGTAGACCAGCAGTGACAGAAATATCTTTAGACTCTATAGAGTAGACCAGCAGTGACAGAGAAATCTGCAGACTATAGAGTAGACCAGCAGTGACAGAGAAATCTGTAGACTATAGAGTAGACCAGCAGTGACAGAGAGACCTGTAGACTAAAGAGTAGACCAGCAGTGACAGAGAGACCTGTAGACTATAGTGTAGACCAGCAATGACAGAAATATCTTTAGACTCTATAGAGTAGACCAGCAATGACAGAAATATCTTTAGACTGTATAGAGTAGACCAGCAGTGACAGAGAGATCTGTAGACTATAGCGTAGACCAGCAGTGACAGAGAGATCTGTAGACTATAGAGTAGACCAGCAGTGACAGAGAGATATGTAGCCTATAGAGTAGACCAGTAGTGACAGAGAGATCTGTAGACTATAGAGTAGACCAGCAGTGACAGAGAGATCTGTAGACTATAGAGTAGACCAGCAGTGACAGAAATATCTTTAGACTCTATAGAGTAGACCAGCAGTGACAGAGAGATCTGTAGACTATAGAGTAGACCAGCAGTGACAGAGAAATCTGTAGACTATAGAGTAGACCAGCAGTGGCAGAGAGATCTGTAGACTATAGAGTAGACCAGCAGTGACAGAGAGATCTGTAGACTATAGAGTAGACCAGCAGTGGCAGAGAGATATGTAGATTATAGAGTAGACTAGCAGTGACAGAGAGATCTGTAGACTATAGAGTAGACCAGCAGTGACAGAAATATCTTTAGACTCTATAGAGTAGACCAGCAGTGACAGAAATATCTTTAGACTCTATAGAGTAGACCAGCAGTGACAGAGAGATCTGTAGACCATAGAGTAGACCAACAGTGACACAAATGTCTCTAGACTCTATAGAGTAGACCAGCAGTCATGGAGATGCTCTAGAATTTATAGAGTTGTCCAGCAGTGACAGTGATGTCTCTAGACTCTATTGAGAAGACCAGCAGTGACAGAGATTCTCTTGACTTATAGAGTAGACCAGCAGTAACAGAGAGATCCGTAGACGAGAGAGTAGACCAGAACTGACATAGGTGTCGCTAGACTATAAAGAAGACCCACAGTGACAGAGATATCTCTAGACTCAGATTAGACCAGCTGTGACAAAGAAAGAGGACATACATGAGGGTAGAGCAGTCAGACAGTTTTGTTAGTCAGTGAGCTAGTTACACATATCATATTGTCGGTAGCCAAGCTCAGTAAGATGAAGATGGCTGCTGTGGAACTGACAGGTACCTACTTGGTTGTTTTAGAGGTAGAGTGCTATCTCCCTGGTTTTTGCATTATTCCATGTACTGTTTATAACTTTACGCGACGGCTCTCGTTCGTGTCTCTCCTTAACCTGAGACTGGCATGCCTGCAGCTTCTGCCGCCATGTTTCGTTAGTTACACAAACTCGGAATCCCACACCTGACTCGTCAAGGTCGGCTACTACAGGGGCTGATCACGTGATTTGACGTAGTCGGCAAGTTGTGTGAAATATACATAAGGAATAATGTCCATTAACAACTGATCGTCAGAACCACAGTACCGATTCTGTACCTCACAACTGTGTGTGTGTGTGTGTGTGTGTGTGTGCACAGTATAAGCAATGTCCGGTGAACAGACAATATAAGACAGATATGACAACATGCGACAGAGATATGACAGTATAAGACAGAAATACCAATAGACATCAGTTATAATAAATAAAAGACATACGTGACAGTACTAGATAGAGATACAAATATAATACAGACACAACAATTACAGAATTGCATGATAATATTAGATAGACATAACGATATAAGACAGGCACAATAATTACAGACATGAGTGAGAATAGAACACAAAGACGGTTACAGCTTCAGCACATGCCAACAGACGATGTCAGGCACAGCTGGGGTGGGGGGGGGGGGGGTGTAGGACACGACAAACAAGGCCACAAGCTGGTCTTACCTCCATCAGCGTAGCTCTCACATCCGTATCCATCCTGGAGGCCGGTAGTCCATGTGCCCTCATACTTGGCACCGGAAGTAGTGCTGGCTCTAACACCATACCGGCCCTTGAAGCCCTGAGTCCACTCGCCCTTGTACACCCAGCGACCCTTGTTCTCCACACCTAGGCCATGCCGCTTCCCCTGGAACCACTGGCCCTTGTAGGCGTTCCCACTGGGCCAAGTATACACGCCCGACACCTCGAACCCATACTGCCACGCCCCTGCATACTCGCCTTGACCTTTGGGGCCCGTGCAAACGCCGTTTCCGTGCGCTTTCCCGTCCTCCCAACCACCGCAGTAGGTTCCGCCATCATCGAAATCAAACCTGCCTCCCCCAGATGTCATTTGTCTGGTCTCACACCTACAACATCCATCGCCTCAGAAGAAAATAAACCGGAAGTACTATCACACAGTTCAAACGAAATAGCCAGCGGCTGTTGTCGGTACGCATGCCTGGGACTGCTAGACTACAGCGGGTAGAACAATGTGCCACAGCGACCTCGTCGTCACGGTTTACTGTCAAACCTTGATTCGGCTCATGTCACTCGGGTAAGCAGTTCAATCAACGCAAACTGAAAGCACCTGCTGCTGTGCGGGCGTGTTCTCTCAATGTGCCTTACATTCTGACCTCAGGGCAACCTACAGGCTGAGCTGCTTTCTCGGCTGCTGTTTGCTCTACGGGCGATGACTACAAGAGCTCAACTTGTCAGCTGTGATGTACGAAAGAAAGTACGAACTTGTGGAAGCTCGAAATGATAGTGCCTTAGTGTGTCCTCATCAACTGCCGGCTGGTGGCGTCTGCTTTGCCGTGGTCATGTGACACCATCACGTGATCTGTTCCTGAAAGTAAAAAGTCAATACAATCACCGAGACGAGTAACTAATTTATAACGACAGACATCCGTAGCCGCGGCGAATAGTCAACTCGCTTGGTGGCCGGTTGATCCTGTGTTCAAATCCCCACCCAAGCTGAAACTTGCTACTGAGACCACGTCATTTTGGCCTTGGGCCAATCTCATAAATTGGCTACCAGAAACGGTTCTTTAAAGGTAACATGGCAGGCATCCCAAACCAAAAAAAAATCGCTTAAAAGTCCACAGGGTCGACTTCATTGCACCAGATTTAAAAAAAAAAAATCCATAAAGGCTCAACTCTTTCCAGGGCATGTAGATCCAACATTATGTTTACATCATCATCAAAGAAATTTGCACCAAGACATCGATATATCGTCCCGGTTACATGAGCAACTAGACATTTGTATAATCCTAATTAAAACATCTCATTTATATAGTCAATTAGTAAAACATCTCATTTACACAATGATCAATGAAACCTGTACACAGGAATGAATACAATGTCTCATTTACACAGTCCTCAATGCAAAAATCAACACTTACATCAATACAACATCTCATGTACACAGTCCTAAGTGCAAACATCTACACATAGATCAGTAGTCGTGTCCTCATGTACAAGACAGATCACTACTCTACACGGACACTAACTAAACACTGGTGAGGAAGCTATTGCAAGTGGGTCGGAGAGAAAATGCTCGCCTGTTTCGTCACAATGAAGTGCGATTTCATTAACATGTAGTGACTTTCATTATGACAGAATATGTGACAATTCTCCTTTACATCAACTAAACATGCAACTTCTGTCGCCAAGAATTCAACATGTGAAGAGAGAGCATAGAACGCGGAGATGCGGGTGGACAGACAGACAGACAGAGATACAAATCGATAGACGAAGGTACAGTAGACAGACTGATATACAAACAGGTAGACAAAGATACAATAGGGAGACAAAGATACATTAGACAGACAGAGATACAAGTAGATAGACAAAGATAAAAGTAGATCCACACAACTAGAGTTGATAGGCAGAGATAAAAGTAGATAGACAAAGATACAGTAGAGAGACAGAGATACAAGTATAGAGACATAGATACAAGTAGAGAGAAAGGGATACAAGTTGATAGACAAAACTAGAATAGAAGGACAGAGATACAAGTAATAGACAAAGATATAGTAGGCTGAGATACAATTAGATAGACAAAGATACAGTAGAGAGACAGAGATTCCAACAGATTGTCGTGTCCTCCTTTAAAGTGTCGTCCCTGGAGTAAGGAGATCCGACACCCACATTATAATATTATTTTTTTTCCCCCTCAATATTCTGGAGAATCCACCAGCTTCCGTCCAACACACTCCATCAGCCTATGGACACCTTTTCCTATCACTCTCTCACTGTCGTACTATGCCCCCTTCTCATACTTCCCCAACGCAACATACTCAACAACTCTTGCTTCTAGAAATTAATAAAGATTAATTTATTAAAATAAAAGTGTAACGTGTATGAGACGTGTATGCGAAGAAAATGTGTGACGTGTTCTATAAAGTGTGTAGACTCTGTCTCTCAGACATCAACTCAGTCAGCTGATCACAGCAAAGATAGACCACAGCACGTTACGTCAGAACAAGTACGTCTCACCCGTTGCCGGAACCATCTTGCCGGATAATGCTTTGCCTCTGTAGACCTCTGGTAATCCAATTTCATGAACATCCGAAATAGACACCGGTGGTATTAAGAGTTAATCAGGGACCGGTTGCACTCTACACAATGTCCGTTCCTAATGTTCCTAAACAAACTGCACAAGTCTTTTGCAGTGTGTACGCAGTTAGTTAGTTAGTTAGTTAGTCGACAGATCATCCTCGTTGCACATCGAACCACTCAGTTCATAAGTGCTAATTACTAATGTTAATTGTTACTGTACTAACACTAGGTACTATTAGCCGGTTCTCGGTTCGTTACTACTGTCTGATGCTGTGTGGTGCATCAGTATGCATCACTCTCTTTGATGAATCAATTTCCTTCTAGCGTAAGTTACGTTTCTGTATGCAACTTTATTGACTCTTGAACTGGTGTTCTTCAGAATGGGTTTTTTAATTCTTTCCCAAAACTTGTAGAGTTTCCTTGGATCTGGTAGGGAACCTAGGATAGAAACAACACATCTGGTGATAGTACTAGTCACTGATCCCTTCGGCTGAGTGTAAGCCTATCACCTTGCTTAATGATCTTTAGCTAACTAGACTTAGTCACAGAGCAGATTAGCTACCCACCTAGAGTCGAATCAGGCTATGACAAAGAAAAAATATCAGCAAACAGAATGCGGAACCCCGCCCACCAGGGACACCTACGGGAAGATCCCAATTATCCTTCATTACTCAATTCTCAACTAGTAAAGCTTATCAACACTTCACTAATCTATTCTAGCTAACAGAGCCAAGTATCACTTCACTACTCTAGCTAGTTTCCACTAACAGTGCTAATCATCACACTATAGTTTAACAAGGCCACAGTCTATAGTAATTATAACGAATATATTATAATAAGTTATACCTTAAATGGCACTACTGCAGTCCTATAAATCATATCTACATCTGCCATATAGGCACGTGTAAAATTAAGTCACTAATTAACACACGGTAGATATTATTTCCACTGGCACTGCAGTGCCCTGCACTCTGTCTAGAGCATTATTCAAGTCCACCCTAGTTGATCTCAACTCGAGTTTATATGGCAAACTACCAAAGTTGTCCACGTGACGTTATCCTTTACTCCCCCACACAGGTGGCACAGTGGCAAATCATCCCCTGTCAAGAACTATTTTCCTGGCTTAAATCCTGTCAAAGTTGTCAGTAATTGCCTAGATTCTCAAAACAAGCCAGCTAGTTTCTGTAAACTCCCAACAAAGAGTTTCGATACCAAGCTGCCAATCATCTTGATGTTCCGGAAACCAAGAATTGACAGATGCACTGTTTTCCGTACTAGGTACTTCCGTTTTACATCTGCCCCTGTGATCTCACGGCTTCCATCTGCATTCAAATGTTGACAAACTTGTCACTCTTCTGTTCCGTGGTGACAATCCCAGCAGCCATTTCCGTCTGATGTCCGGCCGTATAGATGACAAACGGAACCATTCCATATCCTAAGCTGACAATATATGTGATTCTACTTGTTAATGAACTGCCAACTCTGTGTATCCATTCCTTCTCACTCACCACCAAATGTGTTTATGGGCTGACACGATGTAACCTGTGCAGCTGTGTTTACTCTGTTAGTACGACTGTTGTGGCCCAGAAAATATACGCCACGCAAACGTCGGTATTATTATCTGGGTTAACTCAGGGCGCTCGTGACATAGGCCCCCTCTTAAGAGAGTAGTCCATCTCACTCTTCTCCACCATGAGTTAAATCCAGATGATTCATTCCTCTTCTTCAGGAGCTGGGTGTCTTGACAAGAAGTCCGCTCCAACATTTTCCTTCCCAGGAATGTACTCTACTGTGAAATTATACGGTTGAAGTAACAACGACCACCGCATCAAACGTGCGTTGAGCTTCTGAGAAGTAGCCAGGAACATCAGGGGCTGATGATCTGACTGGACCCGAAACTTAACTCCATACAAATATGGCTGAAATTTTTGCACTGCCCATACGAGGGACAAGCATTCTCTCTCGACGGTTGAATAATTCCTCTCCGCCTGTAGAAGTTTCTTACTTGCGTATGCCACAGGTTTCAAAACCGAAGCATCGTCTTTTCCTTCCTGTAACAAAGCGGCTCCAATTCCAATCGCACTCGCATCCGTTCTCAACACAAATGGTTTGGAAAGGTCAGGGAGCTGTAATACAGGTTTGCTGACCAAGGCCTCCTTTAACTGACTATAGGCATTCTCACATTCTGGTGTCCAAATGATTTGATCCGGTAATCCCTTTTTCAAGGTTTCCGTCAACGGAGCTCCCAGTTCCGTGAAATGTGGGATAAATTTGTGGTAGAACCCACACAACGAGAGAAAAGATCGCACATCCTTCTTCGTTTTTGGCCTTGGTGCATTTCTGATTTTCTCCAGGTTCTTCTCTTCTGGACAATGTGTCCTGGAGTGATGGTGTGACCTAGAAATTCCAGAGTCTGGTAACCAATCATGCACTTGGTTGGACGAGCAGTAAGCCCTGCTTCCTTGAGTCTATTAAACACTCTCTCCAAGGATTGTAAGTGGTCATCCAAGCTGTCACTGGAAATCAGAATATCATCCATGAATGAGATGATGGACGGATCCTGTAACGGATCTAGTAAAGTCCTCATCATGCGTGTAAACACACTAGGTGCATTGCTGAGTCCAAAGGGCATGACCTTGAATTCGTAGTGTCCACTGGGTGTACTGAAAGCTAACAGTGGTCGAATCTCCGGTTTGACTGGTATCTGATAGTACCCCCGACTCAGATCCACCTTTGAAAAGTACCGAGCCTTATGGAGCCTAGCGAATAACTGAGTTGGATTCGGCAAAGGTTCCACCTGAAACTGTGTATGACTGTTCAGAAGTCGGTAATCTATACACAACCTGTGTTCTCCACTTGGTTTGCGTAACAAAACTACCCCCGCATTGTATGGGGATGTGGATGGTGCAATCACGTCATCCTCCAGCAGTTTTTTTATTTCCTCCTCCAGGGCCTTTTCTTTAGAGAATGGCACTGGGTAAACCTTTTGGCGAACAGGCTCCTGTGTGGTCAAAGTCATCTCGAACTCAACCAACCTCGTTCGTCCTGGTTTATCAGTCAGTATCTCCTTATGAGACTTGAGAACCTGGGTTATCCTTTCCCTCTCCTGGGAGGTCAGATCAGGGTTCACTTGCACATCCCTATAAGTTTCCTGGTGTACTAAGGGATATTCCCTGCCCTCGCTGGTTCCCACTTCTGTCTCCACTGCAACTGCCATTGCCATGAGGTGAGCTGCCTTGTCTCCGGGTCTCTCTTCGTATTTCCGCAAGAGATTGATATGGAAAATCTTCGACTTTCCCCGGATCCGGATCTGATAGTTGGTTCTGGATATTACCCTTTCCACGGGAAATGGTCCTTGCCAACCTATCTCCAGTTTGTTGTTTCCCGTTGGGAGTAGCAACAAGACTTTATCTCCCACCTCTAGAGATCTTTCTTTAGACCTACGGTTGTAGTAAGCCGCATGTCTTTTCCTGGCCTTTTTCAAGTTTTGATTTGCCAGAGTCCATCCCTTGTGGAGTTTTTCTTTCAGTTCCTCCACGTATTGATAGGATGAGATCACTTCTTCTGACGTCCCCTCTTCAGTCCAACTCCTCAACATGGCTTCCAACGGTCCTTTGATTGGACGACCAAACAGCAACGTAGCGGGTGGTAGTCCTGTTGAGCCATGAGGAACTTCCCGATAGGCAAAGAGTGCTGCTGGGATATATTCATCCCACCTATCAGGTTTTTCCTGCGCTAATTTCCTGAGCATTGTCATCAACGTGCCGTTGAAACGCTCTACTTGTCCATTGGCTTGAGGGTGGTAAGGGCTGGTATGTATGTGGTTAGAGTGAAACACCCTAAATACCTCCTCCATGAGTTTTCCACAAAACTGAGATCCATTGTCCGTCAGAATTTGATCCGGAAAGCCTAATCTGGTAAAGGCCTCCATCAGTGCATCCGCCACTCTTTTCGAGTCAATCGTGGTCAACGGTATCGCCTCACCCCACATTGTACAGCAATCCACCATTGTAAGTATATACATGTTCCTCTTCCTAGTCCTGGGAAGTGGACCCACGATATCGATGGCTACCCTCTCGAAAGGAGAGTTCATGATGGGCATCTCACCCAACATCACCGGTGCTGTCCAGTGTTTCGGTGCCACCCTCTGGCACTCAGGGCATGACTTCACATACCGACGCACATCATCTGTCATTCCCGGCCAATAGTAGTGGCAGGAAATCCGCTGCATGGTGGCGGCAATACCCATGTGTCCACTAAAGGAGATGGTATGCCCCATATGAAGAATCTGGGACCGGTGAGCTTTCGGGACGACCAACTGACCGTATAGGTTGTCTCCCCTTCCTGCTCTCCTGTAGAGTATCCTATTCTTCATGTAGTACTGCCCCCGTCCTGGTGGATCAGCACTTTTCTGCAGCTTTTTGTAGCAAGGACGTAAAGTATCATCCTCACTCTGGGCAGTTCGTAGCTCCCCCGGCATTGGGTTAGTCACAATTGCGTCTGCCTCTTCCGTTCTCGTCTGAGAGCGAGTCTGTATTGCTCCCATATGGATTGGCTCCCTGGGCATTCCCAGAAAGACATACCGGCAACCTAGGATGACTGGAAAAATGGGATCGGTCAATACAGCGGCCTTGATGGTGCCGGTGACGTACCTTGACCGAATCTCCACATTAGCAATGGGCAACTTCATGACTACAGCACTCTTCTGTGCAGGCTGTATATCTAAGGTTTCACCTGTGAATTGTTCTGGATGTACCAGATCCGCAGAAATCACGGCCTCCCCGTCCAGTCCTGTGTCGTATAAACACTCCACTTGACGACCGTTAACCTCTACCAATTCCACTACCGGTGGTTTTTCCTGGTCTGGAGTCTCTTCCTCGGCCTCGACCTGTTCGGTGGGCTCCACCTTAGGTTTCCCTGAGCACACGACGAATTGAGTGTCTCCTGACTTTCCCCTGCAGTCAATAGCATTGTGCGTGTTTGACTTGCATTGGTTGCACCATTTCCCTGTCCTAGATTTTCTATTGTCGGACTTGAATGAGCTCTCCTGGTGGCGAGCTTCCTTGTTGACCTTGGCATTTTCCCTGACAACCTCCTTGGAAGTCACTTGACATGTTGCAAAGTGAGGGTTCGTAGCCTTCGATTTGCAGTCCCTCGTATTGTGAGAGGGTGACTTACAAATTGAACACCACTTCTCCGACCACGGTCGTTTAGGTGTAGAGCTTGAAGTGCTCTTGCTTCCCTCCTTCTTCTTCTCTGAACTATCCTCTGATTTTTGCACATAAGGTTCCCACTTTTTGGTTCCTGAGTTTTTGGCTTTCTTCTTGTCATGTTTCTCTTGACTTTTGGTGTTGGTGGAAAGGTTTTCCCCTGCCTCCCCATGTACCTCGACGAACCGTTCTGCTAATTTAGTCACGAGGTCAATACGTTCCGCTCCTTGTTCTCCCAGGAACGCCCTGAGAGGTTTAGACATTTGCTTCTTCAGCTGGTCGACCACCATGAGCTCTTCCAGACTCTCATAGTCATGTGCGAACCGAGCCAAATCCATCCACTTATGGAGATAAGATTTAAGACGCAAACTGTAGGCGGCAAACAACTCTCCCGGTTCTCGTTTCGCTGCTCGAAATTTTTTCCGGTAGGTATGTGACGTAACCTCGAATCGTTTCAGCAGAGCCGTCTTTAACTCATCATAATTGTTCTCATGTCCTGGTGGCAGGCGAGTATAAACCTCGTATCCCGTCCCGCGTAATCCCTGGGATAGCTTAAGATTCCATTTGTTACGCTCCAGACCCATAGCAACTGACATAGCCTCGAAGCGTTGAAGGTATTGGTCAATCTTCTCTTTGTCCTCCTCGTAGACCGCTAAAGGAAACTTCATAGCATGGTACCCATGTCCACCTACTGGTGTTGATCCTGGGATGGAGGAACCTCCAACTGCTCCCTCAGTTTCTCCATTAGATTGACTCTTCAACTCGAGTTCCCTCATCCGGTACTCGTGCTCCCTTTTCTGTGCTTCCTGTTCAGCTTCTAATTTCCTAGCTGCTTGCTCAGCTTCCAATTTCCTAGCTGCTTGCTCAGCTTCCAATTTCCTAGCTGCTTGCTCAGCTTCCCTTCTCAATTCCAACTCGGCCTTTCGCTCTTCCCGTTCCGCTTGACGATACTCTCTCTCCACTTCCTGCATGTAATCCGTTAGAGAAGACCCAGCCAATCCCATTTCTTCCCCCCTTGCCTTTAATTCTAACGTGCTAAGTTTAGGGGTGGCCATTATACAGAGAGGTAAGCTAGCAGGTCTAGTACAATATAACTGCAAATTACTATACCGATATATGAACAAGTACTATAAATCTAGATATTACCACACACAGTACATTCACTCAGTGACAAGAGTAGAATCAGGACCACAGACCTATGCAGACGTGTGAAGTGTGAACAGGTAAGATATTAGTCCTAACCCCTATCCACATTCTCTCTAGCTGGATTCTCCAAACTGATATCTCCCTCCTATAACTAAGGATCCCGTGTCAAAGGACCCCGTTGTCAGAAGATCCCCCTGTCAAACGTTCCTGCTTGCAGGAGATCTCGCTGTCCAAGGATCCCGTTTACGAGAGATCTCGCTGTCCAAAGATCACGTTTATGATAGATCCCGCTGTCCAAAGATCACGTTTACGAGCCCCCAATAATGTCGTGTCCTCCTTTAAAGTGTCGTCCCTTGAGTGAGGAGATCCGACATCCACATTATAATATTATTTCCCCCCCCCCTCAATATTCTGGAGAATCCACCAGCTTCCGTCCAACACACTCCATCAGCCTATGGACACCTTTTCCTATCACTCTCTCACTGTCGTACTATGCCCCCTTCTCATACTTCCCCAACGCAACATACTCAACAACTCTTGCTTCTAGAAATTAATAAAGATTAATTTATTAAAATAAAAGTGTAACGTGTATGAGACGTGTATGCGAAGAAAATGTGTGACGTGTTCTATAAAGTGTGTAGACTCTGTCTCTCAGACATCAACTCAGTCAGCTGATCACAGCAAAGATAGACCACAGCACGTTACGTCAGAACAAGTACGTCTCACCCGTTGCCGGAACCATCTTGCCGGATAATGCTTTGCCTCTGTAGACCTCTGGTAATCCAATTTCATGAACATCCGAAATAGACACCGGTGGTATTAAGAGTTAATCAGGGACCGGTTGCACTCTACACAATGTCCGTTCCTAATGTTCCTAAACAAACTGCACAAGTCTTTTGCAGTGTGTACGCAGTTAGTTAGTTAGTTAGTCGACAGATCATCCTCGTTGCACATTGAACCACTCAGTTCATAAGCGCTAATTACTAATGTTAATTGTTACTGTACTAACACTAGGTACTATTAGCCGGTTCTCGGTTCGTTACTACTGTCTGATGCTGTGTGGTGCATCAGTATGCATCACTCTCTTTGATGAATCAATTTCCTTCTAGCGTAAGTTACGTTTCTGTATGCAACTTTATTGACTCTTGAACTGGTGTTCTTCAGAATGGGTTTTTTAATTCTTTCCCAAAACTTGTAGAGTTTCCTTGGATCTGGTAGGGAACCTAGGATAGAAACAACACATCTGGTGATAGTACTAGTCACTGATCCCTTCGGCTGAGTGTAAGCCTATCACCTTGCTTAATGATCTTTAGCTAACTAGACTTAGTCACAGAGCAGATTAGCTACCCACCTAGAGTCGAATCAGGCTATGACAAAGAAAAAATATCAGCAAACAGAATGCGGAACCCCGCCCACCAGGGACACCTACGGGAAGATCCCAATTATCCTTCATTACTCAATTCTCAACTAGTAAAGCTTATCAACACTTCACTAATCTATTCTAGCTAACAGAGCCAAGTATCACTTCACTACTCTAGCTAGTTTCCACTAACAGTGCTAATCATCACACTATAGTTTAACAAGGCCACAGTCTATAGTAATTATAACGAATATATTATAATAAGTTATACCTTAAATGGCACTACTGCAGTCCTATAAATCATATCTACATCTGCCATATAGGCACGTGTAAAATTAAGTCACGAATCAACACACGGTAGATATTATTTCCACTGGCACTGCAGTGCCCTGCACTCTGTCTAGAGCATTATTCAAGTCCACCCTAGTTGATCTCAACTCGAGTTTATATGGCAAACTACCAAAGTTGTCCACGTGACGTTATCCTTTACTCCCCCACACAGGTGGCACAGTGGCAAATCATCCCCCGTCAAGAACTATTTTCCTGGCTTAAATCCTGTCAAAGTTGTCAGTAATTGCCTAAATTCTCAAAACAAGCCAGCTAGTTTCTGTAAACTCCCAACAAAGAGTTTCGATACCAAGCTGCCAATCATCTTGATGTTCCGGAAACCAAGAATTGACAGATGCACTGTTTTCCGTACTAGGTACTTCCGTTTTACATCTGCCCCTGTGATCTCACGGCTTCCATCTGCATTCAAATGTTGACAAACTTGTCACTCTTCTGTTCCGTGGTGACAATCCCAGCAGCCATTTCCGTCTGATGTCCGGCCGTATAGATGACAAACGGAACCATTCCATATCCTAAGCTGACAATATATGTGATTCTACTTGTTAATGAACTGCCAACTCTGTGTATCCATTCCTTCTCACTCACCACCAAATGTGTTTATGGGCTGACACGGTGTAACCTGTGCAGCTGTGTTTACTCTGTTAGTACGACTGTTGTGGCCCAGAAAATATACGCCACGCAAACGTCGGTATTATTATCTGGGTTAACTCAGGGCGCTCGTGACACAGATAAACAAACATATAGTAGACTGACAAAGATACAAGTAGATAAACACATAGATAGATACAAGTAGATAGACAAAGATATAGTAGAGAGACAGAGATATAGGTAGATTGACAAAGGTACAGTAGAGAGACAGAGATACAAGTAGATAAGCAAAGATATAGTAGAGAGACAGAGATACAAGTAGATAGACAAAGATACAATAGAGAGACAGAGATAGAAGTAGATAGACAAAGATACAGTAGAGAGATAGAGATAGAAGTAGATAGACCACAATACAGTAGAGAGACAGAGATATAAGTAGATAGACAAAGATACAGGAGACATACAGAGATATAAGAAGATAGACAAAGATACAGTAGAGAGACAGTGATACAAGTAGACAAATATATAGCAGAGAGATAGAGATGCAAGTAGACAGAGAAAGATATAGTAAACAAACAGTGATGCAATTAGATAGATAAAGATATAGTAGACAGACAGAGATACAGGTAAATATACAAAGATACATTATAGAAACAGAGGTACAAGTAAATAGACAAAGATACAATAGAGAAATAGAGATATATGTAGATAGACAAAGATACAGTAGAGAGATAAACATACATGTAGGTAGACAGAGATACAGTAGAGAGATAAAAAATACAAGTAGATAGACAGAGATAGTGTAGACAGAGATGCAAGTAGATAGACAAACATACAAGTAGACAAACAGAGATACAGTATAGAGATAGAGACACAAGTAGATACGCAGGGATATAACTAGATAGACAAAAATGTAGTAGAGAGACTAAGATACAAGTAGATAGACAGAGGTACAGTAGACAGACAAAGATACAAGTAGATAGACAAAGATTCAGTAGAGAGACAGAGATACAAGTATATAGACAGAGTTACAAATAGATAGACAAAGATACAGTAGAGAGACAGATATACACGAATTTAGACCAAACTACAGTAGAGAGGCAAAGATACAAATAGATAGACAAATATACATTAGACTACAGAGATATAAGAAGACAGACAAAGATACAAGTAGATAGACAAATATATGGTAGAGAGATATAGATGCAAGTAGAGAGAGAAAGATATAGTAGACAGACATAGATGCAAGTAGATAAACAAAGATACAGTAGATAGACAAAGATACAGTAGACGTACAGAGATGCAAGTAGATAGACAAAGATACAGTAGAAAGACGGGAACACAAGTAGATAGACAACTGTAACAGAAGTGGGGGTATTAGTAGTATTTAGGTGGGAAACGGCTACAGCACGATTGAGCATCGGGGTGGAATGAGAGGAGAGATGCTCAAGTCGTGACGTAGTGGGTTGTCAGGGGAGTGAACATCCAAGGACAGAACTGTGAGGACGCCATGTTAGGTCCAGCTGTCATCAAGACGAATAAACCATTTTTATAAAGAACCAATTGAGTCAAGTCATCTTGTATGAGTTCGCTTTGTTACAATAGCGAAATGGCGCCAAAGAACCAGGATGCTTAGTTGGAGATTGTCGCGGCGGGAGTCATAACAAACCACTATCTACGTCGACACCTTGAAGAAACTCGAAGAGGCAGCTTCAAAATGTAAAAGGTCCTTGTTCTGCTCAAACCAATTGTCCGGAGACAGAGTTATTTCAGCACGATTCTACACGCAAGTTGAACGTAAACCAAAGAACTTGGAAAGATGGCCAATATTGTAGGTGAGAAGTACAGCAGCCAAAAGCCCGGCTAGGGGTGGTTGACTGTAATTAATTGTCAAGATTTTCGCTGTACAGACCTCCTATCAAAATTTTCAACTGTACAGGCGGTACTTGTCAAGAAAGGCATGAAGACTAGTTTGATATAAGGAGTGCGGTGCCTGCGAGTGTCATCATTTTGCTGAAAGTCGAGCCAGTTTGATACAACGAACAAGAATTTTGCTGAAGGTCGGTCCTGGGTCATCATGCTACTGAAAAATTGTTTCAGGTGAGCAAGAATTTTCAAATAACTCCATCAAGTTGAGCCCTTGCCTTCAATCAAAGTTGCAAAGGTTAATTAAAGACTTTAAGATTTACTCGCCTCCAACCAAAATTTCAGAGGTTACTCAAAAGAAACAAAAACTTTAAGACTTACGTAAAAATTTTTCCATGTTGAGTTCGGGCAACTTATATCATCAAGGCAAAATAATGGAAATGACCATTAACAATCAGGACAGCAGATAAATACCTCGTTCTTTCATTGATTGACCTATATTTTTTTGGACGCAGTCAGACTATCTTTGGGCTCCACTGCATATGAGAGCCGCTAGCTGAGGGGCCTGTGAAGTTTTGTCGTGCCCTATCGAGGCCTGTGAAGTTTTGTCGTGCCCTATCGAGGCCTGTGAAGTTTTGTCGTGCCCTATCGAGGCCTGTGAAGTTTTGTCGTGCCCTATCGAGGCCTGTGAAGTTTTGTCGTGCCCTATCGAGGCCTGTGAAGTTTTGTCGTGCCCTATCGAGGCCTGTGAAGTTTTGTCGTGCCCTATCGAGGCCTGTGGAGTACAGTCGTGCCTATCGAGCCCAGTTGAGCATTTTTGGTCCTTACTGAGGCCGCTTTGTCGATCTTGGTTCAAGTACTCGAGTACCGGGTTTCTCAAACTCAGTAGACAGAGACATAGACGCCAAGGACTTCATTTTCGGTTGGAAAGATAACCTCAACAAGAAGAAGGGTAACATATTTGATATTAGATAGAAAATAATTGAATTTCAGGAGGACGATAACATCCTTTAGTTAATTAATTTAGATATTAATAAGAATTGATTGTTTGTTTGCTTGTACAAGTATAAATATTTTAACATGACAGAACAGGATTCAGTAGAACAAGTTTTGTCGGGAGTGGGAACAGCGGTAGATAGACTTCAAACGGTCATAAAACAACAGGGAATGACAACTGAAATTGTTAAGTTTAGTGGACAGGCCAGGGAGTTTAAGAAATGGATAACTTCCATAGAAAAATATGCGTATTTAGTATCTGCATCAGATGAAGAGAAAATGAGACTTGCATATCAGGCAGCCACAGAACCGGTTTCACAGCATATTAGAAGAAAGTTAGAGGCTAGAGTAGATGAAACATGGGAGCAGTTCAAAACCGACCTGGCACACAAGTACGCAGAAATAACGGATCCACAACATGCGTTTTCGGTATTGAGACAGTCTAAAACAAAATAGTGGAGAGACGGTACAGTTGTTCAGCGATAGGTTGATTAACCTGGCTGAAGAGGCATTCTTGAGACAGAATGTACAAGGAGAAGAGGTGGAGAGGATGTTAGTCGGCATTTTTGTAGATGGCATAAAATCCGATGGTTTGAAGTTTAAGCTGATGAGAGAAAACCCCGAGAGGTTGTCACAAGCTGTAGATATTGCAGTACAAGAGGAGAACCTGAGACGTAGATTTAGATTGAGAACAGGACGGGAAATAGGAACTAGTCGAGAAGATAGAATAGAGGAACCTATGGAGATAGGACAAAAAGGTTCGGATGGAATAGGAGAGGAGGTGTACAGACGTTACAAGGCAGTAATAGAAATGAATACAATGAAGGAAGACAAATGAGGTATCCTACCAGTGAGACAGGGCGAAAAACAAATAACACAAATGTAGTCTGCTGGGGTTGTGGTCAACGCGGACACGTTTTTCGTTTTTGTGGTAACAGGCATGTCCAGTCGAATACACAGAGTGGAAGTGGCAATAGGTTAAATAGGAATGTTGAAGATAGACACAGAAATTTTACAGGTACAAGAACGCAGGGAAACGGACGCCCTACCTACTAAATAAGACCTATGGTAGGAGGGAAAATAATAAGGTCTCAAGGTTTAAAGAATATGTTAATAACAGGTATAGTAGAACGAACAGAGAATACTTTCAACTAGATGAAGTCAAACAGTTTACGGAAAATAAAACAGATTATAGCTCTTGTATAGTAGAAATAGGAAAGTATAGAATTCGTACATTAATTGATTCGGGAGCTCAGGTTACTGTGGTAAAAGAAAGTTTTCTATATAAAATAGTGAGAAATTGTAGAATATTTAAGAGTCATAATAATCTACACTCTGTTACGGGACAGAATTTACAAGTAATTGGACAAACAATGATAAATTTTAAGCTAGGTGGGATCAACGTAAGACATCTTTTTCATGTAGTGAAAGATTTAAATAGAAACATGCTGATAGGAAGAGATTTTTAATAAAAAATGGAGTAAGACTTTTCTTTGATTTACATAAATTAAAATTCAGGGACGTCTATGTAGATATGGAAGAAGACATGCATATATCAGCACTAGTTAGAGTTAAAATGTCCACGACGTTAAAACCACAGTCGGTTAATTTGATACAAGCAAAGCTGAAGAGAAACCCGTATTATGTGGCAGGAAACACAGTCAGAATTACTGAGTTACAAGAGGAAGTAATTGATGAGCCGGGTTTGGAAGTCCCAGATGGAATAATAGCGTTGGATAAACACTTAACCTTTCCAGTGATGATTATCAACAACACAGGTAGAGAAATCAAGTTATACAGAGGATGTGTAATAGCCAAACTAGAACATAACATTAGTGACATATTGGTAACGGATAGAGAAATGTCGAGAACAAGTTATTCAGAAACTTCTAGTGAAAGACTTAATAACAGACGCGGACGCGGAAGAAGAGAGAACGTACAAATGGATGAATTGATCCATCCATCCAGAAGAAATACAGCCCAAATACATTCACTAGACAAAATGACAAGAGAACAAGAATTGTTGGCACAGTTAAAAACTCCGCCAGAAAATAAGGAAGTATTAGAACAACTTATAAAGCAAAATCAAGATGTATTTGCAATTAATGATTTGGAATTGGGAAAGACACAAACAGTTACAATGGAAATAGATACGGGAGACCATCCACCAATTAGTTTAAAACCATATAGAACTCCATTGAGAAATAGAGAAATTGTGGAAAAGGCAATAGAAGATATGTTGAAAGCAGGAATAATAACAAGATCGAAGTCAGAATGGTCATCTCCGGTCGTCATCGTGGCCAAACCTGATGGTTCGAGTCGCTTCTGCTGCGACTACAGGGCGTTGAACAAAATCACTAAGAATGTAGCATACCCACTGCCGGTAATTGATGATATTTTGGGGCTGCTTAATGGCTCTACATTTTTCACGACGCTGGACGCAAGGTCAGGATTCTGGTGTATTCCGATGTCGGAAGACGCGCAAAAGAAGAGTGCTTTCTGTACTCATATGGGTTCTTACGAATTCTTACGAATGCCTTTTGGTGTCAAAACTGCGCCGTCTCACTACATGCTCTTAATAAATGAAGTATTAGAAGGTATGCAAAGGTTTGCATTAGCCTATATAGACGATATTCTGATTTTTACGAAAGGAGATGTGAATGATCATTTAAAACATATTAGATTAGTATTCGATAGATTAAGGGTACATGACGTTAAATTGAAGCTTAGTAAGTGCCAGTTTTTAAAGACAGAAACAAAATATTTGGGTTATATTATAAATAGAGACGGAATTAAACCAGACCAGGACAAGATAAAGGTTATTAAAGAGTTACCTCCTCCAACTAACGTAAAGGAAGTGCGTGCGTTTATAGGAACTTGTGCGTATTATAGGAGGTTTGTCCCAGCGTTTTCAAAGATAGCAGAACCTATTACAAATTTAACAGGCAAATACGCTAGATTTAAGTGGGATGATGAGTGTCAAAAAGCGTTCGAGTATTTAAAAAACAGCTTAACACTGGTACCACTATTGACGCATCCAGACTTGAACAAACAGTTAATACTGTACACAGATGCTTCAGACAATGCAATAGGAGCATGTTTGGTTCAACCATATGAAGGAAAAGAGTCTGGAATACCAGGGGTTAAAAATGAAAGGCCAATTTACTTCTTATCTCATAAACTTAGCAAATCTCAACGCAAATGGACGACTATTGAAAAAGAGGCATATGCTATTCATTATGCTCTTCAGAAACTAAATTACTACTTACATAACGCAAATTTTGTTATTAGAACTGACCATATGCCTTTAAAGTCTCTTTTAGAAGCTCCAGTGCAGAACAGGAAAATACAAACCTGGGCGTTGAATCTACAAGGGTACAATGCCAGAGTTGAATATATTCCAGGTAGGATTACCACGTGTGCTGACTTATTATCTAGAATCCCCTACCCACAGTCGTCAGGTGACACAGAAGATGAAGGAGAACCAGAGATTGACGATCGAAACTGGCAAGTAAATAGTTTAGATTCTGCCATAATAAATGGAGAAGACTTTGAGAGTTTACCATCGGATCAGGAGGCTGAACATAGAGTGGAAGAAGACCCACATTTAGCACAGTTTAATATGAAAGAAGAGCAAGAATTGGATCCAAACGTCTTACAAATAAAACAAAAATTAACAGAAACGGAAGATAACAAATATAAGAAGAATTATTTGGTTTTACAAGAGGATGGACAGTTATACTATATGTGTGAAAGGAACGAACAGCTAAGGAAATATATTCCAAAACATTTAGAAAATGAAGTTTTAAAAGCATATCACAATGAGAATGGTCATCTCGGTCGGGATAAATTGGTGAAAGCACTTACGAGCAAATATTATTGGCCAAACTTGTTTAAATCTGCTTGCAAATATGTAGATACGTGTGAAAAATGCAGGTTAAGGAATATGAAAACAATTAAGTGTCCCTTACAAGATACAGATATTCCTCAGTTCCCAATGCAAAAGATTAGTTTAGATATATCGGGTCCTCACCCTAGAACATTGTCAGGAAACGTGTATTTAATTCATATAGTAGACGTCTACAGTCTTTGGCCGGAAGTTTATGCAATCCCAGATAAGAGCGCAGATACTGTCATTAATATTTTTTTACAAGAGTTCGTACCAAGATTTAGTTGCCCACAAAGTATACTTACGGATAATGGTAGGGAATTTGTAAATAAAAAATTCGAAAAGTTATTAAAAGATTTGAATATAAAACATATAAAGACCTCATATTATAGACCTTCTTCAAATGCTAGGAACGAGCGTCAACATAGGACATTGTATGATATCATAGCAAAGATTGTTGATGAATATGAAAAAGATTGGGATCTATTCTTAGGACCTGCCCTTAGCGCTATTCGCACAAATCAAAATGAGAGCACGGGGTTTTCGCCATTCTATTTAATACACGGGAGAGAACCAATACTACCTATAGATAATCTATTAAAACCAAGACGGAAATATATGGGGGAAGACTTTCAAGAAATAATAATACAAGAAATGCATAAAGCACACGTAAGATTAAAGAATAATATAATTAAAGCTAGGGAAAGACAGAAAATGTACAAAAATGTAAATACAAAATTACAGGAGTTTAAAGTAGGTGATTAGAGTTTATTACAAGAAGCATAGAAGAAACTCTAAGTTTGATGCTCGTTGGATCCCAGGTTATTACGTTTTGGAAAAACTAGGTAATGTATCGTATACTATCAAGAACCAGGTCACAGGACATGTGGCAAAGGCACACGTTGAACACTTAAGAAGAGACGAGGATGAGATGGAAAATAATAATTATAATAATAATTATTATTCAGACACAAGATATTTAGATGAACAAGTCGTCAGAGGAGCTACAGTAACCCCAAGTTTTAGAAAAGATCCAGCACAAGATCAGTTACTAGAAACTCCAGCTTATGAAGATACTCAAGAACAGACGATACCGAAAACAATAGAAGAAGAAAAAGTGAATGAAAGTCATTATGATAGTATAGAATCTATGGAAGAAGAAATAGGTGCTCCATTTAAAAATACTAGACAAGCAACAAAAAGAAGAATGGACAAACAAAGAGAAAGAGAAGTGAAAAGACAGAGGAGAATTAGAGAGTATTCAACAAGCGGTGAAGAGATGCCTTTACTAGAAAGGTCATTAAGAAATAATGATAGACAGATTAGATGGGATATTGAACGGAAGAGATTAGCGGCTGCTAACGAGAGACAAACAGATGAAGAAGAAGAAATGGATGAGAAGTCAGAGTCAATTAGTAGTATGGAGGAAGACGATAGATTATACAGAGAGGAGGATATTGATGTAGAGATAGCATTGATACAGAGAAACTTGGAGTTGTTGAAGAAGTGGAAACGGAAGAGATAAATTGATGGAGAATATTGCAGATAGCAAGATATAAGTTGCAGGCTTTAGGGAAAGTGATACTTGATGAAGTGTATGAGTGTCATGGTCTTACTCTTATCTAAATAATGGTTCGGGTTCATACAGGCAACAATACACTGTTCGCTAGGATATAGAACATTTATTGTATGAAGTGTACAGTTGGCGCAGTGGGTAAACAGACCCGCGCTCTCTTATCTTACATATCACAGATAGTTAAACATCAAACATATAGTTGTCATACAACAATCTAGCACACTATCTAGCCCTAGTATATCTATCACTATCTATGAGTCCCTCTCAGGCAGGCCCTGTTGTCTCTCTCCAGTCCGTTTGTCCTCTGCCCGTCTTCGCGTGTCCTAACTCGACACGGGCGGTAACTCTGTCCGAGTTCCTCGTGGACCCCGCATTAGGCGGGCCACATCAGTGTCCACGGAATCATGGGCTTGGTGACCATCTCTTTGGAGAAGGTTCTAGATTACTCGGGTCCTGCTCGACTCAATGGTTTCCCTTGGGCTGGAATTGCAGCCCTTTACTATATGTGCAAGTGAGGCGGTGACAGGATCCCTCCTCCCCCGTGACATGATTTGTTGTTGGGAATTAGATCCGTTCTAATTCTGTCACCGAATCACATACAGTTGGTGTTTGTAGTTTGGTGGATAGTAACCTGGTAACCTACCTATTAGCACTAAAAACTCATGTATTCTACCATACAACACTTGTCTGATTTGGTGCAGAGATCCCTGTCTCTCGTGTGCTTAAATATGCTTATCAGACCGAAGTTACGTGGCATTTTAGTAGTTGTATTTACAACTTGCCCTTCTCATAGTACCCGAAATGGTACCCAGACAAATAACCCCTATATAATAGAGGGTTAACAAGACCGAAGTCTTGGCTAAATAAGTACACCTTCAAATCTTGATCTGTGTGTGTATTTCTATACACTTTTACTCCCGTATGTTATATACTGCTAAATATGTAGTTACCTTGTTCTTTTATCCCCCTCAGACTACATGTGTCCCTGTTGGCTTGTTAGTGTGTTAACTAATAAGTTGATGTATCTAATAAAGTGACTGTATTTTAAGTTGATAGTGTTGAGTTTTGAGGTTTGTGTAACGTGCGTGCTGAATGTGTGGTGTAATTCCAAGCGTCACGAGTTGGGATAACCTCAATCATGTAATACTGCACTGTGTGCAATACCTGACTAGGTATTCCAAGTAGTGGTGCTTAGATGTATCCTAACTGCTAACCTAAGTATATTACCATAACTACTAAATTAACTGCCTACTAAACTAAGTTCTATACATGTATTGACAAATTAGACAAGTCATGCACTTTTACATGGAAGACGCAGACAAATTACAATGAATACGTTTTGCGTACAATTTGTCCGCCAAGTGTATCGTTCTCTCATTTAATCCTTTCACGCAGTCATTCACTCATCTGTCATTCAAAATAGTAATTGGCTAAAATATATATTTAAAGTTGAGGTAAGCGTTATTGCCCTTAGAAAAAATGGGCTAGGCGATATTTGCCCTTTAAGAAAATACGTACTTTTTGTACGATAAATGAAAAATAGGTTATAATTTAACTAGAGACACTTGTATAGGACGGTTATTTAGCATATGAATGGTACCGTCTGTAATATTAAAGTAGAATATGTACAAGTTATAGGTTAACACAATTTATATACATCATTAATGGAAATATAATACATATTTAATAGTAAACTAATTAATTAAATAACTCCAACGATGATGTGCGCGTTGACGTTCCTTCGTTCGTGTGTTATGCCATGAATGTTAAAGTTAGTATGGCTGTCTCTTGAGTGTTGTCGTCGATGTTGTTCTGTTTCGGCTGTTTGCAAAGTTTTGTAGCAACAGCAAGTATGGATTGCTCTCACTGTCCCGTATGAAATATAACATTGTTCAGAGATAGTTCACAGGTTGATATAATTGGTTGAAATGACCGCACAGTTAATGTTTCTTGCTGGAATCGTTGTAGAGCTTTGGCATTTGATGGTATAGTTCTTACAATATAGCTCTTAACGTATGTTTAAGGGTGACGTAATTAACCTAATCACTGAGAGTACTCTAGCAGGTGTAGAGTCACACTGTTATATGTAACGGACTAAAAGTATCACAGTTTATCGTGTGGCTACTGGCCAATGTGATTAGAGTCATTCTACTGGCGCATTTGTCTGCCGTGATAAAAGGTCAGCCACAATGTTCTCGGTGCCCTTAATATGGCGAATTTCGAAGTCAAAGTCTTGAAGTAGAAGACACCTTCTTTGTAACCTGTTGTTTTTGGGCGACCCATGATTCAGTACTAATAATGGCGAACTGTCTGTGAGGACCACAAAATGGCTTCCCAAGAGGAACTTAGATAGTCTCAATATACAGAACAAAAGGCTCAAACACTCCAATTCAACTGTGGCATAACGAGTCTCAGCCTTCTTCAGTTTGCGGCTTACGTAGAGGATCGGGTGTCGAACGCCATCCACTTCCTGCATTAAACATCCTCCTATTGCGATAGCGCTAGCATCTGTGGTTAAAATAAAGGGTAAATTTATGTTGGGTAATCGCAAGACTGGTGGATTAGAAAAAATATGTTTCAACCTACACATTGCATCATCTAAGCTGGTACTTTTACAAATTTTTGATGGATGATCTTTAGTTACTGGTATCATGAAGGCTAATAGACTACAATGGCTGGGGCATATAGAAAGAATGGAAGATAATAGGGAAACAAAACTCGCTTACACTCAGGAAATAAATGACCGTAGACCCCGAGGTAGACCAAGAAGGCGGTGGAGAGATAATATACATACAGACCTACAAGCACTTGGAATCAACGACTGGCAAGAGACGGTCCACCAGAGAGACGAATGGAGACAGATTGTATTTGCAGCAAAGAACCTCAATGGCTCGGAATGCTGAAGAAGAAGAAGAAGAAGATCTTTAGTTAACATATCAGAAAAGACTGAGGTGAGTTCTGCCCAATGTGGAATAAATTTAGAATAATAGTTAATCAGACCTAGTAAACTTCTAACCTGCTTCTTTGTGGTAGGTACTTCTAGATTAAGGATCTTGGAAACAATTTTATCATCAGTCAACAATTTTCCTTCAGAAATTCTATGACCAAGGAAGTCTATTTGTGTATAGCCTATTTCAACCTTGGAAGGTTTGATAGTAAGTCCAAAAAGAGAGATTTGGTGGAAGACTTGTTTAAGGGTGAGTAAGTGAGAAGTCATATCAGAAGAATGGACGCATATATCATCAATATAAGCAACTACGTCATTAATTCCGTGTAATAACAATCTTGTTAGTCTCACAAATGTGGCCGGTGCGTTCTTCAGGCCAAAAGGAAGATATAGCCATTCGTATAACCCTAGAGGCGTTGCGAATGCTGTTATATGTCTACAAGAAGGGTGTAGAGGAACTTGCCAATATCCTTTCGCTAAATCTGTCTTAGAAAATAAGGATGATTGAGCCATATCTAAAATAAGATCTTCACAACTGTTCATAGGCTCTGCATCCGTTGTTGTTCTGGTATTTAATATTCTATAGTCGATGCACAAGCGGATTGTCTGGTCTTTCTTTTTCACCAAGACAATCGGTGAAGAATATTGAGATATAGATTTTTGAATAATGCCATTCTTCTCTAAATCTAAAATTTCTTTATCTAAATTAGATCTGTAATGGAGAGGAATAGAATATGGTCTACATTTGACCGGTCTCAGATCTGTTAACACAATTGAATGTGTTATTCTATCAGTGCGTCCAGGTTTGTTGGAAAAGATCGTCTTATAGTCGTCTAGGAGCGTCAAAATGTCCTGTCGCTGTTGTTGTGTCAAAGTGTCAGAGATATGTATCTCCTTTATACTTCCGTCATCAGTCATAATTGGCACAGGGATTTCAGTGTTGTCCATGTCTGTCTGATTTATCACAGATGCTACAGTTTGTAAATTGTCTTCAATGTTATTGTCGTCGTCGTCGAGATCGATCGTCAATATGTCGTCAAATTTGTCGTCATTGTCAATATCACAGATTGTCGGTAATGTCCATCTGTCTTCGTCATTGTCGTCGTCGTAAGCGTGTGTCGTTAACGATGCTTCGTTTGTCGAGGTGTTATTCCGTTGGGAAATTGTCGGTTCGTCTCCGTCCACAGTTTGTTGTGTCTGTTTATTTGTCTCATTGTCCTGTCTAGCATAGTATGGTTTCAACATATTTACATGGAATATTTTTAACTTTCCATTTAAAGAGATTTCGTAATCTACTTCTGAAATTCTCCGAATGATCTTAAAAGGTCCCTGCCAGGAGGTTGACAGTAAATCTCTTTTGTCAGGTAGTAAGAGTAAAATATCCTGACCTGGATGTAGGACAATGGTTTTTGCACTTCTATTGGCGTACTGCCTGTATTTAAAACCTTTCTCCTGTAGTGATGTTCTGGCCAATATACAAGAACGTATGATTTTGTCTCTGGTATCAGTGACCAAATCATAGGTGGAAATGGGAAGTTGGCTATCTACAGGTTGTGAGATGATCTCTTTATAAATGGTGAGAGGTCCTCTTGGGTTCGCTCCATACATCAATTCGAAGGGAGAGAACCCTGTACTTGATTGAGGGACTTCTCTGTATGCGAACAGCACCGTTGGGAGAAGTATGTCCCAATCGGCTGGATTTTCAGCTGTCACTTTAGATAGCATATGTTTCAGGTCCCCATTAAGCTTTTCGCAGATACCATTTGCGGCCGGTCGATAGGGACTGGTGAAACACTGCTTGATGCCTAGTAACTTAGTTACTGATTGGGTGGCATTAGATATGAACTGGGTACCTCTATCTGAAATGATTTTCTCCGGGAAGCCAAAACGGGAGAAAATATTTAGTAATATGTCCATCACATCCTTAGAGGAGATAGATCTTAATGGCAGCATTTCGGGCCACCTTGTACATAAATCCACGAGAGTAAAAATGTACCTATTCCCCTTATTCGATATGTGATTCAACGGACCTACTAGGTCAACTGCCACGATTTGGAAAGGCCTCGAGGCAGTTGTCGTTGATTGGACTTCTGCTGTAGGGTTTTTTCCCTTTTTACCCAGTCTTTGACATACATCACAAGATCTACAGAAAGTTTTTATATGTTGGCAAAACTTTGGCCAATAAAATTGGGTGAGGACTCTAGCCCTGGTCTTTTCATACCCCATGTGACCTCCAAAAGGGGAGTCATGGGCTAATTTTAGCACTTTGTCTCGATGTGCTTGTGGTAACACTACTTGCTGTGTCGTGGTCTGGTTTGTTGTGTAAAATCTCGTTAAGATGTTATTCTGTAGCCTAAATGTCCACGAATGCGTTCTTAGTGACTTTTGGTTTAAGTCCTACTAATTTAAAGTATGGTGCAAGTGTTGTATCTGCTTTCTGTTCATTACCAAAAGTGATGTTAGTTGAGTTTGGCGCTACTATTTCTAATGATTCCTGCAGTTGGTCGGTGTTGGTTTTGTGGGTTGTCTGTCGTGTTATTGCGTTTGTGTGTTGTGTGTTTTGTTGCACATTTACAGGTTCGGTACTTGGTAGTTTGGTAGCATCCTCAATTCGAGGTTTGAATTCGGTCGTATCGTTTCTTAATTCGACCGCCCCTGCATTGTACACCTCGGTAAATTCTTCCTGAATTACCTCAGTGGTTGTCTCCCTTGGTATTTTGGCAGTTTGAGACAAGCAAGAATGGTGTTTCTCTTTTGTGTCGCTATTTCTGTGGTGGATACCGTGTTTTTGCTCCCACCTTTTGATCTCTGTTTCAGAGCATGGATGTATGTTGGGTAAATTACCAAGTATAATATCCGCGACGGGATTTTCAAGGATAGCACACAATACTCGCCCCGATATGAACGGTGTTTGAATTTCGACCAAAGCAAGGGGGTATTTCTCTATCGTACCTGAAAATGTGCGACACGTCACATGTTTGTCTGTGTAGTCTTAAGCGTCTATTAATGTTTTTCTCACCCCACAAAGCGTTGCGCCGGAATCACGAATTAACGTGCACTTTTTGTTGTTAACAAACCCTGTATAAAAAACTAGCTTGCCTGTAGATGATAAGGCAGCGTTAGCTGTTTCATTTGCAATTGGGATTATGTGACCACAATGTAGTGTTGTGTCAAGTTGGAACTTCGTACAGGTGTTGCAATTACTGTCTGTTATGGTGTTTATGATATGTACAGCATTCCCAAGCTCGCTTTCATTGTCGTGTTGATTTTCACATTCATTTAGTGACTCAAGCTCTTCAGTCAGACGACGTTTCTACTAATGCCGCATTGGCCTGTTTCAATAACTTTCGGCCTTCACAATCCTTATTATAGTGACCCCAGCTATTGCAGAAATAACATTTAATTGCTCTGTGGTAAGCCATGCGTTTAGCTGTTTGCTTCTCCACCATCTTTTTGAGGTGTTCAGGGTAGGTGGGTGATTTGTCACACATCCCGTAACTGTCGTGATGAAAATTGCAATATTGGCATTTTACTACTTTACCGACATTGGATCGTGGTTTAAATCTACTCTGTGATTGTTTGGAGTATTTGGTGTTCACTACTGCAGCTGCTGTATCATTGTGACTTATGTTATGTTGAAAAATATCCCTATTTGCTGTGAAAAATGCATTCCCCTTCGCCTCGATTTCCTGAATGCTCTTACAGTCCATTTGTTTTAAGAACTTGGCAAAAGGTGTGGGGATGGTGCTAACTATTTTATCTATTATAATCAGTTCCTTAAGTTTATCATGGCTATTGTTGGTTTTAGCCGAGTTAATCCATTTTGTGCATATGTCTTGGACTGTACTGACATAATCTATAAAGGTTTGGTTTGGTTGTGGAGATAATTTGGCAAATTGTTGTTGGTAACCTGCAGTGTCTAAAGAAAAATGTTGGAGAATGCGTTGTTTTAGGTACTCATAGTCTTTTCGCATTTCCTGTGGTATTGTCTCTATTACTTTCAGTGGTTCAAGAGCTAAGTTCCTCATTAGAATAAATGCCCAATCTGATTTACTGATTTTATGATGAGACATGAGACACTCAAAATTTTCTAAGTAGGCGGAGATGGAATCTCCAGAACAGAAAGCCTTCACGAGACCTTTATATTTACTATATTTTTGTTCTTCTTCTTTGCTTCTGAACTTATTTATTGATATTTCTGCGTTGGCCTCCATTTCCATCTGTTTTAGTTTAATCTGTGTCTCGGCATTTAATTGGGCCTGTTTGGCGGCGGCCTCAAGCTCCATCTGTTTCTCCTGAGCCTGCAATTGCATTTTTTTCTCTTCTGCTTCAATCTGCATTTGCATTTTCTTTTCTTCTGCTTGCATTTGCAATTTCTTTTCTTCGGCCTCCATTTGTAGTTTCCTTTCTTCTCGTTCTATCGCTCTTTCTTCACGGGCAATGTTTTCTGCGTGTGTTTTCTGTGCCCATTCTGACAGTTTCTCTTCTTTATAACCTAACTTTATTCCTTGCTCAATGCATTGATCTAAAGTAGACATTTTGTGTTTTACTTGTTTGTTAAGTTTATAGAGTTAAATCCCTTAGAAAAAATATGTTATGTGGTCGAAAATTTGGTTTACTCCCCTAATTATTAATGTGTAAATCAAAATGCAAGGTTATGTTGGTGACAAACTTATGAATATGCAAAGAAATCAATATGATACAAAATAATACATTGATGAAACATGAGAAGTACAGCTTAGAAGTACAATGAGTATGAGGTGAAACTTAGCTCTGAATTTTGAAGCTCCTCGATGTTGTCTTGTACTCTCGTTACTGTTGGAAAGGTTTCATCGATTGGACGCAGCACTTGTTGCGGAACAATCTGCTCGTGGAGCGAGAAAACATTAGTCACTGTCACAAAAAAAAAATGTCAAAATAGTAACATGTCAACCAAAAAAAATAGTTTACAGAATCAAAATACAGAGGCGCTGCGGAGGCAATGGTGAGACATTGCCGAGGGACTCAGATTATTTCTATTTTATTGCTAGATAGCTACTAGTTTTATGTAACTTGTAACGGTAATAATTCTCTTTGATTTAAACAAATCAATGTGTTATCAAAAATCAATGTGATATGCTTAAATAATTAATTTTACATGGCATTTAACAGGTTTTTAAGAAAACATTCTATGCCAAAACCGGAAAACTAGCCCCCAAAAAGCCTGTCATGGTCTTACTCTTATCTAAATAATGGTTCGGGTTCATACAGGCAACAATACACTGTTCGCTAGGATATAGAACATTTATTGTATGAAGTGTACAGTTGGCGCAGTGGGTAAACAGACCCGCGCTCTCTTATCTTACATATCACAGATAGTTAAACATCAAACATATAGTTGTCATACAACAATCTAGCACACTATCTAGCCCTAGTATATCTATCACTATCTATGAGTCCCTCTCAGGCAGGCCCTGTTGTCTCTCTCCAGTCCGTTTGTCCTCTGCCCGTCTTCGCGTGTCCTAACTCGACACGGGCGGTAACTCTGTCCGAGTTCCTCGTGGACCCCGCATTAGGCGGGCCACATCAGTGTCCACGGAATCATGGGCTTGGTGACCATCTCTTTGGAGAAGGTTCTAGATTACTCGGGTCCTGCTCGACTCAATGGTTTCCCTTGGGCTGGAATTGCAGCCCTTTACTATATGTGCAAGTGAGGCGGTGACAATGAGATGGTGGAAATGGAAAAGGCTTCTCTTGGTATTTTTATAAATGATATGGAGGAGTAGTGAAGCAATGGAGATAGGTTTGATTGAGGCATATATATATATTTTATTTTTTCTCTCGCTGACGGAATTGCTAGAGGATATTATGTTTTGGCTTCTTATTAGATAGATAAGTTAGCCAATGGTACAGCGGGTAGATAGATGCTAAGAAAATCGTGGTGTGTGAAAATAATTAAGTAGTACATGGGGGGTATATAATATGGTCATTGTTAGTTAAAGACTTTCATGAAAAGAACAGATATTGTTGTAAGTTAGAATGTGTTCTGTAAATAACAGATATAGATATATATAGACCTGGCAATGAATTGTTTCAGTTTCTCGCTTATAAAAACAATGGAGTGACTTGAGTGAATAGATATGACTTACGTTGATTCCTATAGGAGGAAAATTTTGCTTGGTTACTTTGAGTAGCTAATTCTATGTGAATTATATTTTGAAGACCTTCTCTTTAGCGAGAAGACACTTGTTTTATTGAGTCTGAGGTTGAAATACCTGATATATAATATGTTTTTTTTTGTTTGATTTAATCCTATGAAATGATTGTATAATTTGATTTTGGAATTTTAGGGTTGTTGTGTTCATAAAATACAAACTATTGGTCCATAAAAGAGACCAGTGGTGTTAGGTAGACTAGAATATTTCCTTTTAATTTAATAAGATACATGTTATATTGTTTTAAAATGTATTTTTCTTTGATTGAGTTGGGGGGGGGGGGGTATAATATTTGATTTTGATTTTGTTTAATTAAGTGGTTTTGTGTATTAGATTACCTCGTTATATAATTAATTAAGGAGATTTAATTTTTTTTGAATAGTTATGGTGTTGGCTGGAATAAGGAAAATAGATGAGGGCTAATAGAGGGACACATACTGAGGGCTAATAGAGAGACATATAGTTGGTCGGCATGAAGAGGTTTTTAGGGATATAAAATCTTAGAAAATAAAATAGGAGCTGCGTTAAGTCAGCATTATATGAAGAAAAAGGAAGAGAAAACTGGGGATGGCAGCATATAGGTGAGTATAATTATATGGTTGGATAAAGAAACAAATAATGGGATGTGAGGGGGCAAGAAATAGGTGCTGTGAAAAACCAGCGTTAATTAAATTGATATTAATAGAATATGAACATTGGCTCGTGGTAAAAGGTGAGGTGACGGAAATATAGACAAGATTGTGGATGGCAATATAAATGTTATATATATAAATGTTGAGAAAACTTATGTCAACTTGATTTATAGAGAACAAAGATCTATTTTCATAAGACGTATTTTAAAAAATTGTTGTACACATTTTTTTTATTGGCAAGGGAGGTAAATGTGGTTGTGTGGAATATGCATTACTTTATGTAAATGTGGTCATCTTGACTATTTATTCTTTTCACTGGGTGCGCACCCCTTCTTTACTTTTTCTAAATACGTTGTTTCTATGTTGTTCTGGTTGTCTTGTGTTGTGAAAGAGCGAGGGATTTCATAATGCCATGTGTACAATAACGATTATACGAGCTATTCTTCTTATGATATGTATATTTGATACAGGAACTTGAGGAGCCAAGAAAGGACCAGAAATATATAGTGGATGGCTATATAGTTTGGGGAAATAGATTGGGTTACTTAACATAAAGTGGTTTAGGGAGATTAGGGAACTGTAAGAACTAAAGAAAGGGGAGAAGGAGTGTTTAGTTTAAAAGAGTTACCATACGTGGTATGATGTATTGTACAAAGTAGAATCGAAGAAGAAGTATATAGTGGGTTACTAGCTGACAATATAACAGGGAGAAGGGTTAAAAGATATATTATTTACTCAAAATTGAGTTAGTATAGGGAAGATTAGAGGAAATGTGCGAGGTAAGGAAAAAGAGGGAATAGAGTAAGAGAGTTGGGAATAAAGAATTTTTCCTTTACAGGAAAAATTCTTTAGAAAAACATAGGGAGGTGTAACAGAAGTGGGGGTATTAGTAGTATTTAGGTGGGAAACGGCTACAGCACGATTGAGCATCGGGGTGGAATGAGAGGAGAGATGCTCAAGTCGTGACGTAGTGGGTTGTCAGGGGAGTGAACATCCAAGGACAGAACTGTGAGGACGCCATGTTAGGTCCAGCTGTCATCAAGACGAATAAACCATTTTTATAAAGAACCAATTGAGTCAAGTCATCTTGTATGAGTTCGCTTTGTTACACAACGATATAGTAGACAGACAGCGATACAAGTAGATAGAGAAGAGATGCAGTAGAGAGATGGAGATACAGTAGACAGACAGAGATACAAATAGATAGACAAAGATATAGTAGACAGACAGAGATAAAAGTAGATAGTCAAAGATACAAGTAGATAGACAGAGACACAGTAGAGAGATAGAGATACAAGTAGATATAGTAGAGAGACAGGGGTACAAGTAGATAGTTAAAGGTATAGTTGACAGACAGAGATAAAAGTATATAGACAAAGATACAATAGAGAGACTGAGATACAAGTAGATAGACAGAGACACAGTAGAGCAGTGGTTCTCAACCGGTTGGGGAATTCCCCCCCCCCCCCCAGGAGGGAATTTTAGGGTTTTCGGGGTGGGGGGGGGTATTAAGATCATTTTTAGATTGCGTTACTACTAGAAATGATTACTTGATATTGTTTTTCCCTTCATACTTTACGGTTCTTTTTATGTAGATGTATAGACTTGTTTTAGTATGTGCTATTGAATTTAGCTTCAATTATTATGTACACTGGGGAACATTTTTAGGGAGGAAATACGAAAGGGGAGAAATGACGTTCTAAAAATATGGTGGGGGGGGGGGGGGGGGGAATGACGTCCTAAAAATATGGTGAAGGGGGGCACGGGCCAAAAAAAGGTTGAGAACCACTGCAGTAGAGAGATAGAGATACAAGTACATAAATAAAGATAAAGTAGAGAGATAGAGATACAAGTAGATAAGCATAGATGCAATAGAAAGACAGAGATACACATAGATAGACAAAGATACAGTAGACAGACAGATATACAAGAAGATATATATATATATATATATATATATATATATATATATATATATACACACACACACACACACACACACAAACACACACAAAGATACAGTAGACAAAGATACAAGTAGATACACACACACACACACACACACACACACACATATATATATATATATATATATATATATATATATATATATATATATATATATATATATATATATATACATATACCACTGATATGATATTCTCATTGCGACAAATGAAAGAAAAATGCCGTGAACAGAATCAACCACTGTTTATTGCCTTCATCGACCTCACAAAGGCATTTGATTTAGTCAGTCGTGAGGGTCTGTTCAAGGCACTAAAGAAGATTGGCTGCCCACCAACTATTCTGTCCATTGTGGAATCGTTCCACACAGGCATGAAGGGTATAATCAAGTTTGATGGTGCAACTTCTGAAGAATTTGAAATCAAGAGTGGAGTTAAGCAAGGTTGTGTACTAGCTCCCACCCTCTTTGGAATATACTTTTCACTTCTACTGAAATATGCATTTCATGATCAGGATGGTGGTATATACATTCACTCACGCTCAGATGGCGGCCTCTACAATGCTCAGAGATTGAAGGCTAAGACCAAAATTAGGAGGGTACTGATCAGAGAGTTGCTTTTTGCAGATGATGCTGCAGTTACGACCCACTCTGAGGAAGAATTGCAATGTCTACTATCTGCATTCTCCAATGCTTGTTCTGAATTTGGTTTAACAATTAGCAAAAAGAAGACACAGATTATGTCACAAGGTGCACATGGGGTACCATCAATCTTTATTGATGACGCCGAACTAGAGATAGTAGACCATTTTACATATCTAGGATCAGTGGTAAATAGCAAATTATCCCTAGATCAGGAAATCAACATCCGGATTGGTAAGGCAGCAACAACAATGAACAGGTTAAGAAAAAGAGTCTGGGAGAACAGGAAGCTTACTGCCAAAACAAAAGTCCTTGTCTATCAAGCCTGTGTCCTTAGTACTCTTCTCTATGGCAGTGAAACCTGGACAACTTACTCACACCAAGAGAACAACTTAAACAGCTTTCATATGCGGTGTCTGCGAAGAATTCTTGGTATTAAGTGGCAAGACAAAATCACAAATACTGAAGTATTGGAAAGATCAGGTTGTGTGACAGTTTATTCCATGCTCAGTCTTCGTATAATTAGATGGATAGGACATCTTAGGAGGATGGATGATGGTAGAATACCAAAGGATATCTTTTTTGGTGAATTACAGATGGGTAAGAGATCTCAGGGTCGGCCTCTACTACGATACAAAGATGTGTGTAAGCGGGACATGATTGATACAGGCATTGATAATGCACATTGGTAGCAAGTCGCCGCTGAACGTGTTGCATGGAGGGCAAATATCAGAAATGGAATAAAGTCAAAGGAGAAAATTATTGCAGAAAAGTCACACACCAAGCGTTTGAGACGTAAGATGGTGCATGATGGTGGAAATGACCACGTGTTCACATGCACCCACTGTGAACGGACATTTACAGCGCAAATTGGCCTTATCAGTCACACTCGCTACCGCCATAGTTAAAAGTTATTATGCCTTTTTAAAGCACAAACTATCGTCTGTCAAGACGGCAAGGTGCCAATGAGATATATATATATATATATATATATATATATATATATATATATATATATATATATATATATATATATATATATATATATATATATATATATATATCTTATATATAAATTAGGATGTGTGTGGATATGTATGTCTGTATGTCTGTATGTCCTTTATACGTTCGCGAACGGCCCATCCGATTGAGATGAAATTTTCTACACGCCTTCCTTTCATTCTAGCGCTGCCAACTGTCGTATTTTTTTCCCTTCTTCCTCCTCCTCCTCCCTCCTCCCCCTCCCAAAATACGTGCGTAAATATATGATGATGATGATGAAAGAATCCCCGAACCAAAACGCTAGGGAAAGGGAAGAACATGACGTGACTACACAGAATCGTCACACGACAATCATCATCAAGTGCCGTGCCGGCTGGCGTATGCGTTCATGGCTCTCCGTAGATCTCGGTCTTTGGTTTTCTGGATCAACTCTGCTGCTGATATTCCTCCATGCCACGGCAATATCAATAACAATTCATCATTTTATGTGTAAGGAAGTTATCTACAGTCGTGTAGAAGGGAAGAACAATCAATGGAAGGACCGACATCACAGAACCTAGACGAGTATGAATTTGGAATGGCGAACTCCCTCCTCCTCTCTTCTCCTCCTGCCTCTACCTCCTCCCCTCCTCCTCCCTCCTCCTCCCTCTACCTCCTCCCTCCACCCTCCGCCTTTTCCTCCTCCCTCTACCTCCTCCCCCTCCTCCCTCCTCCTTCCTCTCCCTCCTCCTTCTCCCTCTTCCTCTCCCCTCCTCCTCCCTCCTACTCCCTCCCCCCCTCCTCTTCCCTCCTCCTCCCTCTCACTCTGCATCCCTCCTCCTCCATCCTCCTCCTCCTGCCTCCCTCCTCTTCCTCCTACCTCCTTCTCCCTCAGTATCCTCCCTCCTCCACCCTCCTCCTTCTCCCTTCTTCTCCCTCTTCCCTCTTCCTCCTACCTCCTCCCTCCTCCTCCTCCCGCCTCCTCCTCCCTCTACCTCCTCCTCCTCCCTCCTCCTCCCTTCTCCTCTTCCTCCTCCCTTTCCTTCCTCATCCTCCCTCTACCTCCTCCTCCCCCTACCTCCTTCCTCCACCCTCCTCCTCCTCCCTCCTCCTCCTTTTCCACCTCCCTTTCCTTCCTCCCCTCCTCATTCTCCCTCCTCCTCCCTCCTTTCTCTCCCTCCTTCCTCCTCCTCCTTCCTTCTTCTCCCTCCGCTTCCTCCCTCCTCCTCTCCCCTCCTCCTCCCTCCTTCCCCTCCTTCCTCCTTCTCCCTTCTTCTCCTCCTCTCCCCTCCTCCTCCTACCCTCTTCCCCTCCCCTCCTCCCTCTCCCTCCTCCATCCTCCTCCTCCCTCTTCCTCCTTCCTCCTTCCTCCCTCTTCCTCCCCCTCCTCCCTCTCCTCCTCTTCCTCCTCCATCCTCCTTATCCCTCTTCCTCCTCCTCCTTCTTCCTCCTCCTTCCTCCTCCTTCCTTCTCCTCCCTCCTCCTCCCTCTTCCTCCTCCTCCTACCTCCTCCCTCCTCCTCCTCTCTCCTATTCCCTTCTCCCTTTTCCTCCCTTCTCCTCCTCCCTCTACCTCCTCCTCTCCACTCCTCCTCCTACCCTCTTCCTATTCCCCTCCCCCTCCTCCCTCTCCCTCCTCCACCTACCTCCATCCTCCTCCTAATCCCTCCTCTTCCTTCCTCCCTCTTCCTCCTCCCTCTTCCTCTTCCCTCTTCCTCCTTCTCCATCCTCCCCCTCCCTTCTCCCTCCTCCTCCCTCTCCTCCTCCTTTCTCCTCATCCCTCCTCTTCCCTTCTCCTCCTCCTCCCTCCTCCTCCTCCCTCCTCCCTTTTCCTCCCTCTACCTCCTCGCTCCTCCTCCCTCCTCCTCCTTCCTCCACATCCCTCTTCCTACCTCCTCCTCCTCCCCCTCCTCCACTTCCCTCCTCCTCCTCCCCTTCCTTCTCCTCCCTCCTCCTTCTCCCTCTTCCTCCTCCCTCTTCCTCCCTCTTCCTTCTCCCTCCGCCTCCTCCCTCCTCCTACTCTCTCCTCCTCCCTCTCCCTCTCCCTCCTCCTCCTCCCTCCTCCTCCTGCGTTCTCCTCCTCCCTCCTCCTCCCTCTTCCTCCTCCCTCCTCCTCCACCCTACTCCTCCCTCCTCCTCCTAATCCCCCTCCTCCCTCCTATTCCTCCCTACTCCTCCTGTCTCCTCCTCCTCCCTCCTCTTCCCTCCTCCACCTCCCTCTTCCTCCTCCCTCCTCCATTTACCCAAGACAGACAGACAGACAGATAGTCGGGAACGGGATCTTATATGACTACTTATATGAATTAAATGAGATGCTCCCCACCAGGAGTTGGGCGATGCCGGGCCGGGTCAGACAGACAGACAGATAGATAGTCGGGAACGGGAACTTATATGACTACTTATATGAATTAAATGAGATGCTCCCCACCAGGGTCTGGGCGAAGCCGGGCCGGGACAGACAGATAGACAGACAGATAGTCGGTAACGGGAACGAGAACTTATATGACTACTTATATGAATTAAATGAGATGCTCCCCATCAGGGTCTGGGCGAAGCCGGGCCGGGTTAGACAGACAGATAGACAGACAGACAGACAGACAGACAGATAGTCGGTAACGGGAACGAGAACTTATATGACTACTTATATGAATTAATTGAGATGCTCCCCATCAGGGTCTGGGCGAAGCCGGGCCGGGACGGCTTGATCACTTCACCACGGAGAATCCCGAGAGGGGTGCAATGTGTAATATTAGTAAAGACAGAGAATTTACAGAGGCACGGGGTAAATAATTTGTAAATTAACAGGAAAGTAGAAGGAATATATTTCTTACCTTATTTTTCATTTCCTTCTTGTTTCTTCAGCTGCTGGTTAATAAAGTGTACGCAAGTATTAATGTTAGCTTTTTATATTGAGTTCGTGAAAGCTTCCAAATAGCTGTGCGTTATTGTGCGTATGGAGTGACCAGAAATGATACCGCAATTTAGTCATCATGTTTCCATTTTTAAGGATCTGTTCAGCTGTCTGTGTAGTTTGTTTACACGTACACATGGGTGACAGACCCGCGTTGAGTCTTCGTGACAGACTGTCTACTCTGCTGTTTACCGTTCAGAGACGGAACATGATTACCTGTTTTGCACTTTTGACAACGTGTTTGCTCTCACGTTTCTTGCTATGCCATAATATGTCAGTTTCCACTGCAATATTACTCTTTTGTTGGTATTGAATGCGTTTAGTGTATGTGTGTGTGTGTGTGTGTGTGTGTGTGTGTGTGTGTGTGTGTGTGTGTGTGTGTGTGTGTGTTGTTGTTGTTGTTTTTTCTTTTCAATACAGTTGTTTGTCACCGCTGAGGACTTGCGGAATTGAAAATTCATCATTGTGGAATACAAACTGTTGCCATTGACATTATGCTGATGCTGGAATGTTTAAGGCCTGAAATTCGTCTGAATAGTTGGAGCAAAATATCCAAGTAAGTGTGTACGTAGATTAAGGTCTGCGATCTGCTCAGACCTTAATCTGTGTCGGACGATTCCAGTAGGTTGATGATTGCTCTCGGTTGCATAAAATTCAATCCATCTTTTCTCCAATAGTCCTCTTCCTCTTTCAACACATGGTCCTCACATTTTTTTCCAGTAACTTGTATCAATATTTAATAGCGCGGACTGGTTGATAGATAGATAGACAGACAAACAGAAAGGTAGGTAGGTAGGTAGAAAGGTAAGTGGGTGGGTGGCTGGGTAGCTGGCTGGCTGGCTGGGTAGGTAGGTAGGTAGCTAGCTAGACAGATAGATAGATAGACAGATAGATTAGATAGATAGATTAGATAGATAGAACGAACGAACGAACAAACTTTATTTTCAAAGGGTTAAGAATTGGGCACGCAGGCGCGTCTAACATTCTGCCCTTCTATCACTCTCTTTCATACATTATTTCATTCACACATCATTCAAGGCTAACAAAGAACAGCAACAATATGAAAGGTATGCATTATAAAGGCATGGGCAAAATGCGAACATCAAAACTACACGACACAGTAATATTAGATAATGGTCTGACACTTGTTATTAGCCATGTGGAATATACTGGCCTACAAAAAGAGGACTGGCTGTTATACTAGGGTTTTGTTATTATTATTATTATCTCTATTATTAAGGGGGAAGGTAATCCGTATTGAGATAGTGTTCGAATAATTTGCGATTATATGAATAGGGATTGGTGATGTCTTTGATTTCTTGTGGAAGATTGTTCCACAGCTGAGCTGCAGAGTACGTTAAGCTTGTTTTGTATAAGTCAATCCTAGGCTTCGGAATGTGTAGTATATTTAAACGTTTACTGTGTCTAGCATTATATTTAAACAATGGCCAAAGGTAATTTGGGGCATTCCGATGCAGGATTTTGTGAATTAGTTTAGCTTTATTGAAAAGCAGGCGTTTGCGGAATGGTAGTAACTGAAGGCGTTTATACAGGCTAGGATTGTCAGATAAATGTTTGCTATAAATTAGACTCATGGCCCGTTTCTGGAGTGAGTAAAGTCGCTTGGTGTTTGAATTAGAACAACCGTCCCAGATTGTGGAGCAGTAGTCAAAGTGTGTCTGTATATGAGAAGTATAGAATAGTTTCCTTGTGTCCTCATCAAGGAAGTTTTTAATTTTGGCGAGTTGGTAGACTTTTTTCGCTGTTTGTTTAATGAGCGCTTGAACGTGGGAATTAAAGGTTAGGTTTCTATCAATGATTAGGCCTAATGTTTTGTGCTAAATTACACTTTCTACTGGCATGTTATCGATGTGAAGTTGAAGTGATGTGTGTGAGCTTAGAGTTTGAAGTCTTTGTCTGGTTGTTAATAACATTGCTTTTGTTTTAGTGATGTTAATTTGCATACGGTTTGAATAGCTCCACCTAACTACATTATTTAATTCTTGTTGTAAAGACGACTCCAGTAAACTACAGTTTTCAGCGTTTGTGTACACTGTACAGTCATCTGCAAATAGATCGCAGGACGACGAAAGATGCAAAGGTAGATCGTTAATATATATGGCAAATAATAGAGGGCCAAGAATAGAGCCTTGCGGTACTCCAATATTGAAGGTAGTGGTTTGAGACAGAGATTTATTATGTGATACTACTTGCTTTCTGTTTGATAGAAAAGATTATATTAGAGTGATTACATTAGGGCCAATTTTCATTGTCTCAAGTTTTTAATTAAAATAACATGGTCTATCATATCAAATGCTTTCTTGAAATCAATAAACACAGTTCCACATAGACTGTTGTTGTTTATATTCTGGTGCCAATTTTCTATCATGTTTGTTAGGGCCGTATGGCAAGAATATTTTGGTCGAAATCCTGAGTGGCTGTCAACAATAAGCTTGTTGCGAACTAAATACAGTAATGTTACTTTATGGATGTGTTTTTCTAGTGGCTTAGATAGTGATGATAGTAAGGAAATAGGTCTGTAATTGTTCGGGAGACCATTGTCCAATGAACCAGATTTAAGAAGAGGGTACACTTTAGCGATTTTGAGAGCTGATGGAAAGTGGCCTTTGGTGAGACACTGATTATATACATAGGTTAGTGATGTACAGATCACTGGCGCAGCACAACGGAGAATCCGGTTGCTGATTCCATCTAACCCAGATGAGGTTGTGTTTTTTTAGGTTACTGAGGTAAGTGAATACTTTCAGTGATTGTCATTAGCGGTATGTCGGAAAGAATATCTGCGGGAGCATCTATTCTCGCAAGAACGATGACAATAAAGATAAGTTGCAAGGAGAATTAGGTATTGAAGCCTTCAACTGGTCTATGTCAGTTTGAAAAAAATTACTGAATTGGTCGCATGTAATATGATTTGATGGTAAAGAATTTCGGAAGTTATACTTGTTTGTCAAGGTGTCAAATTGCCTTCCATATATCCTAACTAGCTGTTTTGTCCATTACTAAGTTCTTAAAGTAATTTTTCTTTTCCTGTCGTATGTTATATTGAACTTTGTTTCTAAGAGTACGGTATGCACTGAGATCCCGCTTTTTATGTGCTTTATCTCTGTCTCTCATAATTTCAAGTATTTCCTGGGTGATCCAAGGTGGCTTGACGTGGTGTTTTACTCGAACTTCCTTTACTGGCACATGTCTATCAAAAACATCAATAAAGGTTTTATAGATAGATAGATAGATAGATAGATACATATATAGGTAGGTAGGTAGGTAGGTAGGTAGTTAGGTAGATAGATAGATAGATAGATAGATAGATAGATCCCCGCCAGGAGCTGGGCGAAGCCGGGCCGAGTCAGCTAGTTTATTTATATAATCACGTTTCATGAAAGAACCCCCGTTGGAGACACCTCTGAACAATACCATTTAACTCCGCTCTGTTTGTGCCAAAACGAAAACTAATTATATACCGCAATTTATATACCGCATATAAACAAACATTGAAATCAGCTGTACAATCACCAGAACAAAATTTTTTTGTTGGGTGGTCATAATGATAAGGTTATATGCTAAATCTCATCATTTTCCCTCAGTTGGTTACTGAGATATTGAATTTTATATTGGGAAAAAAAAAAAAAAAAAACACACACACACACACACACACTATAGCTCCCACCATCTTTGGAATATACTTTTCACTTCTACTGAAATATGCCTTTCGTGACCAGGATGGTGGTATATACATTCACTCACGCTCAGATGGCGGCCTCTACAATGCTCAGAGATTGAAGGCCAAGACCAAAATTAGGAGGGTACTGATAAGAGAGTTGCTTTTTGCAGATGATGCTGCAGTTACGACCCACTCTGAAGAAGAATTGCAATGTCTACTATCTGCATTCTCCAATGCTTGTTCTGAATTTGGTTTAACAATTAGCAAAAAGAAGACACAGCTTATGTCACAAGGTGCACATGGGGTACCATCAATCTTTATTGACGACGCCGAACTAGAGATGGTAGACCATTTTACATATCTAGGATCAGTGGTAAATAGCAAATTATCCCTAGATCAGGAAATTAACATCCGGATTGGTAAGGCAGCAACAACAATGAACAGGTTAAGAAAAAGAGTCTGGGAGAACAGGAAGCTTACTGCCAAAACAAAAGTCCTCGTCTACCAAGCCTGTGTCCTTAGTACTCTTCTTTATGGCAGTGAAACCTGGACAACTTACTCACGCCAAGAGAAACGTTTAAACAGCTTTCATATGTATGCGGTGTCTGCGAAGAATACTTGGTATTAAGTGGCAAGACAAAATCACAAATACGGAAGTATTGGAAAGATCAGATTGTGTGACGGTTTATTCCATGCTCAGTCTTCGTAGACTTAGATGGATAGGACATCTTAGGAGGATGGATGATGGTAGAATACCAAAGGACATCTTTTTTGGTGAATTACAGATGGGTAAGAGATCTCAGGGTCGGCCTCTATCTACTACGATACAAAGATGTGTGTAAGCGGGACATGATTGATACAGACATTGATAATGCACATTGGGAGCAAGTCGCCGCTGAACGTGTTGCATGGAGGGCAAACATCAGAAATGGAATAAAGACAAAGGAGAAAATTATTGCAGATAAGTCACACACCGAGCGTGTGAGACGTAAGATGGTGCATGATGGTGGAAATGACCACGTGTTCACATGCACCCACTGTGAACGGACATTTACAGCGCTAATTGGCCTTATCAGTTACATTCGCTACCGCCATAGGTAAAAGTTATTATGCCTTTTTAAAGCACAAACTATCGTCTGTCAAGACAGTAAGGTGCCAATGAGTATATATGAGGGCAGACACTTAGAGACGTATAACAAATGCAGTTACAACAGACAGAAAGTGAAGAAATTATAGACAGACTAAGGCATAGACAGACAGACTGACGCACTGCTGGCACTCAACAACAGGGACACACAGCCGACAACAACACAAGCCGACATACACAACCGACACTCAACAACAACACAAGTCGGCACACACAGCTGATGCTCAACAATCACAAGCCGACACACAGATGACGCTTAACAACAACACAGGTCGGAACACACAGCCTGATACTCAACAACGACACAAGCAGGCACACACAGCTGACACTCAACAATCACAAGCCGACACACACAGATGACGCTCAACAACAACACAAGCCGGCACATAAAGCTGACACTCAACAATAACACAAGCCGGAACACACAGATGACACTCAACAACACAAGCCGGCACACACAGCTGACATTCAACAACACACGCCGGCACACACAGCTGACACTCAACGGCACAAGCCGGTGCACACAGCTGACACTCAACAACTACACAAGCCGGCACACACAGCTGACACTCAACAATCACAAGCCGACACACACAGATGACGCTCACAACAACACAGGTCGGAACACACAGCTGATACTCAACAACAACACAAGCAGGCACACACAGCCGACACTCAACAATCACAAGCCGACACACACAGATGACGAGCTCAACAACAACACAGGTCGAACACAACGCTGATACTCAACAACACCCCAGCAGGCACACACAACCGACACTCAACAATCACAAGCCGACACACACAGATGACGCTCAACAACAACACAAGCGGCACATAAAGCTGACACTCACAGATAACACAAGCCGGAACACAAGATACACTCAACAACACCAGCCGGCACACACAGCTGACATTCAACAACACACGCCGGCACACACAGCTGACACTCAACGGCACAAGCCGGTGCACACAGCTGACACTCAACAACTACACAAGCCGGCACACACAGCTGACACTCAACAATCACAAGCCGACACACACAGATGACGCTCAACAACAACACAGGTCGGAACACACAGCTGATACTCAACAACAACACAAGCAGGCAACACCAGCCGACACTCAACAACACAAGCCGACAACACAGCTGACACTCAACAATCACAAGCCGACACACCACAGATGACGCTCAACAAACAACACAAGCCGGCACATAAAGCTGACACTCAACAATAACACAAGCCGACACACACAGCTGACACTCAACAATCACAAGCCGACACACACAGATGACGCTCAACAACAACACAGGTCGGAACACACAGCTGATACTCAACAACAACACAAGCAGGCACACACAGCTGACACTCAACAATCACAAGCCGACACACACAGATGACGCTCAACAACAAC